>JBBPCS010000043.1:36041-67107 GCA_037974645.1 Hollardia meadi | reverse complement strand
TGTGTGTGTGTGTGTGTGTGTGTGCGTGCGTGCGTGCGTGCGCGCGCGTGCGTGCGTGCGTGCGTGTGCGCACACCAGAGGAAGCAGGGGACAGTGGGGAGAGAATAAACATGAACTTGCCCATTAGGGGACGTGTTGATAGCTCCAAGTGGCCCCTTGGAACACTTGCATGTCTATTAAGGGCTGACATGGTGTGGAAGTGAACACACACACACACGTGCGGTCACATGCACATGGAAACACTTTGAAGTAGTTGACATGTAGAGTTGTTGAAAGTTTACATATATTTACACACACCAAATACATTAAAAGAAATGCATATATATACTGTATATATATTTTTTTATTTTATTTTTTTAATTCCTGACATTTAATCCTAGTCAACATTTCTTGTTTTAGGTCAGTTAGGATCACAACTTTATTTTAAGGATGTGAAATGTCAGTTCCACTTAGAAGAACCGTTTGTGACCAAGCATTTAACTCGCTGGCTGATGTCTTGAGATACTGCTTAAATATATCCACCTAATTTTCCTTCCTCGTGATGCCATCTCTTATGTGAATAGATTATTATTATGTCTCCATGTGCAGTTGCAAACCGTAGTCTGGATGTTTTTTAGTGGTCTTGGAGCAGTGGCTTCTTCCCTGCTGAGTGGCTTTTATGATTATTTCCATAAAGGCCTTATTTTTCTGTGGATATGGATATTTTTGTACCTTTTGTATTTTTTTTGTATTTTCTGTAAGAGACAGAAGGTGTGTCCTTCCCTTAGTGGTTGGATGGTTGTCTGGTCCCATGCCGTTTCTACTTTTGTACTATTGTTTGTACAGATGGAATGATGTTCCTTCACTCATTTGGAAATTGCTCCCAAAGGATAAACCAGATATTTCGAGGTCCACAATTTTTTTCTGAAGTCTTGATTTATTTCTTTTAAATTCCCCATGATGTGAAGTAAAGAGGCACCGACTTAAATGGTAGGCTTAGGTAAGCCTCAGACGCTTCTGAAGCCATGACATGATTTTCTGGAGTTTTCCAAGCTGTTTCAAGGCAATGCTAACTTAGTGTATGCAAACTTCTGATCCACTGGAATTGTGATATTGTGAATTATAAGTGAAATAATCTGTCTGTATTCAATAATTTGAAAAATTACTTTTGTCATGCACAAAGTAGATATCCTAACCGACTTGCCAAACTATAGCTTGTTAACATGAAATCTGATGGAATGGTTAAAATTGTGTTGTATTATTTTACATAACACAGAGAGGGAAATGGTACAAAATCTTGTAATGCTGCTGCTTTCTAAGATCTATAGTAAATGTGTTCTCTCAGTTTTCATCTCTCATGCACTAAAAAGTAAATGAAAGTCATCAGTTTAATATGGAAGAGCCAATTTTAAGCTGTTAATGTAGACGGATCTTCTCATATCAGATCAGTCTATAAAAAATGTTTTCTTCTTGTGCTGCAATCAGGACAAAAATCCTCATACAACAACAATCACGATGTCACAAACACTGGTATGCTCTATTTTCCATCTTCATCAAATCAGTGAATTAAATTAAATTTTAAAATCAATCAGTGATGCGGCCTCTGAGAGAACAGAAAACAGTCTTCTTCTTTGTTTTCATAATATTTTCAACTCGTCAATAAGCCATCAGTTTAACAGATAGATGAAGCCAGCATTGTTACGCACGCATCTATAAAAGATAATCTTTGATATGTAAACTGTGTTGACTCATCAGCAGTCAGAAACCTTTTATACATATTTTATTTACAATGATACAAAATGGAGAAAAGGAATTAAACCTTCATTTTAAAAAAATTAAAAAAAAAAAAGAAAATATATAGGTATGAAATCTATTTTTAACTTGATAAATTACCTAAACAGTTGATTATCAAAATTGGTATTGGGAAATGTTCTGTCAGTTGATAAATCCTTCTTCACCAAGTTGTTTTTGCACCATATAAATGGTCAATTCACTCAAAAGAAAAAGATCTTTTATCTGCCTCCACCCCAATATAACAGAGATGAAGAGAGTTTATTCTTTGGCACTCAAAGCAATTAAAATTAACATTTAAAATATTCAACAATAACATATTTGTGCAGGAACAATATTCCTATTATTAAGTATATTCTCCAGAACATGCTGTCAACAGTTTTCAAAGGGACTATTTCTTCAGTAGAAACTAGTTCAGTTCAGATTAAGAAAATTAGGTATATTTGTGATTTTGTTGAATTGGCCCTTTAATACCATGTAACAGAGCAGCTGACCTTGTGTCGCATTGCATGAGCAGTATGAATGAACACTGACATACAGTATACCTCCTGTGCAGACAGCATTTCATGGGGGTTACCACCAGTGTGCAATGTGTGCAAGCAGGCTCCTCTCATAAGAAACAGTATTTACCCACAAATTCTCAAATACCAGATAATAATTTATAATAATTATAACAATTTCTGTTCAGCCCTTAGAAAAAACAAAACTGAAATGCCTGCCTCTGCGTTCCAGACTGTTGACACGTGTTTGTAAAGTATGTGCAAGAAAGTAACTCGCTAGTCGTCAGAGATGTGTAAAATTGTCAGACACTCGAATATATGTAGAGCATGACAGTGTTACACTACCTTCCAATTAAGATCAACATATTAAATATTATTGTTTTTTTGTTTTGTGCCAATAACCAGTTTTGTTAAGGATGAAAGTGAAAGAGATGAAAAATGAACTGTTCTCCCTCCCTGCTGCTGGTTTCTTCTCCTGTCAGACCAGGGTGATTGCTCTAAAGCAACCAAATGTGTTACGTTCATTATCGCCTTCATGCTAAGAGGAGCAAGTTGTTTTGGCAGTGGCTTTGAAACCTTCAGTGCTGTCAGGCTCTGTGTGTGATTTCCCACACACACAAATTTGGCATGGATAAAGGTCTCTAAACCAATCACACCTCTCCTCACTCATCACCTCCGTGGGAGGCATAAGCAAGCAGGGCTGCTACCCACTGCTCTTTGTAGCATTTCTGGCTCATTAACTTAATGCCATTTGATACTGAGTGATAGTTCGCCTTGCTGAAAAGGTCCCTAAGATAAGAGCCAGATATTTAATCTTTTTCCTCTGCTTTGCCATCAGCTAGTGACAACAGGTGAGATATGTCACCTGTGGAGAAAACACCTTTTTTAACACCAACACAGTTTCACTCTGCAAAGGTTAGCATGCCTCCTTTGTTTCATAATCAGCATTATGCAAACTGTTTTACTGTCCCCTATTGTTTTGTAATGTCCCAACATACAAACTATCCTGCAGTAGTTTATTTTCTGAGGTTCACCCTTTGCTTCAAAGATATGAAAGTTAGCAGTCATGAATATTCCTCTATATGACTGTGGTGTGTCTGCAGTTCACTAGGACACCACTGTTGGACCTGGATAAAAGAAAGGACCACAAACCAACGACAGAAACATGGTCCGTGCAAATACAGTACGTAAACACAAAGGACAATGTCTGGCACAGCTGTCACAAAGGATGACGTATATGTGAATTCAGATGAACTGATGAGTGCTGATTACTACAAGCTACAAGCATAATTTCCTCAAACTTGCAGCCAATATTTACTTTGCTTTTATTGTAATTACGACCCGAATTAGAGAGGAGGACATGAGGGGAGACATCAGCCACGGTCCCCACCTCAGCCCTGTGCTCGCTGGACTGCTTATGTGTGCATGCAGCTGTAGTGCTATGGATACTGTTGTGTGCACTCTTATCACCTGCACGTAATCCATTCTCCTGTTGTGTTTCTGTCATGTCGGCACAAGCAGGTGGAGCACAAATACCCACTGCACTCATGATTATGAGCACGGCAGTCATTTGACATGTTTTTTCTTTCTTTCTGAAAATACAGTAAATATCTATTTAAAATATTTGTACAAAAACAAATATTCTGCAAACATTATTTGTGCTCTGCTGAATACTGTATTTGGCTCCACCCCTAGTGCACTATTATGCACTGGTGAAGGTAACAAACATCAGTCCTCAAGGGGACGATAAAGAGCTAATCTGAGTGTTTCCATGACCACGGTAATAAACAAACATTGCGTCTGTGGAGGAATTTGTACTGGTGTACCTACAGCACAGAGGGGGGAAAAAATGGACAAGGAGAGAAGAGAAGAAGTGACGAAAGTTCATAAACATGCAGAGTTGCTCATTTACGGATTACAGCTCGTGCTTGAGTTGTGGTCCAATTTTCAGGTGACAAATGCAACAAGCCACATGCAACAACATCGATCTGGCGTAGCCTGAAGCGTCGCGTCGCATCTGTATTCGCGTACTTGCATGGACCATGCTTCTGTCCGTATGCTCTCTTGTGCCATTCCCACAGTCTTGTCCCACTATTTGAGAGTTGCACAATAGGTGTTTGATGCATTGCAAAAGAATAAAAAGCTCTGGATAAAAAATAAAAACATTTTAAATTGATATGTGACACAAGGCTTGTGGTTAAGAACTTCTAAATATTTTGCATCATAAGCATATCACACACTGACAGTAATTGCAGGCACAACTCACAGGCATACAAAACAACCACATGTAGACAAACACACACAGCACAATGACCTGTATTGTTGGTTGTAATTATTATACTCTCATGTTGCTTTTCTGACTGGCTGAAATTAGATCTCCCAGATTCTTAGATGCTATTTGTCAAAGTTGTTTTTGATTTCTATATTACACAATATGATAAGGGTATGTGTTTCTGAAATTAGAGGCCATCACTCAGATTTCACTGACGGGTCCGTAACCGTGCAAGATGAGGCTTCTGCTGCCTGGCACAGAATTATAGAAGTGATTTATTTAACCCTACCTACAACCCTGAATCAAGAAGATGAGCCTTTCTTTCATGGCAGTCACAAATTGGGCCCATAACTGTTTCTTACTGTTCACTGGCAGTTAACGACACTTCCAGTGGTGGGAGTCTGGTTGTTGATGTCCCATGGGAGGATCAGTGCTCTATGGCTGCGTACTGAGTTATGGAGATGAGCGTAGCGACTGGGGAATGTTTTCCTGTCTGTCTGAGCCCCCTTCCCTGCCCCCCTCCCCACCACAGCCACTTTCCTCTCATCTTGATGTTAACGCATTCTCAGGCCTTAAACAGACATTTTGAAACTCTCAAAACAACAGCCACGTCGGGGGTTTACACCAGTTACGACTAAGGTGTCACACACTCCTGCGGTTTATGTAAACAGTGTGTGTGTGTGTGTGTGTGTGTGTGTGTGTGCATGCGTGCGTGTGCCTGCCTGCCTGCCTGCCTGCCTCATAACAGTGTCTTCATGATCTTCCAAATCTCCTTTGTAAATAAAGTCACAAGTGGCAGCTTGTGTTCTGTTTTACATGCAAATTCACCCCAGCCTTTTGCATTTAATGGAGATAAGGAAAGATTAAACAAACCACACTGTCACTTTCTAAATGTGAGAAGAAGAAATCACAGCAGCAAGTGAAACGGCAGATGCACAGCATTTTTTTAAAATTAAAATTATTATTATTTTTATTAAAAGTAAAAGTACTCATTAGGCAGAAGGACATATTTCAGATTTCAGAGCTTGTGAATTTCCCTTGCAGGATCAATAAAGTTTTACTCTATCTTTTTATCTTGATCTATAATATTACATCATTTTGCCTTATTAAACTAATTCTGCCAAGTAACCAGTAACTGAAATTATCAAATAAATGCAGTGAATTAAAAAGTACAATATTTGCCTCTGAATAGTGGAGCAGAAAATGGAAGTAGTAAATATACTTAGGTACTTTTCACCACTGATTTCAATTGTTTGGGACACAGTATATTGGAGCAAGAAACTGAAAATAGTGCCAACTTTTTTTATTCAATCAAGAATCCATTTTGAATTGAAAATCAATTCTGAATTGCCTCAGACCCCCAAGAATTGGAAGTGAATCGAATCGTGAGATTCCCAAAGATTCACGCCCCTGTATTTAGCGATAGGACAAATTATACACCATTGTACTCTCAGGTGCACAGTGTTTTATGTATTTTAATGTGAATTTAATTATTAGACCCTTTTGAAGGAACAACCGAAGTGTAAAATTACACATTGAGGTGCCGTACCATTTCCCGGCTGGTACTACTCCTAGCCAAGAAATAGTCGGTCAACATATGGCAATATCCCCCAAAATATATAACATGTTAAATAATGAGCTTGGCTTGTAGGCAGATTTTGTTACCTTTGGACGGATCCATTCTTTGTGCTAAGCGATGCTAATCAGTGACTCCAGCTATATAGATGCCACATCAATGTTCTAAACAAGAAAGAGAATAAGAATATTTCCCAAAATGCAAAACTGTTGATTTAACACAATAATCATTAACAGTGGTGTCCCTCAGGTTAAATTTTAGGATCCCTGATATTTTTTCCCAGCCATACCCTGTGTCTCTTTCAAAATTACATTGATTGCATAAAAATATATAGTTTTCTTCTACCATTATATGCCTCAGGAGTGTCTGTATATGTTACTGGTTTTGATTAGATGCTCTCAGCATCATTCAGATGATGTGTAGAAAGTCTGTATATGTAAGAACAAAAGTCAGGAAAACATTCATTTTAAATCCATATGTAACTCATCTGGTTTTGGATGCATAGAATAAAGGAAACCACAGAACGTCATTATCTCAGCGAACATTTATCCTTCTATATGGCGCACACCTCAATTAACCGTGAAGAGATGGAAATCATGTTTTGATTGCATTTCTGTGTGTGTACATGTGCAGCAGAGGAAGGCATTTTATCTCTGCTACTTTCACATGTGCCCACATGCATACACATTGTGTTAAGAGTGATGTCGTAATGACTTTTTCCCAAATGGTATGATTTATTGTACATTCTTTCAAGTGAGAGGTCTAATGCAGCATAGTTACTAAATAAACATTTGTTTTAGAGGCCCCCTATTCCTCTGGGGCATCTTCTCAATTCCTAATTTCCCTCTACTTCTCACTTAACACAAACTTTTCTTTCAATTCTCTTTCTTAATCTCTCTGTTTCTCTGTCTGCCTTTCTCTCTTTAAGTCTCCCCCACATGCACACCTCCCTTGTGCCTGGTGAGAAAACGTGGAACCGTGTGAGCCTTCAGGAGGACTTTGAAATGAGACATGGCTGGGACATCAGAAGGCTCTGCCACTCTCAATGAAGCCTGCTTGATTTATAAGAGAGCGGGGGGGGGGGTTGTTTCCAGAGGCACACAAGGCCATGAGGTCCTCCATCAGTACCCTGACCCCTGTTTCATGGGACTAACCAATGCATAGGAAGAGAGGGAGGAGAAGGATAGATGGTGGACATTGGGGGGTTGTGTGTGAGGGCATATTTTCTTTTTTACTATAGAAAGTCTGCTACTTACATTTTCAGTGCTGTGAAGGCAGCAGAAATGACAAACCCAAGCTCGGCTATTTGTCAGTGGCCTGTGGTGTGTTACACGTCTGCTGGTTTTACCTGATCCCTCGCTCAGGCCTGTCACTGCTCCTTCTTTTACGATTGCCCTCACAGTTTTACTGTCCACAATGTAATTAGCTGTGTCTTAATCATGCGTTAAAGCGCAGCGCCTTCCTGGTGTTTACTGTCTGTTTGCCATGCTGTAAAAATGTGTGAGGTGGCTCGTAAAAACTCGCCCACTGAGGATTAGGTACTCTCCTTTAGTGGATAAAATCACAGTATCAGTGACAAATAATGGGTTGTAGCCTCTGTGTTGTGCTACTGCAGGAAAACTGTAGCACTGATGTGTGTTGTTTTTGAGAGGTGTTGACATTGCTACATTTTTAATCTATTTAGACAAAGCTAAACCATTCTGTGAATCAGTTCCAATCATTTAATTTTCATCCCATCAGATTTTTTTTTTTTGCCCTGGTCCATGACATTGTAGAGAAAATGAATACTAAAAGGCATCTTTTCTGGTTTACATGACTTATTTAGTTTCCGTTGCTATCCAACTTTGGTGAAGATTATGTCATGCTACTTTTTCTGCATCACATCAGCCGTTCTGTTTTTCCAGACTAAATCCATAACATAACTGTTTCTGTTGAGATTGGTTCCTGTCATCTTTAAACACTTTTTGATTGGCCTTCAACTAACTCAGTAATGGCTTTATGCTAACATTTTTAAAAGACGTATGTTTTCAGTGTGTATTACATTACGTTTTTCGCCATCGTGTTCCATCTTTGGTAAGTTAGTGTGGCCCCTGGACCAATTCATCAGAAAAGCCGCCTGGTTGGAGGAGCCTTACCCTGCCTCTTGATATAAGCATACTGGAATTTATTGTTTTCAGTAAACATGCCTTATATGTAATCTGTGACTGCAGTATACACTCCCTGTTTCCATAGAAACATAGTAGGAGTTTCAAAACACTTCGGGGGCTCCCCGAGGCATGATGGGTCTCAATCGACCCCCATCACACAATGAGTGGTATTTCTTAGGACAAAATATCCATCCACATCTTATAAGTCAAGCGAACATGGATAATGAGAAACAGTCACAAGCCTTGTGGGGATCCATAGCAAATTATAAAACACCGCAACAGGTTTTACAGGCATGTCCCTTGTGTGTACGAAGTGATCAAAAGTCTATGCAGAAAGGAGATGAGGGAGCTACAAGAAGAAAGAGACATGAGGAAGAAGGTGTAAAATGCTGTCTGACTGCAGGTCCTCTTACCGGATGTGCTTGTCCACCAGACTTCCACTCTCTCATACGCATTACTGTCTCTGACAAGAAAATACAGTATAAAGGGCTTGTGATGGAGAGTTGGGGATTATTGCATGCAGCTGGCGACTGTCACAGTGAGACACTTAGCCCCCCTGCCCTTCACCCTTTATCTTAACCCTTTCATATACTACATCCCCAAGTTCCTTTTTTTTGCCTTTCCACACCTCTAAGTCACCTTTATAAATTTTCTCACCCTTTTGTTGGTCTAAAGGGTTCATTACGCTTCAAAACAACTGCTTATTGGATCACCATATAGTGTCTGAAACCCCCTACCCCCACACCTTTCTGATGAAGAAACTGGGGGAACTGCAACTGACGATTTTTGCAACTTGATGAAATTAATAATCTGACATTCATACCCACTATACACAGCAATTGTTCAGTGTGCAGAAGTTCTGTTTTTTCGTTGTTCACAAGCTTTTCTGTCCCTTTTCATATGCACAAATGTGTGCATCACCATGAATGCCTTGCAGGAGAGACAATGAAATTGTGCGCCATTATTCTAATCAAACATTATCGCCTCTTGCCACGCACTAAGACAGCAGGCTTCTCGCCACAGCTTCAAGTTTGAAATGGGCATAAACACTTTTGCCTTCAGACATTCAGTCAATATCATACGAGCTGCTTCGTTTCAAGCACAACCTGGGCCTTAAACCATACTGAGATCCTGAGCTCAGGCAACCAGCAGCTGCTTTCATTATAGGGAAATGAGAGGTTTTAATAACTACTCTGTAAAGTTGCTGCTCTGATGACTCATCGGACCCATCTCTTTTTTGCTTAGGCCCATTTTTATTACAAACTGTATTTTAGTGGCCGTCATGTATTGAACAATGCAGACATAATTGGATTCCAATTTTAACGGAAGGGCTGATAACAGCCAGCAATGCTCTTTGACATTCAGGCTGAGATCCTCACTAGCAATTGATGCAGCCCACTGCCAGTATCTTTACTTAGTTTATTATCTATGCAAATGGCGGTAAGTGATTAAGACCTTTGATCCTACCTCAGTGTGGGCTGTGGAAAGACCAGTGGCCTCACTTATAAGACTCTGTGGAGAATCCACACTAAATGTTGGCGTACGTACAAATGAGGACATTAATGTATTTATATGTTTACAGCGATCAGACTGACCGCTTCACACAAAATGATCGCTCAAAGCGATCACGACGGTCAGGGGTATACCCCACTCTGGGATATCATTTGAAAAACGGAAGTTTAATTGGTGAACACTCTTTATTTATTCATGTAAGTTTTGTTCTGGTGAACTTGGCCTGCATTTTGATTCTGACTCATAATATGAGGATATGGAGTGTAAGGGCTGTGTGAGAGCTGTCACTGGCTTTATTTCCAGCCTTGACCCAGTCCATATGTACAGTCGGTGGCAGCCACCGTGCTGTGTGCAGTGCACTCTGGTCGTGTTCACTGCACACTTTACACAAAAAAACTACATGAAAACTAAAGTTGTATTTGGTGCACAGTATTATCTCTGTTCCGTTATGTGTTGATGCTATTTGATGGTATTTTGGATGTCTGCAGCGGCTGATGATAATGTCATCAGTTTGTTACCATAGAGTCCAGCCCTCTCCTCTGCCGCTCCGGTGGTGGGGAATGTGACGGTGTGACGGCGCTGATGAAATATTAAGACATTGATTTCAGATTTGAGTTGGCTTATATCTGTTCAAATTGAAAAGTGCTTATGGAATAGTTGGCTCAAAAAGCACAAGTACAATAACACTGCTGGTTTGAAACACATGGACTGTATAATCTAGTTCATCTATGTTTTTTCCTTTGAGGAATGAGCTTTATTTGGTGATCTTTCCGTCGGATGTCACTTATTCCTGTGTCTGAAGTCATGAGGTCTAAGCACGGATGTAAGGATGCGTAGGAATGCGCACCTTTTTCTGTGTCGAATTTTTCTATAAATCCCGACGTTGGCAGTGAAAGATGTGTATGCACGTTCCATCTCCCTTTCCACAATCTTTTGTACGCAGCAACCTTTACAAATGAGGCCCTAGCCCATTTTTCTTCTGGATGTGTAGCAACCATGCAACAGCTACAGCCATCACATTTGCATCCCCACCCCAACCTCCGCTAGTACCACTGCCTGCTTTAGCTGAGCTGTGCACTTCACCACATCACCACGGAAACTGTGAGTTTGTCATTGTCAATTCAGGACAATGACAACTGGCAGGAAGGAGCATTTAAAAGGTCGGTCTTTGGCACAAAGAGAAAAGCAGAAAGAAAAGGAGATTAGGAAGCCGAAAACAGAGAAAAGAGATGTCCCTTGAGACCGATTCCCATCTCACCTGATAAGACAGCGAGTGCCCGAAGGCTGGCTTTTCTTCTGATAGCTTTTTTTTTTTTCTCCCCAGGGCAATTTGAATCCAATTGTTCATGATTATAGAAGCCTCTCCCTCAGGCATAGAAAGGTGGATTTTTGTGGGTGGAGATAAGGTGATGTAACACTGCTTTGGAGTCACTGGGAAAACATGATTGAAACAGACATGAACCATTCAAGACGGTCAGAAGGGTATTTCCCAAATCTATCACAATGACTCAACTATTAGCCCAGAAAGTGAATCTTAAGTACAACATTTGATGATCTCCCAGACTTCCCCATATTTGTGAAGCATCTTCAATTTTAGAATGACTTACAGACACAGTATTGCTGGTGAAACAACATTATTTTCTGTTTAGGTCATCTACAAGCGAAGCATAAATTGTGAATGAAATAACTGTGGCTCCTTGGATGAGTCATAAAGAAGTAGTTCATACAGACTGTGTCTCATCACCCAGGTTGCATCTGTGCATGGTGGGGGATGTTTGTCCATGAGAATTCAAGGGCTATTTCAGCTTAGTCAGTAGTCATGTTGGTGAGTGACTGGCCTTGAGGCTGTTTTTCTCTTCTTACGCAATATCTTCACAGTCAGTAGTCCCATCACTAATTAATTCTTCATGCCCTATATCTCATCTCATGCTGTATTTAGAGACTGATTCATCAGCAACCTTGGAATAAGTTATACATATTGAGGATAGACAAAGCTTCTCTGTGTCACTTCCTCCATGTGGCAGGTTCCTTTCACAATGAAAATGTGTCAACGTCTCCTCTTGATGAAAAGGGAAAGTGTCATATTTTCCCAGTCCAGTCACTCTTGACCTAGATTGCTTTATGGTGTCAAATCAGTACTGCATACACAGATACAGCAGCAAAACACTACAGCTAATCGGTATCAATCTTTAAGAAAGTTAAGAAAGAAATTTAATAATTTTCTACAATTTAGTCAGTTGTAAGATATTTATGTATTGGCTTATAGTAATTTTACAATCTGTAAGTATTTATTAGTACTTAGTACACTTACTAAGTGTAGTGAGTACTTTTAAAATCTTTGCAGCCACGGCAAAGAAAATGCAAAAGAAACCACTCATGCGAGTAGCGCGAATAAACAGCCAGAACACTTTACTATAGCTGTTAGCTAGCGAGCGAGGATGTGAGTGTGTGTGTGTGTGTGTGTTCATCCATTGCCTGAGGTCAACAGTCACCAGAGAGTCTGCTTCTCTCTCTCCTTTTTCCTCTGTCCTCTCTGTACATTCATGAAGTAAAGTCTAGTTCCCCTCCAGTCAGCTGTCAACATTACAGTGCATTAACAACAGACAGTCCGCACCTCATATGTCCGCGACTCGCTGCTTCAGACAGATAAGCGCGAGTGAAGATACATACACTTGTTAATCCTAAAAGTTTAAAAAGAATCCAATGTGACTGCAGCTGTTAAGTCCTCCAGAAGGTCCGGCTGTGCCCTCGACTCACTCTTCCAAAGCTGGCCAGCCCCAGTAGCTGAGCAGCGGCTTTGTCCCTCTGCTCAGCCTGGTCCTTACCACACAACACTCTGCAAAGCCCCACGACACTCGCAAATTTTTCACTTAAACTGTCACACGTGCGAATTTCAGGGTATAACCACCTTTGCATCAAGGTTTAGCAATGTTCAACTCCACGCAAAGCCAAACCACAAATTTTCTCTGATTTCGCACATATGTAATGGTACATTAAGTTAAATATTTTCAACACTTGCGAGTAACGCTAATTTCGCATAGCATTATTCACATTGCCTGGTAGACCCTATAATAAACACTTACAATGTTCTTATTTCTGCTTACAGCAAAAGTATAGTGTGCTATGGGGTGTTACAAACCATATTTTATGCATTGATTATATATTAGTTATAAATTCAAAATACTGCTAACAGTTATCAGTTAACAGTTATGTTAAAAAACCCAGCTCAGTGGTTAGGTTATTGTTTCTTGACAAAGTTTGATTGTGGTATACTAGCACAGTGTTATCATAGAGGCTTTCTTTGGCCATATCTGCTTTTCCTCCAAGAAGCTTTGCTGACAAGGCAGGAGTATGGTATGCTGAGGTGCTTCTGCCCCTCGCCCTCTGCCCATATGTTTTGGATTACGCCCTAGGAGGTGCCATCCTCAGCAGCTCATTGATGGAAGGGGATAAAGCAGGTCTCTCCAGCCCAAATGACGCATGACATGGCGCTGCGCCCTGGGCCCTTATTTATGGCTTCCCATGTCAGCGAAGGCTTGCTCCCCTGGGGAGCCCCATGGCCGTTACCCACTAAACCAGCCTTCAGTACTCATCTCAGGCCTGGGAGACACACAAAATAACACACACACTATCCACTGTAGGAATTCTGATCACCATAATGTGGCAGCATGCACACATGGCTGAGAAGTATGCAGAAATCAAATAGATTCCCTCATAGAGAGGTTTGTTTAGCTGTACAACATTCACAGTTGCTACATTGTTTCACAAGAAGTGAAGTGGTGCATGAAGTGCTACTTCAGAAGAATTAACGTCATGTCAGGCTACATCTAGGCCACTGCCAGGCACACACTGCCTCTTTTATCAATCCCTGTGATGTGGAAAAGGATGTGAAATCTGGAGAGAGAGTGAGGAAGAGGTTTGGTGAGAGGATCTGAATACATTTTCTCTGTAGTTACTCAAGAATCCATGTACACATTGCACTGTATTAACAAATAGACGCACACACAGGTGTTCTCCACGAGCTATCCGGGAATGTTCCAGTGATCCCTGTCCAGGTTTTTGATGTGGGTAGAAGGAAAATAAAAGAATTCAGAGGAAGTGAAAGCCAAGGGATGAGAAGAAGCTCAAGAGTAGATTACAGAAGGGAAAGAGAAAATCTGGAATAGATAATGTTTAGAAGAATTTAATAATCAGAGAAAAATGTGATGTGGCATATGAGAGAACGATATGATGTGGCATGGTAGTGACAACAGGGTTAACACAGGACAAAAAGATGGCTGGGGTTTTCTTCTCCCTGGTATCTCATATTTCTGTGTGCTTTGGGGAGTGAGTGTAAAAAGAGGGAGCTCTGTCAAGGTTTTATGTGGCCTTTTGAAAACCGAACAAGCCCTCTTCAGAACAATATATCCAGCTTCAGAACTTCTCTGACAACAGGGCACTCATTTTTCCGACTTCCCAGATCCTCCCTGTAAAACACCCTGTTTGAAATCCACTCTGGTCATTGTTTAGTCTAGTCGAAGTCCCTTAGATCATCCTCATCAGAAGCCGTTCTGCATCCTCTTCATGGTCTGAGTCCCCCCGCCTCGCAGTAGATCAGAACCAGATACCAGCTTAGAGTCTTTTAGCATTATTAAGAATTTGACAGCCAACGTGTTATTGCAGAATAAGAATGGTGATTGTACAGTTGAGGAAACAAAACCAAGCAGTTTGAGTTACAGTCCATCCACCCAGCATTATCTTTTCTATGAGGAAACTCTTATCTTATGTATAACCGTGGTTGAGATGTACTTCATAGAAGTGGGAAAGTGTGTCTAGTCCAATATTGTTCCTGTAAATGATTCTATGTTCCACTCTGTAGCCATAACAAAGGCTAATGTTATTAAATGTTTGCAGCAGCTCATGAAATATTTCAACTACAACAAAGGCATTGCCATCCTCATGTCCATGCAACAAGAATTGACTTTGCAGGTACCATAGGCCTGCCTGATACCACATAAGATCACACCAATGAGCCTTTAAAATGTTATCTCCAACTTCCCTTGCTTCATTTTTGTATACTTTCCAACATGCATCTATTTTAGTGCACCTGCAGAGATTGTTGAGGGTTTGTTTCTAGTCTTGCCAAAGAATGTGTTTCACAAAGAAACTAAGCAGAAACCAAACATTCCCCCACTCCTGCTTCTTGGTCTCTTCCCTTGGTTAATGTGGAAGTCCAAACACATGACTTACACAATGATGCAGGATCAAAGAAAAGAGGGGAGGCTGGAATTGATGCCCTTGGTCTGGACTTAAGATTAGGCTTTAAGTAGTCCAGCCGGACTGTACAGACCCAGAGAAAGTCATGGAAGTCTGGATCTGCTTGGTAAAGAGGGGAATACCACACTGTACTACTGAGACTGGGTCATTGGGTTAAGCCTTAAGCTAGTGTCTTTGCTTTCATCTGGCCTCCAGCAGAGCAGAGGCAGCATCTGATCTGATAAAGCCAGGAGAACATGCAAACGAGGCTAACGTTTTCCTTTCTTCTTCTCTGAAGATTCAGAGTAGGAGGAGAGAAAGAAATGTGGGACTGAATGATGTGTTGGTGGTCTCCACCTCATTAGGACTTCACTGAGGTCTTTGAAGGATAGAAGTCTCCCTTCCCCTATTCTCTCTGGTTCCTTTCCCACCAAACATTTATTTTGTCTTTATTTCTGTTCCTTTTCCAGCCTTACACTCTGCTGTCTCTTGCCCTTGTTCTTTTTTTTTTACACCATTTATCTACAATCATCCTCCCATTCCCCAAAATGTCTTCATTGCTTCCCTAGAATCCAGTAGTCCAGCAGTGAGAGCTGACACAGGGGTCTGATTTGTTGGGATGGTGTGATCCACTGATCCATCAGATCCATCAGTCTGATGCCAGGGACTCCTGGGGGACTGAGCCTTTGTTTAGCCAAGCCGTTGACGGAAGCGAAGCCTCTGTTGGAGAAGCCATTAAGAGCGCAGCAGGCCCAGAAAAATGAGCCGCCCTTGTCACTCCACATCAGGAGCTCAGCCACGGTCGCAGTCCTCCTCAGACGCCGTCACATATGACCACTGTTTGTCCAAGCCTTTGAACTAGGGACAGCTAGGTAGATAGATGAATAAATCCATTTGTGAAGTGGCTGAGGGGCACTTAAGGTTGGCCCTCAGTCTTGGATTGATGGTGATTGCTGTTTTGTTATCTAAAGTTGGGGCGAGAACAGGATAGGTGAAGAGGGAGTGATGAGGGTGACTTTGGTACTTCTAAATTCTAGGGGCTGTGGTGGTAGGACATACTATTAAAGTTACTGACAAGAATATGAAAGATGATCCAAGAAATCTACTTTAAGTTTAAATGTTTTCAAAAACACTACACAATGTTTTATAAGGCCCCATGTCCACATGGCAATTTTTTCTGGCAGAAAAGCAATGTCAAGGCACTGGGTAGTGCTGTGATGAAGCGCAGGTCTAGCGAGGGTAAAAAACACTACATGTAATTTTCGATCGACATTAGCTAGGTAGCTAATTTAATGCTATGTTAACAGAGGGTTGACTACACAGGACAACACTTGGTGTCTGGCCAACCTGCTCCCACAAATTTTCTATTCTATCTTTGTTTTTCTAACCTTTTTCTGCAACCTGTTTATGCCAAACAGCCCTGCGTTTTCTTGTTGGATGCAGTGGTCTCGTTGAAGTGAATGAGGTGAATGGTAGCTACTCCATCATAAGTGCTTGTTGGATTGTCGCCCCCATCGCCACACCATTTCTACACCATTTGTGGCTGTTCAGAACAGCTATGAACAGCTATGCTAATGCCCTCAGTGACCAGTTAACTTTTTTTTTTTTTTGCATTAAGCATCAATTTCGAATGCCTCCGGCTTTCTTCTCCCATTTGTTAATGACTCAGCATCCTCTTTACACTTCGCCTCTTAACCGTCCTCTTTCCCTCTCTTTGTTCCATGACAGAGATGGAAAACCTCCACCTTGTGTGTCACAGCCTCAGACTAAACATACTCTTCTGGTGTTGATGCATCAGTGTAGCAGCTACCTCTAACGATGGCCAACTTATCTCATTAGAAAAATAATGATTTCACTGGCTGCCATTCCCACAGATATGCTAGTATTTTTCTTAGGCTCTGCGTCCTTCACTGAGCTGCCCAGGCCAGCTATTGGCTGCCACAGCCCTCATGCCTGCCTGTCGTATATCAGCAGCACTGCCACCGTCAAGCCCCTGATTTATGGCTGTTTATCTCGTCACCACCACCACCGCCCCCACCCTCCAACAGATGGGCTTTGGCTATTTACTCAGGGAGAGAAAGGTCCCAAACCAATGAAATACAACAAACAAGAGGTAATCATGGGGAAGTTGGTTGTGATTGCGATTTATTGGTCACCAGAAAAATGGAGATTGATCCATCCCTGTTGATTATCAGGTGTGACCTGATCATGTGTCCTACATTAATCTGGCTGCCTTAAGTTTCCCTCTTATCTTAATTACTTTTTCCGCTTTAGTATGTGTGGACAGTCCTAGTCACTGTGAGATGATATGATGGTACTTAATATGAATAAAAATGGTTATATCACCTGATATGATTTATGTTTATTTACAGTATGATTGTAAAAACATTCCTTCAGCTGTCATGTTCTACAGGGTTATCACCTTAAATCTCTGCAAGTACATTCAAGCTGTAAATCTCACTGGCTGTCGGAGCTTCACAAAGAAAAAAACACATTGCACCATAAATTTTCTGTTGCAGACTTAGGGGGACTCCAGTTGATTTCTGACTCTCTAGAGACCGGCCTTAAGTAATAACCCAAGAGTATCAATTTTTAAACCAGTCCTACTATATTGTTGCAGAAATTTCAGTACCTGTAAGAATTAGTTCTTTTTTTTCTCAATTTGATGGATACAAACCAGATTTTGACCCTTGCACCTGTCGGTCGTAAATTATGATTCCTGGTTTATGTTACTCATAATCTCAAGTTGAACGCTTTGAAAATTATTTCGGGTGCAAGCACACAGATAATGGTGTGTAACATCCTCCTCTACATATTACATTCCATAGAGACACATTGATACGCCATGCAGTGGGATTTATATTTTCTCAGGATTAGACTGTGATTAATGTTTCCCCCTCAGTGCATATGAGCTTAAATAGAGACTGTTATTCACATGGAGACTTCTCAGTCTGTGTGTCTGAAAGTATCAGAAAAATGTCTCCCATTCAGATATTATTGTGAGGAGAATTTAATTTGTCAGCATCACGTAGCTGATATAACTAGTGAAAATAAAGTACAGATTGACGTTGGTGGGCTCCGTAATGAAGTAAACTGAGCCAGTCGTCACATCTCACTCATCTACTGAGCAGAGCCGCGGATTCCTTATCTCAACTCTGATTAACCGGTGATGGAGTGAAAAGGATCCAAGCTAGTTCTGACCACTATAGTACCAGATGTGTGTAAAATAATAAAGTGGAGCTTTAGGAGGTGATGTAAAATCTTCTTCAAATTTTCTTTTTTTTTTTGCGTGTTTGTGTTGTTCTTCGTTTCCAACGGTAATCTTCACTTTATATCAAGTAATGTATCAGTATATTTATTGCAATGTATTGTATAGTATAATGCATATACTACTGCATTACTATGAAAATGGGCTATACAGCAAGTTTAAGAAATACTGTTGGAGGATTCAACATCTTGGGAATCAGAGTGTTGATGACATTTTCCAGTTAATAAAAATCAACACCCTAAATAGAATTACGACAAAATTCTGCAATAATTATGGAGTGCATTTACAGGTTCAACACGACTAACTAACTATAGTTACTTTTAATGTGCAAACAACATGCAGAAAAAATGCCCAAACATTAGATAATTAACCAATTAACTTTGGCAGATATTCTTCAACACTTAAACATACCTAAATACAAATAAATCTAGTCTTTTCAAGGACTCAAGCAACTGAAATATTTCTGTAATAAATTGTCTGTTTTAAGCCGGTATCACCCACATTGACAAAACAAATTGCACGCACATAGTTAAAACATTTGGTGGTGGCTTTAAAGAACAATTAAGTCCTTGTCAGATCACATGAAAAGACAATAAGAGATTGAGTTGCTCACATACTGAATGAGAAATAAACTGTAGGACAACAGGTACTGTATGTGGAGTTTTAGATAGTAACTGTTAGTATCTACAGTATTTGAACAGTGGTCATTCATGATGGTTGTTAAGGAAGGTAGAGGTGTGCACTACCAAACCTATTTATCAGTTCTGCTAGGAGATGTACTCCTCAGCCACCCCCTCTGCTCCGACTCCGCCCGGGCTGAGAGACAGAAGCCCTTTATACACCGAGATTGCACAACATCGGCCACAATATAGCCTCTGGTTATTTACACAGAAAAACGCAAAACGCGTCATAACGCTGCCCCACTTTATGATTTTAGATAGCAAGCTGGCATTCTGCAATCATAAGAGGCAACACAGCAGTGTTGGAGTCTAGTGTGACGTTTTACATGAGTGATGAGCAGCCCTTTATAAACAATGAAAGAACATGGCAAAAACAATCATCAATAGAGACGCAACAGGCCCGCACTGAACGGCCTGTGTAAAAGGGGCTACAGAGGAAGGGAGCAGGGGGCAGGATCGGACCTGCAGCCTGGTTAAGAGCAGATCAACCAATTCATCCTGGCACTGCACCCTTTTCACACATGTTCAGGAACATTTCCTGCATGGTGCCATGTGTGAATAGGAGCAGGGATTGATATTCCAGAAAATCTGTACCGCCAAATTTCACCACTGGCTGTGTTGTGAATAAAAGCAGTAACATTTCAGGCTACGTCAAGCTGATGAAAGACGCTTTCATATGGAGCAAGCGAACCAATCACAGACTCCACTGATGATGTTTTTGAATCCGTGACTTGTTTACGGTTGCCTTATCCAGCCTTGTGTTTGAAAACATTAATATTGTCACTGGACAAAAACAGCTAATTTCCCACTGTTCCTGAAAATAATAAGAAACGTCTTCCACCACATACATGCTCATCCAGCCTTGCCTCGTCATGTTCTTCTTCTTCTGTTGAGCTTTAAGGCAGTTGGCGTCCATAAGTGTTGTATTACCACCCTCTGATGGACGGCCCACAGCCCCATCTGTTTTGGCATTTCCATGGCATGTGTGAAAAGGCGCAAGACAGAAATATTCCTCAATGTAACTGCATGTGTGAAAGGTTATCCCAGTAATTTATTAGGAGCTATGTGTGAAAGAGGCTTTAAACAGCTCTTGTGGTCCACAAGTGGCTTCTGGCCATGACATTAATTGTGTTCAGTAACGATGGCTAAGCTGAGTGGTTGTCACACTTGGCGTGTTAAAATACAAATGTCAAGAAAATTTGACTCAAACAGCCTCTGCCTCTCAGGTTTCATTTGTTATTTCGTTTATCTTCCAGTCCCACTTCACATAGCGTGTGTGTCAGTCTACACTACACTTCTTGACTCCCACACATGTTGTGTATATTATGATAGGAGGCTGGACCCTCCTCACATCACCAGCAGCCCCTCTAGCTGGCATAGACCGGCGGGCGATGAGCAGGAAGGAAATGACATCATGGCATTTTTGATCAGGGCTTGGCACCAGAGAATTTCTAAAGCTGCATACAGTGAATTTATGGAAATATATATAGGATGTAGTTTGGTACACATGGCTGGCCGTGATTGTAAAGACAGTAAATTCAAAGATATTTCCTTGATAGTGTTAGGCTGTTACATACGCACTTGTTTATTTACACTTATGGTTACTTAATGTGGGCTTTAAGCTACATACAGTTATGTTTATCATTTATAGGTATTTCAGACCTACTGCTATTTGCTTAGCTGTGGTCACTAAGAATACAGATGCCACTCCAATTGACTTAGGAAAATGCAGAACAACCAAAACATAAAGTGGAAATGTTAACCCAATAACGCTAGATAAACAGTCAGTGGAGAGGAGCCAAAGGCAACAGAGCGCGAAGGGAAAGTGTCCTGCTGGCATCAGGTTTCCCAGAGTAAGTGTTATTTGAAAAGCAGCTGAAGGGTGACACTCACTCTCCTCCCACCCAATCTCCCTCTCTCCCTCCCTCCTCCCTCACTCACTCGACCATCTGTTGTTCCCTCTCTTCTCAGGCTGCTCTAAGTGCCTTGAAACAGCTGTCGGAGCAGGGACTGGACCCGGTGGATGGCCCCATCAAGGTACAGTAGGACACGGATCATGCCAAACTCGCAGACAGATGCTCCGCGCTCACTGCGTGCTGGATGTTTTACCTGTCAGGGTGGACAGATGCTTGTCTAGTTAGGAGCCAGATGTGCGTGTGCCAATCTGGCTTATTGCAAATCCTCAGCACTGCAGGCTGGCCCCATCGTCAGCTCCCTCCCTAGCCACCCACACACATCCAAAATTTCCGCTCAACATTTTTCCTCCATAGGAAAGCAACAGTAGGCGTATGTATTTACATGCACTACACTCCTGTCAGTGCTCCATACTTTGCATGATGGCTATCACCACCAAGTCTCAGTCATGACAGGAAAGAGGGCTTTCTCCACGCAACTCCCCTCTCTTCCTCTCATTCCCTTTCTACTCCACAGCCAGGAAGGAAGGGAAGGAAGGGAAGGAAGGACGACAGCAGAGATTGAAGTAGCAAAGTAAAAATGCTTTGGAGCTTTTTGGAA
Organism: Hollardia meadi; assembly: GCA_037974645.1. Lineage (NCBI taxonomy): Eukaryota > Metazoa > Chordata > Actinopteri > Tetraodontiformes > Triacanthodidae > Hollardia > Hollardia meadi. The sequence goes on along the minus strand of JBBPCS010000043.1, from coordinate 45,633 downwards.
ACCAGGGAGGAAATCAAGCAATTCTGGAGTATTTTCATAATAGGTGTGCCCTGGGAAAAAATTTAGACAGGGCTGTTTTCTTGCAGCCCCTTTTCTCCTTTAGAGAGGAAAGACAATCACAGCGGTCTAACATTTACGTCACCACAAGAGGGGAGAGGCGAATGTGGCAGCAACTGCACTTTTACCTGAGCAGTTAATCGCTCATTCTTTGCCAAATCTTTCCCCTGTCTGTCTCTAAAACTCATTAACTTACCCATACTTTGCAGTTCACACATTTTTGGCCATCAAGCTTCAGATGATTGCAGTTATCAATATGAAAATACACCTTTATCCTCCAACTCAGCTGCTTCTTTTTTGGATGCACCCCCCACACACATGAAAATCTCTTGTTTTTATAGTCCTTTTGGACAAATGCCACAGAACAGGAGCCACAGCTAATTGGTTACTGTGAAACAGATTGAGGTCAAGGACTTGTTAAGTGTCGAGAGTGGCAGCACTTTCGGTTTCTCCGGAAGTTTTCCTTTACGAGATTCAAAGTATTTTGAAAGAATTACTTATTAAAGTGAATCCTAGTATCTTTCTGAGGAACACGTCGAACAAACTACCGACAGCCAGATTGATTAATAGCAACTTTGCTCGAGTCCTTGGACAAAATCTGCCCTAACACAGTTCTATTTGTCCTTTCAGACCAGTGAACCATGTGGAAGGGAGGACGGACATTAAACAGACTAACTCAGGCACCACCACTCAGGTCTGCAAGGATTCAAAGGCTGTCGTCTAGGAGCTGACAACCCCGAACCCCTCCTTCAGCATACACAAACCTGGCAAACCCCCCACCCCACCCTTCACCCTGATCTCCCATAACCTGTAACCCTCAGTGTCCCCACCGCCCACAATTCCTCCCCACCCTCTATACCCACCCCACCCCACCCCACGATTGCCACTGTATCCTGCAAAACCTGTCAACATACAATAGGGTGGATGTGCACCGAGAAATGACTAAAACACCATTACCTGAGTCTATGTGAAGACAACGCTATCTTAACACGTTTATTGATGATTTCAGTCAGAGTAAAATAAATTCATGGAAAGCAAACTAATGAGATAAATGCATGGTACTGTATGAAAAATCAAGGGAAATCCAAAGTGATACACTGCATACACAACTTTCCCTTTGGATCAATGTCTGTTGGTATGGTTAAAACAAATATGTACATCATGACATTGAAATACAAAAGAAACATTTTAGGGGAGATACCAACTTGCGTACAGTAGCTTTTTTCCCGGGGTATTATGTTTCTGGTTTTTTTTTTTGTTTTTGTTTTTTGTTTTTTTGTTATTTTATTAATCTAACAATGCTTGAGTACTGTATTTAAAATTAACCAATGCCAGTGCTGTGAAAGTTGTAGTTGTTGTCTTCATATATAGTCACCCAGCTTACCTTGTATGCTGACATAAGAAGAAAAAAAAAGAGTTCATCTATCTATATGGATGTGTATGACTTGCAAGAGTATCATATTCCAAAAAAAAAAAAATAACACAGAAAAGTTTTTTCATGTGGACAAAAAGGACAAAACTGGTGTTAGCAGTAATCAGTAGAAGTGTTGACCACCCAGGAGGGAAGGTTGGACTAACCTTTACTTCCTGAAGGGTCTAACTTTCCTGTTTAACATGACCCCCACACTGGCACAGCATCACTGGAGCATCACCTGACAAACAGCGGAGGCAAAGGGGCCACCAACAGTTGTATTTTTTATCTAAAAAAAAAAAGGGGGGGGCAGTTGCATTGACAGTGACAAGATTTTCTCTAATGCCAATAAAATTTTACCACCGAACTCCAGAGAGTTTTTGTAAGGGTGTGACTGCATTTCCTCCAGTGAATGAAAAGTCCTCTCCAGTCCAGTGATTTTGTGTCAGTGGACCCCCCTGCCCTCCCCCCACAGTTTTGTCGATCACATCTACACCCATTGTGTGTGTTGTATTGACCCGCCAAGGCATCAACTGGGTGCTTTTAATGCCTGCATTCTGAAGTGCGCCTTTTGAGCGGAGAGAGCCTGCGTCCAGTTTGCAGACTCCCTCCCCAAAAGGCCACTTTGTTCACTGACATTGAGGATGTGTACCCTTCTTCGCTGTGAGTGCAATCTGTAATAAGGCTGTTTATGTTACTGAAATGCAGTAAAAACACCTCAGTTCATGTGGAAAAAAAAATCTGTCTTTGTGTTTTTATTTTCTCACCCCAACTGAAACTAGCACCGCTTATTAATTAAATGTACTTTTTCACACATTTTCTAAGGGCATAAGCTGGAATGGAAATTGGATTCAAGTAAGTGAAAATGAGAAACACAGTATATTGTGTTGAAGTGTAAACATGCTATCCTTCCCACACCATCTGTTGTCCACTCCCAACGCAGTTTAACAAAATAATCTTACAAAAACGGAGACACATTTTACCAACAGTCTTTATCAGCAGTGGAAAAAGTTTTACACATCAAATTCAAGGACTTTTCAATGACTTACACACCCAATTTTCTGAAATTCAAGGACCCAAGACGGTATGATTTGAGACACGGATCAATGTGAATTGCTGGAACTCTGGAAATTTTATAATGACAGCTTAACAGAAGCTCATGGACGACAACTAAAAAGAGAGAAGAGGCTTGAATGTGTGAACACTTCTTAATTGTGCTGTGTTACAGTCAGTCTTTGTAATGAGAGGCGAGTCCTGGAATTTACATTTTGCAGGCATAACTGAAGGTTTGCTTAATGTTAGCTCTCATTTATTATAACCTGCATCATCTTAAATCAGTGATGCGCGCATGTGACGGTTGCACTTTCTTGAGGCAGGCGGTGCATCAACTGTGGGAGAGACACACATGCAGACAATGGAATAAAACCTATTCGGTAATGTTACGTATAAAAAAAATAAAGAACATCAATTTCAGTTCTTGCACAAAATATATAATTTCAAGCACTTTCAATGACCCATGGCTATTAATGTCTTTAATTTGTCCCCTCATTCACAAGCTGAGTGATACCCAAGTATAGAATTTTGTCATGTGATGCATTTGACAACTTGAAATCAAGAAAAAGCGAGTTAATGGCCCTTTTAGTTAAGATTATTTTGTTAAACCACTATTCCTAAATTGAAGAAGGAGCTTTCGCACTCAGCACGAAGGCAGTTTGGAAACCGTTTTCTGCACCTGACACAAAGTCCTGACTTGGCTTTAAATTCTTGGAACTCACAGAATCACAGTAAAACATGGAGTACTTCTCAAGTGATTATTTTCATCTCAAAGAGAAATAGACTTCACATTGTCCTCGTAAATAATAGTTTTTGTGTCGTTTACCTCATAAATGCCTATGAGGCAATAATGACATTTGATGAGCAAAATGCAACAAATTTGGGGGTAGATATGTTCCAAAACCAAAAATGCACTAAAAATTCTAATAGTCTATTGTTATTCCAACTCTCTTCATACCACATTATCATACACTGCTTTATCTAATGCCATAGCATGCGCTTTGTGAGTTTTTAAATCATCTGATGCCTCTCCAAGCACAAGATTTATCTGCAACCTTGGCTCACTGTAGTTTCTCATTATCATATGGCATCACTTATCTTAAAGGTTAAGTCAGGGAATATTCTATGTTTTTATTTTTACTGTCAACGAATCCTGTGAAAAGACCAAAACCAATAATGCATCTCTTTTACCTTGCCTGTGGCTTTTTTCCTAACCTCTTTCCGACAGAAAATATAAACCTTAAAACATAGTTTTATTAAAAACTAGAATGGCACTCAGTAGAGCACATACCTCCGCCAAGGCCCAACAGCCCTCATATTTAAGCCTTAGCACCAACTGCAGCAACTCGTGACACTGTTAGTACCTTACTGAATCCCTATTAACTTAGCTACACATTGGTGGTAGTTGCATGTTTCTAGCGCTATTTGTTAACGTACAGCAGCCAGGAAAAGACTACCCCCCAATGAAAACACGTTTAAATCTGCCAAATCCGGATTTCTATTTGGATCCGCACTAAGTTGTACACACTCATAGATACCAGCCCTCTAAATATGCCTGATTTGTCAAGATCCATGCATTATTTCCTGGAAAATTAATGAAAATGTCGGAAAAATACCCTATCTTGCAATGTTAAAGATTTTAAAAATTCCTGGATTCCGCCCCTTTATCTGGATCTACGCCCAAATTTAATGGGTCCATCTTTGGCCCATGCCCCATCCTTCCACCAAGCTTCGTGGAAATCCATTCAGTAGTTTTTCTGTAATCCTGGTGACAAACAAACAAACAAACAAACGGACACGGGTGAAAACATAACCTCCGGAGGTTAGGCTGTGGCTACAAAAACAGGATCAGGCTTTTGTGATTTCATGGAATTTATTGTCAATAAGAAAAAGGTTGATTATCCCTGGACTTGTGCGTTAAATCGTCCATCTGCAGCTCGTTCAGGAGATCCTCCTGCTTTACCATCAGTTTCACTGTTAGATATGTAGCTATGCAGCTGGAAATTAATCACTCTCTGAAGACAAAGACGCTGTTCATGTTGTCCTTCACCCATTGCTATCTGAAGGTCTAGCTCTAGCAACAAATGACTACAACTTTTGTGTTGACATCCTGTTAATTTACACCGGAAGCAAACCTCATTCTGTAGTAGTCATTAGCACTCAATGAAGAAAAAATGCAATTTGTGCTTTCCAAATAGGGACACTTAATTTTCAACTTTATGACTCAGCTGGATTGATGGCACAAGGATAGATAGCGTGCACCCTATCTATCGCATACTTGCGTTGCATCCTTCCATCGCCTTTACTTGCTTTTCTTCATGTAACTCCAACACCTCTGCGACACCAAACCCACTCTGCTTTCTCCCATTAGCAAGACGAATGAGCGAATGGGACAGCGGTGGTCTAATTCAACTTCACTGAGTAATGGACTCAGCTGGCAGCTACATCTGCTTGCCATTGAGGAGCGCCAAGGCTGTTCACACACATTAGCAACAGATCTCTATTCCAGAAGCTTGTTCAGGTAGTGGCAGACCAGCTTGAGGCCGTGTTAGACCTGAGATGAATTGCCTTGCTCTGGCCAGCCAATATGGGAAGTGAACCTTACGGCCCAAAATAGAACAAAATCAATGAGGCTGTGGAGCTTGTTTCGTCCCATGCAAAAGCAAATGCCAGAGTCATTGATTTTTCCGTCTGAATTATGTGCCATCGACCCCCTTGAGGTCCTCTAAATTGGAGCCGTATTAACAGGAGGATAAAAGAGTGAGGGGAATCCTATAGATGTTGACGAATGTCCAAGCAATTATTTAAGCCAAAATCCTAATAGTTTTCTGTCCTCTGAGTCAAAAGCATTTTTGCGTGTACTTCAATAAAGGGCTTTTTCACACAATAAGGCCGTTTTGAGCTGCACACAGTCCTCGAGTGGTTGGTGCTGATTGCTTCTGTACACAGAGGGATCGAAACTGTCAGTGCAGCTCTCCTTCATATTAGAACTAATCTGCCGCTGAGCAACTTTATCCAGCCCTGATTAGTCACGGCAGACGAGAGCTGCGTGCTGTGGGCCGAGGCTCTGACAGCTCGGAGAGGAACTCGCAAGTGAGTCTGGAGGATGGGTGTATTCTCCATCGCCCACCAAGAAATCAATTTGTTCTGTGGAGAGTTGAGTGTCTGCAATCACACTGATAGATGTGTGGAGGATCATTTAAATCCCAGACTCCATTTTGGATACAAGAGCTAAAGGATTCTGAAGGTAAAAAACTTTGTGAGGTGAGTGAATTAGTTCAGTTACAACAGAAGAAATATTTGAGATCGATGAAGAGACATACTTTTTTTTCTTGACATTTGGTTTCTAAACCACAGCGCTGCTAAATAATAAGCATTTTTAGTGGCAGATATACTGCATTTCAGCAGCTCTAGCAAGCCTCAACAGCTCGGTTTTGGGCATTAAGACCCATTTACAAGCTTTAAGCTCTGTGTTATCAGTGCATGGGCTCAAGGCTAAGTCAATTTTAATGACTCATCTAGAATTGATCTGCTGGTAACTGATTGTGGAGAAACAGCAGTGATGAGGGAAGGTCTGAGACGGGACACAAAAAGTTTTCGAAGACAGATCAAGATGAGTAAAGTTTAAGCCACCAGGACAGGGCTCATAAGGTCATTATTACAAACCTTTTCGTCAGGGGAAAGAACAGACACCAAAAACAGTGTGTTATTATCTTCAGCTTCAATTTATTGGAACGGTTTGATTGTTTTATTTTTTTATTCATCAAAAGGCAGTAGTTCTCACTACAGTTTGGGGGCCTTCTGCCTACAAACAGGCAGACAGACTTCTGGAGAAGAAATATGAATCATTGTATTGTTTTTATTTTCTTGGCTTAAACAAATGTCTGGAGGGAATCTTTATAGACACCGAGCCAAAAAATGTATAAGCCTTTGAAACCACCTCTAGGTGTTGAGAAATCACACTGAAACATGTCAAAACTGCATTTTCATAAAGCATAAAACTAGTTTGATTTTTTTTTTTATTAGAATTTCAGAAAATGGATAACTCCTTAAGTCACTAAAATCCCCAAATTTTCTCACAAATACCAAGGGCGTGACCTTAAAGGCAACTGCAGCCATCTACAAACAACTCAGCAGTTTGAACATGTGAGACGAAATAGAGCTCATGACATCTAAATGCGATACCAATTCGGAAAGTCTGCTCAATTTCTTGCTTTCCTTCAAGGAAGTAAAAGGTCAGGGTCAGCTACATAACAGCTACTTCATTCTTTATGCTCCCAGAGGGTTGCCAAAACTGGCTTTTAACCCAGCTCGTGCTAACTGATGACTGACCATTAGGAGACCCACACCCTGCGGTATTTGACATGTATGAAAATGTGTGACCCACAGCTAACCTTTCTTTAATTAACAACTTGACAACTTTGTGCTTCCTCTTTCCTTTTTAGCGTTTACAGTGTGACTGACACTTTCTTGGGACTCTTTGGTAAGCCTTTCTTTTAAACATCACATGTTTGCTTGTGCTCTACGTTCAGTATATTTACACAAAGGAGAATGGCTCTTGCCCCCTTTTAGCCAACACCCATATCTAAAAGGCCACCTGACTCACTGTGGCACAATGTGGGAGGACAGTGATACTGATACTAGCCGAAAGAGTAGTCATAAAGAGGAAAAAAAAGGGCTGCGGGTGTCATCTTAACAATGGAAATAGTTTCCAAGGAGTTCTTCAGCATTGCAGAATATCATCTTTACTGTCACTGTGGTGATTCAGAGAATGCAGAGTAACTACTACTATATTCACTACTATGGATGATGACGCCCACAGTACAAGTCATTTCCCTATAATTTGTTTTTTTTAAAACAGGTTGAGATTTCACACGTCGACTAGCAGGTAATCACGACAAATCATTTAATAATCTAAATCACTTTTATTAATTTAAGTTAGGTAGAGACACTAAACATTGGAACCACATTTGCTCTGCTATGGAGCTGTCTTTAGAAAATTACAAAAAAAAAAAAAAATGTCATACTGTCAAAAAAAAAAAAAAAGGCAAAAATTAAGAGGTAGAGAATTTAGGCTCATCACTGTGACTGAAGGAATGATGCCTATTGGAATGTAGTTGAAATTAAAGATCTCTTGTTGTCCCAAAGGTATATAAAGTACATCAAATGTGGTGGAGACAAGTCATTTTGGAATACTGGGGTATTCACAACATTAAAACATTTACATTTCACTTTAACTGGACAATGCACAGAAGAGTTGAAGTGTTACTTTGGAAAGAATAATGGAAAGCTAGTGTCTTAATGCATTTCCCCTCACACACGCATTGGCGTTGGGACAGCGGTTCACCTCGAGGTACAGCCTACGTCGGGTTATTGTCTTTCAAAACAAACAATATTGGTAACAGGTAAATTTACAAATTAAACACCACAGACCTCGAAAATAAAGACAAATGACAGAAATAAAAATGCATTTCCTCTCCGTTTCTCCCAACGCAGTACATTCTGAATGTGTCAAACAAGCTAGTTCAACCCAGGACGTTGACTCCGTCGTCCACTTTTTAATTGAGAGGTTAGTTGAACACACCTGAAATAACAGGGCCATTAATTTGCACTGGAAACTCCTGTGAAGATTTAAATAAAATTAAATCAGCCACAGTCCAGCCTTTAAATATCCCATTTGGAATTACTTTATAATGAACATACAAGCTACATGTCTGTAACTTAAGTATTTAACAACTACGGAGTATGGTAAGCTTCAATTGTGAAATATTCATGGTACTTCGTTGCAAATGGCACAGGCGATAAATCAGAGCCGTGTCAAGTGGCAAACCAATTTCCTGACTGAAAAAAAGAGCCTCTGCATGGGGAGACGTTGGGTAGGTTGAAATGCGGTGTTGAACCTTCCTACACAGAGAATGCTGGCAGTGTAGGGAAAACAAACTGAAATTACAGTGCATGTCTACAAAAATAAAATAAAAGTGAAACATTTTTTACTGTTTGTACAGTAACATACTGTATATTTCCACGACGACACTAGATAAGGCTGGTGACTACATTACGTAAATAGTTAATTATTGGATACCTTTTCTGTATGATTTCAAAACTAGTGACACAGAATATAGATGTAGGTTTCTTATACAAACTTGAAACAAAAGACAAAACAAAGTCAAATAAATCCTTTGTGTAGTACACAGCTTTCTTAGTTCCAGAGGAACAATATGGTAAACCTTTGCATTTGCTCAATGCAAGTGCACCAGTCTAGATTCAGTCTTTCCCATCTTCCCCCAGAATCATCCTCAGTGGTTGCTTCCTCATGCTTGCAGGTTTATGTGCCTCTGTTCGTGTTACAAACGGCGCCCCCTAGATCCCATTCTTCGCCTCATTGTTGTTCATGGCCTCCTTTCTCTGAGCTAGGAAGGGGTACATGCACTTGTCTGCGCCGAGGAACCGGTACATGCACACAATGGCCTCGAAGGGCAGGATGCTGCAGAGACCGGACAGAGATGAGATTAGTGACACAAGGTCCTCCTGTACATTTTACTGTGGAAAACATAAGGAGGCAGCTCACCTTTTCATGAAGTTGACCATATAGACGATGCGAGGTGTACAGATCATGGGCTGGTCAGTGAGGATAGCCCTCATGGCCTGTTTCACACAGAACTCTGGCTTCAGGGGAGGCAGAAAAGGCTCAATCTCCTTCCTGAGTGGAAAGAAAAATCATAGATCAGTTATTCACAGGCCCAAAATTCAGGTAATTGCCAATCATATCTGATTGAAATCATTCAGAAAGTTGAGTTGGAACAGCTTCCATGGGTTGATAACTTGACTTGTATTGAATTTATTTAAAGTACATTTAATTTAAAGATGTTGGAATATACATGCACTGATTCAAATACAAACACACTTGAATCAGTGCATGAATAAAGTGCTCAAAAAGGTTGTGAACTATTCTTGCGCACAGTAACAATGAGCGACAGTAAAGCCAAAAAACATGCTACCTGCTGACTGAAACCATCAAACAAAGTGAGGACTATTAGAGCAGCGTGGACGGGGGGGGGGGGGGGGGGGGGG
>JBBPCS010000043.1:1468-35941 GCA_037974645.1 Hollardia meadi | reverse complement strand
CCCCCCCCCCCCCCCCCCCCCCCCCCCCCCCCCCCCCCCCCCCCCCCCCCCCCCCCCCCCCCCCCCCCCCCACCCCGCCCCGGGGCACCTGTTGGTGAGGTTGTCCCCTGGGAAAGTCGCCCTCTTTGTTTAAGCAGAGTGCCCACGACCAATACCATACGAGTGACTTTCTAATATCTCAAAGACAACACAAACCATCAGCTGCTGCTTTGAAGTTGTGAGGCAATTCTATATGGTTAAAATTAGAGATGACAAAACTCTTCCCAGGTGAAGAGAGCTGTGCCCACAAAAACAATTACACTGGCCAGTGTTGAAGCTAACCTTATCCTGCAGCCTTTGAACATTCCCGTGTCTACCAGGTAAGGGCACACCAGAGTCATGTTGATGCCATCCTTCTCCGAGGCCTTCAGCTCATGGCTCAGTGACTCGTGGAACCCAATGGCACCGAACTTACTGGCGCAGTAATCCTGAGGGAATAAAGACAGAACAGGTTAGCCCTGTAAAACTCTGCCCCTGCCCGCACCCCGGGACCACAGAGAACATTATCAAACATGCCCCACAGGCACAGAGGTCTCTCCTTGCCGTTAATGATACAGCCACAAAAACCTGAGCGGGCCTGTCCGCCGTTCTACTGTTTCATTAGCATTCTTCTCCAGTGCATCAGGAGACCGCTCTGCTTGGCGGGAAGGTTTTGATGTGGTTGGCCGTGGAAAATAATCTTTAAAAAAGGCTTGGGCAAACACAGATGCATGTCGATAAACATGGGGAGGATAAAGAGATTTGACTGTGCCCACGTTTTGGTTCCCTGAAATTAATGTGCACATTTGAAATCACATTCAAGGCATTTCCAGGAAGCATAAGAGGGTTTGAACAAAAACTGACTTCAATCCCTTTGAATGGGGACTTGATCATTATGGATGAATGCTTGTACAACAAAAGCAAACGTGCAGCCATAAAAACAAAAGACAAATGGAGTAGCAGTCCCTGAAGAGGACTTGGAAATGACACCATTGTCAGGCAAGGGGATAAATAAGAACTCTGTTCTCTGAAATATCAAAATAAAACCTTCTAGGAAGGCTACCAATTTACTCCCTCTGTGGTTATGGAGATAAATGACTCCACTAAATGTTTTAATATGCATTAAAATAACAAAAAGAATCTGTACTGGGGGAAAAAAAACTATAGGAAGGAAAACCAAAACCTTATCCATTGAATGTTGCTGTGAGCTGAATACTGAGTGAGCACGAAGTTGTTCACAAAGCAGTGATGAAGATGTCTCTGTCCCTTGGGGAGCTGTCAGCTCATTCTGGCCCCGGGGCCAGAGCCCAATAGGGGCCCAACACCCCCACTGCTGCAGATAGAAGAATCTTTAAGGGCTCCCCAATGCTCATCTGCGTCCCTTAATTTAACGGGTGGAGGGACAACTAGAGAAAGGGGGCCTCACCTCCCCTGGCCCAGTGTGCTAGCTGGCACACTGAGGACTTTGGAGAAAAGCACTGGTTTTGGATGGTGGGAACGACGGGATGTGTATGTGTTGTTGTGTATGATACTAACCTCCACTCCAGCTGTGCTGAATAAACCCAGAGAGCTGGCAACCGTTACAATGTGACCGTGATTCAGCTCCAGCATCTTGGGGAGAAACGCCTTGGTGGTCTGGGGGAAGGACAGAAGAGACAGAAGGGCAAAGGGAAAAAAAGAGGAAGGTTAGTTCACTTGTGCAGTTTGTCTGTGCCAAAGCCCTTTGATCCTTTAGCCTCACTCTCATCCCCCCTTCTCCATGGTGATGAAGAGAGAGGCGTCTGAATGAGAATTCATAACCGGCAAAAAAAAAAAAAAATGAATCAGTCCAAGCACTGGAGGTGCAGGATTTGAAAGTATAACAATTTAAGTTGTTATGTTAAGTTCCTTTACGGTAGGTGTGAATTGGTTGGTGAGGGAAAAGAAGAAAGGGGGTTTTCCCCCTCTTCAGGTGTTCACTTAACAAACAGGTATGTGGTGTGTGTGTGTGTGCTGCTGTATTATCCGTTCTTTTCCCACACAGATCTGGTGCCCGTCGTTGGGCCCGGCTCTAAAGACTTGGTGACAACACCAATCATAGGCCTCCGTTCACTCAACAACAATACAATTCAGCCTCTCGTCTACCCACACAGCCTCGCGTCCTGCTTGAGCAGCAGAACAATCGGTCACTCTGAGATGAAAGAGTTTCACCGGAGTGCCACGTGAGAGCCTGAGTGGTTCCACCGGTCGGCCCAATGAGAGTTAGTGAGGTGGTGAGAAGGGTTAGTGGTTCCACTCGATTAACCCATGGATCCATTCCTCATTCTGCCCGTCTGCTGACTTGGGACACAGCATGAGCCAATCAGCAGGTGTGACATGTGACAGCAATGACAGGAACTGACCAATCACTCTCCCACTAGGAGGTCTACAAACAACCAGCAGGCCTTTTGTTGGTAGCACTACTAAATCTATTCAAGTCCGACGTGCGCTGCCATAGTGAATAGAGGAGAACAATGCATGCAGCCTACAACACTCTTTTCAAATGTCACAAGAGGTTGCAAATGAAAACTGAGGACACCTCTATATCACAATAAGATGAGATTACCTATGGTGCCGAAACAATTAGTTGATAAACTGATTTAAGTATGAAGGCAGGGAATTGATCAAATCCCATTATTACAAGTTAAAAATAACTTTAAATAAATTACTTTGCTGGCTACAGTATATGATATAACATGTGATAACTTGTTTTTTGTATGCAATTTACGACATCACTTGGGGTTTTGGAAAATTGGTGAGCATATGTTATTACTTTTGACAGCTTCATTCCTCCAGTAATTCTGTGGTCATATTAACAGTTACAGTGGTTGGTACAGTATTCAAGCCTGGCCAGAGAAATTATTCAGCATTCCTTTGTAAACATTTGCTGGAGGGAAGCGCGGGGCCAGAGAGTGCATGGTACCACGTAGTACAGCAATGAAACCACTGGCAGAGGGAGGAAAAGCCTCATTAAAACTGCACCCGGAGATTAACTGCATCGGACCTGCTGACTTCTAGTGTAATCTCTACTATGCGTTACATCTGCATTTAGACATCCCTCTCCTTGGTTTGGGAAGTAAGTAAAACTGGAAGCAATGAATGAGATCTATGCAGAGAAAGGCTGGCGAAACGATGATGACTTCACTGTTTTGGGGTTTACTCTATAGCCAGGTACAGCACAACTGATTTGACTCGGCTCCAAACATCTGCACTTTTCCAGGACATAAATTTTCATGTTGCAGCAATATTCAACTCATCGAATGATGGGGCCCAAAGGGAGGGAGTGGGAGAACATGAGGCCTGGATAAAAGCTCAAAAAGGCTTCTGCAAGCCAGAATGGCAGCGGATGAGGGAGAGAGTTGCGTGCAAATGAAGCATTAACTTAAGATATGCCCATATCTGACTCGAGCCAAGCTTTCCCACTCCCACAGCAACTTTCAGAGAGCAGGGAATGACTTGATCTGGCACAATACTCTCTGACTAAAGCCAACGTTCAGATACAACTGGACAAGTTTGCTGAGTGGTCTGAAAATGGCTGGAACTGATGGTGCAGAGGCTGATTCCCTCAGCTGGAGGACAGGGCTAAACGTGGACAAATGTTCCGTCTCTCTTCCACCCTCGCGCAATGTCCTGCCTCTCATGGCAGCTCTGGCATGTGGGTATGACCCCCGCTGACCTCTCAGACACAAAATGTGTGAAGGCAACCAGGGGCTCGTGTCTTACATCAGTGCTGCCGTAATTGGGTCTCAACGCTCCGTTGTTCCGCTAAATTACCCGCTGACACAGTCGGGCCTCCTTGGCCTATGTGGGGGTGCCTTGCCCGCTGCACCCCCTAATTGGTGTGTGCCCCCAAGAGCATTTAAGCCACACAAAGCTTCTTGCAGCTGGGGTGTCAGGCTGCATTAGTGTAAGCGCCTGACCAACAGGAATATGAACAAAATATTGGCCTTTGTGTCGGACCAGATGGCCATTTAATTGGGCTGACTTCTCCGTGGATGAGAGAATGAAGGAGAGAGAGAGGAAAACGCCTGTGCTTAAGAGCTCGCCTGATCCTACAACAGATTGGGGAATTTGAGAGGGGTTGTGCTTACTGGTCGTCAGGGGTGATGGATGCAGATTGGTCATGTTGTGGTGGCCAAGCTAGTCAGTAAGCTTCTGCAACACCTGACTAAACCTCCACCCCCCCTGCTGGTTGTACTCCTGGAATCCAATTTAACTGGAAGGCAACAACATCAATAGGCCCAGGGGGGGAACGTAGTATCAGTGCACTACAAACACCAAGAGTTCCAGCATCTAATACAATGCGACAACAAAACTAAATTCATGTAAACAATCCAATTAGTTATTAGTTATACAATTATCATTTAATTACATTGTGGACTCGCTGATCACCGTTTTTTTTGTGTGTTTTTTTTTAAAGGCTCACAGATTGATTTTAATCACACTGAACTACTCAGTTAGTCATAAGTCAAAACCTAAAACACTGGTCCCATCTTTTTTTTTTTTAAAAAAGGAAAAAAAGAAGATTTTCATGTCCAAATGGATTTGTTGAATTTTCCTTGTTCTTAGCTCCCTCTCTGTTCTGATAATTTAATCCCTAGAGCTAAAAACAAAACAAAAATATTCATAATTCATTTAAGTCATTTGTCAAGCAAAAAACACCCAACATTCTTTGGTTCCAGCTACTATGAGAGGATCAGAAATTGTTCTCCGTCGCATCAACTGAATATCTTTGAGTTCTGGACCAGTCAGACAAAACATTTGAAGACATCACTTTGTGCTCTGGAAAAGTACAACTGGCATTTTAACTATAATATGATTGGCAGATTAATACATTAGAAAAAATAATTGTAAGTAACAGCCCTAATCCCATCCCTTGAGAACAGGTACACATGCTCAGGGAGATACCCATCATGGGAGTCGTCGTGGCTAGCTCCAGTGAGGGGTACAGGTGCACCGGGCCTAAGGAGGGGCCCATATAAAACCAGTCAAGTAGGACCCTTCTGCCTGGCTGCCTCCTTTCTCTGGATACAGCAGGAATGCGGCCTGCGGAACTTGGCTCCTGTCGCCTGGCATCTTGTCAAGCTGATCCACAGACAAGAAACCAATTGTCAGATAAAGTGGGTCAGCAGCAGCTTACCATTACCCTCTTGCCTCGCCTATGGATGGGACAGTACTGCCTTCCTTCCTCTTTTCTTTCCTCTGCTCTTTTCCCGCCATGTCACTGTCGAGTGCCCTTTCATGTAATCACACGAGAGAGGTACGATTTCCACAAGAAGGGGATATTACTGCGTGTTGTTTCTAAACCACCTGTTGGATAACCAGCTCAAGATGCTAATGATTTCCTTTCATGTCATTCCATTAGACACGCAGTAATCCTCAAATGCACACTGGTGACACTTTGAAATGACTGCACATTTCTCGTCCCGGCAAGACTAAAGGCCGAGGCTCCAGCGTCGCAAATCGCCAATCTGCACTAATCAAAGCATCATCAAACAAATTAAATGTTATGAACCCCTGCCTCATAAAAACCTGAAGGGAGTGAGGGGGCTGAATCATGACTGTTTGTCCATGTGTTGATGTGTGTGCGGTGTGTGGCAGAGCCGGATGAACAGAGCTGGCCTCCATGACTGCCATGCAGCTGCACCCGCTGCCTCCAAATCAGGTTGGGAGGAGTCAGAGGGGCCTGTGGACGGAGGACAGAAGAAGAGTGGGGTCTGAGCTGGGCCGATCTGGCAGACACCCCCCCCCCCACACACCACATTTCCTGTTCATGTCTTCATCCCTGCCACTACACTGTCCAACAAATGGAAAAAAATAAATACAAATATTTTCACTTTCTTCACCTGAACTCAGGCCTCACTTATTTTACACTGCGTTGCATTTTATATGCAACTCTGAACCTGCCGTCACGTCCCTCTTGAGAAACTGGGTTCTTTGGAGTTTTCATTTCAATAACTTGCAGGTATAAATGCAGAGAGGCTGAGAAGTTTTGGGGGGTTTCTCTAATGCCTCAGTGAGAAACCAGATAGTGACAGGCTGAATAAAAGTAACACACCTCAAGAAGAAAGCACCACAACACTTACATTATGTCCACTGCTGAAGCGTTAAAAAAACAAGAAAGGACAATGATGGTGTGAGCAAATCTTCTGTAAATTAAATGACATGAGCCAAGTGGCTCTTTGATTTAATCTAAACAAACCCTTCTTTTGTAATACACTTTAGTGCCAGCATTAAAAAATGTAACCAACGCAAACAAGGTTTAAAATCCACTTTGTAGGACTACACTGAGTGTATTAGTTGAGTCATGAACCACAACTAAGCCATTTTATAAACCTGTTGTTCAAAAAAAGAAAACAAAATCAAAGGTTGGTGTAATGTACCACCTGCATGCAGTGAGTAACTGTACCATGTTTGTGTAAGAGAGGAAAGTGGACCGGTTCCTGTTAGTCTAAGCTCTATTCATCCAGCTTGTGTCTTTAATGAACCACATCCTCCATTCTGGCTGTCGCCATTCATTAAGTCCCCCTTTCATCTCTCCCCCCACCCCTAAAGAAACCACGCTCTCCACAGAATATGGGAGAACACAAACACAGGCCCCCATTAAAAATCCCAAATCTGCCACCCAACCACTGGATCCTGACTCCAAATCCTGGATGTAAAAGAACGTGGAGAGAGGCACATGAATAGCTGAATGAAGCATCCACTAAAAAGGAGGAAATACACAACCTGTCTGACTGACAACACAAGAGGTTTTCATGCTCAATTAGGGAGCTTCACAAATCGGTGCGGTTTCATGGCATCGTTGAAAATGCAGTTCTCCGTAAAAGGAAGAGCCTGTGGCCAAAGTCTCAAATTGAGCATCATCCGCTTCACTAGATCCTTTGCTCAATATAACGTAACAAATGCCATTAAAGATGAAATGGTCAATTTAAAGCCATGCCACCAGGCAAAGGGCGCATTCTCAATATTGGAATTTACTCCACAGCAGGCCTAAACCAATGTGCGCACAATAACTACATTTGCCCCACAATAGTGGCTGTAGCCGCCCAATGCAATCAATTATCATTAGTGGTTTATTTGGGAAAGTAGGAGAGGGGCTTAAATGCTTAACACTCAGCTCTCAATCCCATCAGTAAGGGTGCTGCTCTGAATGGACGTTTAATTTCCAGGCGGTCTGTAAATGTGGGTTTCCCACACCCTCAAAAACACATGCGAGCACACAGCCTGTTCATTGCTGCAGTGCAACATATTCGCTCCATCAATTCCATATAACCTTTCAGATAAGTATTCGCAGTGAGTAAGATCTGATAGAAAACTAATAACTCAAGCCAACAAAATGTGGCAAGCTGATCCGACACAGACGTACAGATTCCCCTGCTTCCATCACGCAAGTCAAATCTGTGCTGTGAGGGAGAGGCGAGGGAAGGGCTGACATATGGATCATCACTGATAGGGGCTGCCGAAGAGCAGTGAAGGCAAGGAGTCAGACCTGTGAGATTTACACCAAGTGGAGCTGAAATTTGAACATGCAAGGTAACTATTTATGGATCTATGATTCATTGAGCTTGGCACGCAAACATAGATTAATAATAGGCATGCATGTTGGACTAGAAACACTCCTGTGAACCTAACATCTCAATAAACACATTTAATTATTCTGTGCTCATGCAGGAAAATGAGGCAGACATATCAAACCATCATACTGTAACCCACACACACACAGCTCAATTTACTCTATGTTCAACCCTTTTGGTATGCTTGTCTGTACATCTACTCACCCAGAAGTGTGCATGACAGTTGACCACCATGGTGCGCTCGATCAGCTCATCGGGACACTCCAGAAGGTGATGGCCAGAGACGACGCCGGCGTTGTTGATCAGTATGTCCACCTCTCCCACCTCTCGGCGCACCTTCTCAGCTGTGGAATACACACTCTCCCGCTTTCCCACATCACACACGTAGGTGTAGACCTGTGGCTGGAACGGGGGGACCTCCTCCACCCCTCCAACAGGCCCTACAGGGGAAAAGAGATGATAAAAGTGATTGATAAAAGCAAATAAATAATAAATCCCAATTATCAAGTAAAAAATTAAGTGGGCATTTAAGAATATTGGTGATTTTGTTAGTCTTAATTAATTATTCAGGAATTATAATGCATGTTAAGAGGTCACTTTTCAGGTTGGTGTTTAACAACTTTTGGAAAATAGTGAGAGACCACCTGAAATTTAGAAGTCAGGCTGGTTTGAAAATCTGACATTGTGTGCAAAGATGCCTGTGAGGCGTCGCAACCATGTGCACGTGAAACATTTCAGTGTTTTCATTGTAGCATGACTTTAGTGTAGCTAGTGTACAAGCGATTTCGCTGACCATTGCGTAAAAAACAAAACCATCCTAACTGATGCAAAGAAAGCACACTTACCGTCTTTGGTTATGGGAGTGTCCACTTCATGGTAAATCTGCCGCACCATCTCCGCCGTTTCCTCGTTGCTTTGGCTGTTTATGTCCCATAACACCAGTATCGCTCGTCTCCGGGCGAACTCCTTGGCGAAGAGCCGCCCGAGGCCGCTTCCAGCCCCGGTGATCACGCACACCTGTCCTGCCACGCTCTTCTCCTTGGGCCGCACCACCCACTTCGCCCCGGCAGTAACAAAGGCCCAGAGCACTTTCAAAATGACCACGAAGAACTCCGCAATGATTATCATCATCTTGGCCAATCAGTTCAAATAAGCAGCGGAAGAAGCGCGCGGGGGTGGGGGTGGGAATGACTCCCTCTTGAAACCTGCTTGCGGCAAATAGGTCGGGTCACACCGATAAACTTGGACCACGGCGCAGGCAGGAGACGCCAACAACGCTCATACACATAGAAGTGGCGAGAGAGAGGCGCAGGCAGGACCGCAACTTAATGAGTGGAAAGAGAGTGGAGTTGCAGCTCAGTCAGAGTCCAGTTGCCAGTACTACAGTTCGCGGTGAGTTATGAGCAGCTACTACAACGGACTGTACCTCCCACTTCCTCCGCTGTTCCTCCACTCATGTCATTCTCACTCGCCTCTCACTCGCTATTTATTCAGTCCACCCATCAACACCAGACCCAATAGGACTGAGACTTGAGCGCCTGTCAGAATGAAGCGCCATGTCCATATACTATATACACTCAGAGGTGATATAATCTGAAAGGTTTTGCCCAACACTGATTTTTTTTTTTGTCAATGCAATATCACAAAGGAAGTTCAGAGAATCCAACCACCACCACTACTTAAATTATTTATAAAAAATTACAGGTTTAGTCGCCAGTTGTACAAGAATGCCAAATTAACCACCCCGTTGGTATTGATTAATTTCATAAGAGATCTTGTTTTGATTATATTTTTTTTATATCTGATTGGGACTTAGATTTTAGAAATACAGATTTCTAACAGCCACAGATCAGGCCATATCCTACAAGTCCAGGTCAATGTCCGCTCATGGAAAAACGCAAAACCATTGTTTTTCCTTAAAGATATCTTAACTTCATGTCATTTGAGCTGTTATAGATTTGATTTGAATAAGCCTCAAGATATAACGTTTCATAGCGATCCAATGGCAGTGATCCATTGTGATCTGTTCATTGCATAAAGTGAAAGTGAATCGATAAGGTGGACGACGCACCCGGACAGACGTAAAAAGGCTTGGCAATAGTAATCCAAATGTTTCTATGGACAAATGGAGGGCATATATTTGTTCTGCCTCACATGAAAGTGATAATGATGACCTACAGACAGGCAGACAGACGTACCTGCGTTCCGCAAGGACATCAGGCGCACTTGCGATGCGTGCAACATTTCCCTTCAATTATTTAACCCACGCTTACGCGGGTTGTGTAACGTCCTGCAGCAGCCCTTGAGGTGTTTGGCTCTGGTGTGGTGGGAGTGTCTGGGGACCAAACCACTGGTGGGAGAATATTCTAATCTAAATGTAGGCCTAATGCCAAAATGTGAATTTTGCGCGCAGTGTCTTATTCAAATTGTTCCAAATAATTAACAGCAACATATAGTATTAAAAGCAAAAGCAGGCATACTTCTCTGAACGCCCCTTATAGAACAATAAGAGAGGCAATTAATGTGTACGATGTTGTTGTTGGGTAACTTTTTTCTGCTTTGTCCATGCTATTTGGACCATAAACCCACGTGCTAAAATATTTGCACAAATGTTGCGAATAGAAAATGCAAATACTGCAAAACTTTTGAAAAAAAGAAAAAAGAATGCATCTTTAACAGATGTATTTGAATGTAATATAACCTTTAAAGTCAGAAAAGAAACACAACCATTATAGGCTACTTCTATAACCATGCTATGCATCACACTGCCCGCGTTTTACAACCTGAAGTAGGCGAAATGGTCTTTTTTTCCAGAATCCAGCGGAAAATGAAGGAAACTTTTCCCTTCAGATATATACAGACAATGCTTCAGACGCTTTGTAATCCTCAGCCGGGAAAAATGAAGTGTTTGCGCCCTCTGCTGGATCACCTGTGGAATGGAAATTGGAAAGGTATCGTAATAAACGTACAACCATCACATTTCATAACAATAGCAGATTTTTGCCTAAAATATGGTCATCGATAACAGGCTGAAGATTTTAAAGTTGTTTTAATGTTACATTCCCAGTATTTGTTGTAATACCACTATCGAAATAAAACAAAATATAAATTTACCGAATTATGACACCTTAAATTATAGGCCAATCAACCAAAATTATTACAAGAGAGTACTCGAACGACTTTTGATCAAAACTACGGTAACATTCACATTGCTTTAGGATACTTTTTTAGAGCAATAAAATAAATTTCTAAGTCAGGCAACTGCAAGGACAATCCGTGAAGGTCCTAAATCCTTTAACGCGCACATGCGCAAAAGGAAATTTCTCTTTCTCGGTGGACGCAATGGCGGACGCAGAGTGAGTGTTTGCTGCCATATGAAAATCTAAGCACATCCAGTGTTTAAATAACCATCTTTGTTAATTTTACAACATGGGTAGATTGTTTATCTTGCAGACACCATAATCTTACGAGTATTGTGAAAGATTCTTATTGTAGTTGTTGTTATTACCGTTTTACAAAGACCTATGTGTATCCGAAGTAGTAGAACAACATGGCTGTCTCCAGCCTTTATGCACTGAAGTAGTCTGTGTTTAAAATGAGAACAAAGTTAAGAATGAACTGTTATAATATGTATAATATGTCCTTGACACTTGTTTATGCTTCTAGATACGTAGGCTAGCATTCAAAGGACTAAGACAGTTTGTATGGAAACCGTTGGATGACAAGTTAGCAGCTAGCGAGCAGCGGCGATGATGAGATGTCAGTGTTATAAATTAGTTATGTAAGGATAGGCGATATTGTCAATGTGTTTCCAGTTTGGTCCTGAAGTATAGTATGTCTATAACAGAAAAAAAGTTCCGGCGGTCCCTGAGAGCCTTTTGAAAAGGCGAAAGGCCTTCGCCACCATGAAGGCCTTGCGTATCAAGAAGATGCTGGCAGATAAAAAGGTAACGTTAAGTTCTTGTATTATAGCCCGTTCAAAGAACTGGGTTGACTCATGAATTTGTATCAGTGTGCGGTTGAACGTGTCAGTTGGTTCACTTATTGTACTCCCTAATTGTAATCAGGCACGTAAAGTGACCAGGAAACTGATCTACAAGAGGGCTGAGAAGTACCACAAGGAGTACAGGCAGATGTACAGGCGTGAAATCCGCATGAGCCGTACTGCTCGTAAAGTGGGAAACTACTATGTGCCAGCTGAACCCAAACTGGCCTTTGTCATCAGGATCAGAGGGTAAGTAGTGTCCACTGTTTGGAGACAGATTTTGTGCTTTACTTATCAGTAACATTTACATGGATTGCTGGACTTCTATCAAGACATTATGCTCAATCCGTTGATATGGATTATTTAAACGATTCATGCCCCTGCTCACATTCCTTGCTGTGTTCGCTTACTGGATGAAAGTGCCCTTTCCATGCTGCCACAGGTCTCTTTTAGTATACAATCTTGAATAAATAAAATTTCCAACTGCTGGTTGATACTCTGGCAATGTCTTGCATGCTTGTTCTGCAGCTATGTAGTTAGAGGTACATATGAGAGTGAAACTGAGCCTCTGTCTACCTATTTACATATTGTGCTGCGCAAGGCTGACAAGTTAGTTGAAGTGAAATTTATTTCGGATTGAGGCACTACTACTTTGAGTAATTCTTAAATTAGGTTAATATAGCCAGTTTCCGTATAATTGTATAAACCAGATGGGCCACAATGCAAAGATATGTTTACTGCCAAAACTTGCCCCCAAATATCCATTTATTCCTCATTCTATTTTGAAATTGCATGTTTTTTTTCCTGCTTCCTACTCTTTATGTACCTCTCGGCTATGTGTTTCTGCTGTTACAATAACTAAATTTTCTCTGTATTTCATGTTGCACTGTATAGTATAAGTGAAAGTATTGTACTGTCAGTAAGAACTTGTTTCTGGAATTAGCCTGTTGTGTTAAGCTAACTGGCTTGCCCTGTATTACTACACAGATATACAGAGTGGAGCTAATGTTAGTCAACTTGACGACAACTCATTACCTTACTGTAATTAAAGCATCCCAACGAGTAAATTATGAATGTCATCATCAAATTATGAATGACAGGCATCGGCCCCAACCTCCCTGTACAGAACCAGGCTAAATCAGTCAACATCAGGGTAAATGCTGATAGCAATCCATGTAAATGTACTTGACAAGTTTTTTTTAGTCTGTAAATGCTCTGTTAGTTGCGTGGTTAATGATGTACACTCTTTCCCCGACTTATCGACTATGATGATACAGATATTTAAAATAAGCCAATTATTTCTGAAACCACAAATATTATCAATGAGAAAAAGCTGCATATTGATGCTAAACTCTATGCTAATCACATCTTTATTTGTTTTCCAGTATCAATGGTGTCAGCCCCAAGGTTCGCAAAGTTCTGCAGCTGCTCCGTCTGCGCCAGATCTTCAATGGTGTGTTTGTCAAGTTGAACAAGGCCTCAATCAACATGCTCAGGATTGCTGAGCCTTACATTGCTTGGGGGTAAGGCTGCAATCACATCCTGTGATGTGACATCCTTGTGGAGGCAAAAGTAACCAAAAAGTGTATTCTCATTGTGTACCATACTGGAAATTTGAAGTTTACAAACAACGCTGTTATGGTGCGCTGATTAATACGGTCGCTGGTGACGGTGTTTTATGTCTGGAATGTGGTTAATGATGCTGAACTTTTTTCCCCATCTTATCGACCATGGTGAATGAAAACTGAAACTAAGCCAGTTTGGTCTGAAACCACATTCAATGACAGTAATGGGTACCCGATTGTGTGTCGGTTTATATTTTTTTGTATTCAGTGTATTTAGAGAATATTGGTGGATTGCTCTGGGGTTGTTGGTTTGGATTAACACCATCCTGTTGTGAGAATGTCTTGATAGGGGAGTAATGGACATTTTTAACGAGGACAATTTGAACAATTCATTTGGAGACAAACCTCAGTGATGACATGAATATACATCCTAATGCTGTCTCTCTTTGAAGAAGTCTCATCTCAACCTGACAGAATACTATTCACCTATATATCACCTGGTATTTAATGCTGTTGTTCTGGGCTGTTATCTTGACTTAAAATGTCAGGGATTAAGTAATTTGAAACAATTGGCATAAAGATGGACCTAATGTCAAACTTGATAGCCTGAGGTGAAAGCATTGCTATGCACTACAAGATAAAGAATGTTTCTGATCTAGATGTTTGACGCTGCTAAAAAGTTCTGTAAAATATGAAATTACCTGATTTTTAAAGAAACAAAGCTAAAAGATGAGCTTGAGCAGTATTAAGATGATATACAAGGGTATTTAGAAATCCTGAAGGCATGATTTTTTTTTTTTTCAATACAGTCAAAAATACAGATGCTCCTTTTTCTCAAACTGATATTGAGGTGATGTACACAGCCCGCGGCACCACTGGGATGAAATGTTTGGGCCGATTAGATCTTGTCAGGATGATGGTCAAGGCAGATGGCCGCCCACCTAGAGCTGAGCTCTGCTCCGAGGTTTCTGCCTTCTAAAATACTTTTAAAAGAGTTTATCCTCACCGCTGTCACCAAGTGCTTGCTCATGGAGAGATGTTGGGTATCTGTAAATTAGAGTATGGGCTAGATCTACTCTACATGTGAAGCGTCACAAGATAACTTTTTTTGTGAATTGGCGCTATATTAATGAAATTTGATTTGACGAAATGGACAATTGGGTCTTTTCCTGGATGAAATGGATTGTATAACTAGTGCTCAGCAATGACAAACGGAACCAAGAACTGTCTACAAAGGAGTGTACTATTTGTAAATGCCTCTTAAATTGAAGTTGGTGGAAGAATTCAAATTACATGGCTGCGCAACTCCAATGCTGTCAATTGTTTCTGAAACATTCTAATTTAAGTTTTTTAACATAGTTATAACATAGTTGAAGTGACTGATAATATTTTAAGAGGAAATGAGAAATAAATATGCAAGTCTTTGTATCTTGTTCCTCAGAACTAATGAGCTAATTTTCTAACCTTCATGACCTGTTGTTCCCTCAGGTATCCCAACCTGAAGTCTGTGCGTGAGCTCATCTACAAACGTGGCCATGGCAGGATGAGGAAACAGCGCATCGCCCTCACAGACAACGCCCTGGTGGAGAAGGCTCTCGGTATGGAAATGTTTTAACTTTTTTACTTAAAAATGATTGGACATAGCAGCACAGTATATAGGTGCATGTGAGGTGAAGAATGTTGTAAGAGAACCTTGTGTACTTGAACAGATTAAGATTGACACTAGTATTATTTCTGCTCACTGTTTCAAAAGCACAATTGCAACTTAATGTACTGTTAAATTGAGGCATAGTTTTACATGTGGTTAATGATGTGCTCTTTTTTCCCCGTCTTATCGACTATGGTGAAAAACTGCAAACTAAGCCAGTTGTGTCTGAAACCACATGCCTG
Organism: Hollardia meadi; assembly: GCA_037974645.1. Classification (NCBI taxonomy): domain Eukaryota; kingdom Metazoa; phylum Chordata; class Actinopteri; order Tetraodontiformes; family Triacanthodidae; genus Hollardia; species Hollardia meadi. The sequence goes on along the minus strand of JBBPCS010000043.1, from coordinate 20,888 downwards.
TCTAACAGTGACTTACCATTTATAATCTTTAGTTCAGTCTTATTGAGTCTTTACAAGGTAAAATGTATTTTTAATCTTTGAGGGAGTCTGATTAACTTGGGATATACTAAGCTCCACTCTGGATGTCATGAATGTTTCTTGAAATTTTCCCTGTTGGTGGTAACAAAGGTTTTCACAAAACCTTGAAATACTTGAAAGTTTCTTAAATTGAGAGAAAAAAAATCAACCCCTTAAAATTTTTTGGAAAATGGACCTAAATAGACACGAGTTATTGAAAGGGCAAAAATAGAAATTCATTTCTTTTTATACTTAAAATTGGTGAATAGGTGACGTCCTGCAGTCTGCATGTCTGTAGCGGTTGTGTCATTGTTTATCGCTCCACCTGCCTTGCATGCAGTGGTCAATGTGTGCATTTCTGAAGTTGAGGGATTCAGGTTATGTCAAGCAAGCGAGAAAGCTAACATCAAGTCAACCATCAGCTATGCCTGGAAAATGTAAATCCAGGGCGCGTGGCTCATCAAAGACATGTACAAAGACTGGCTTGTCTGTAACAGCATAATTGAGAAGCCTTCATACATTCAAGCCTCTCGTTAATTGTTTCTATAAAGGCTACTAGTTTTCATAAAAATTGTTATAGTAATTATCCTTAGATGATCAGATCTATCCTTGACTGATTTCTCACATTTAAGTAAAACTAGTTGAGTGTGTGGTCGTGGTCGCAGTTAAATTAATGCACAATGTCTTTGTTCTACAGGTAAATACGGTATCATCTGTGTTGAGGACCTCATCCATGAGATCTATACAGTTGGAAAGAACTTCAAACCCGCCAACAACTTCCTGTGGCCCTTCAAGCTGTCATCACCTCGTGGTGGTATGAACAAGAAGACCACACACTTTGTGGAGGGAGGAGATGCTGGCAACAGGGAGGATCAGATCAACAGAATGATCAGGAGGATGAACTGAGTTATGGTGAGTTGTAGGTACAATGCAGGTCTCAAAAGTACAAATAGCTCATTAGGTGTGGTTAATGATGCATATTCTTTTTTCCCCATCTTATCGACTATGGTGAAAACCAGCTGACAATAAGCCAACTATGTCTGAAACCACATCTTAGCCATTAATCTTGGAAGTCATCCTTGACAGATGCTTCATTCTGTGCTAGATGCAGTGAAGTGATGGCCGTGAAATCTAATTTGGTTCAAACAATTTTAAAAGCAGATTCGAAAAATATTTGCAACATGCTGATTTTTATTTCAAAAGATGTTTCCGTAACTCCAAGTTTGTTTTAATGTGAGCCCTATCTATGATCTAGATGAGCTGAGTGATCAGTCTTAATTGGAAATGTGTCAGTCGCATTTGAATATGATCTTAACATTACCATTGAAACTGAATGGATTCCCAAATTTATGATCTGCTTACTGTCATACAAGGCTCATGAAACTAGAAGAAACATAAAATATATGATCTGTGTACCGTCTTCAGGCAGGGCTCATGACTGTAGAAAATGGTTAACATTGTTCTTGGTTATGAACTTAATCATTGTATATAGTTTGTATCAGGTTAACAAATCAAGATGAAATTGTTTGATTTTCTCCATCTTATAAAGATGTTTTTTTTTGTGTTTTTCAGGTTTTCAAAGGACTCAAATGTACAATAAAAACATGGAAAAAACTATCTTGGTTTTGTCATTAATGTCTGATTGTGTTTAAAGCATATAGTCTCTTTAATGTTGGTGTTTAGAAGTATCAATGTCCTGAATATTTTACCAAGTTTGGTTTTAGAAGTGGTGTTTTTAAGTAAGGTCAACAATGATGCCTAAGATGACATGGGTAAGACTGTATACAAATGTATGGATAGAAAGCATTGTTTAATCTTGTACATAAGGTTGGACAAATTGTGAAAAAAAATGAATCCTGAAGATCCTGGTGGACTAAACCTGTAGTATAAAGAAATGATGGTTCTGTTTCATTTAGTGGGGCAGAGCTTATTCTGTGAGCTGACATGCACAAGAGCAGCACCTTGGCTGACCTTTGACTTGAATGGAACAGCACCTTCATTGGTATCATTGCTGACACCTGTGATTACCCTGCTACTATTGCCAAAGTGGCTGCTGTGAAGGTCTATTGGGTATTGTGTAACAAAATGACACATTAATACCAGACCTGTCAATTTTGTAGTCCACCTCCGGTCAAATAAGCTATTTTTACTAGTCGAATAATACAAACATTTGTGACATCACTAATAGTTTGGAAGCCAATCTGAGTCCAATATTCAGCATAATGTGTGTGATGCGGCATCATCTGGAAACTTGCAGTGCACATAGAATGGACTCAAAAAACATCTTGTGTCCAGCAGTTAAACTTGTATGCATGCTTTGGAATTTTCAGGGAGATGTCATTTTAATGTGGCAATTCTGCAAAAAAAAATGTCTGGACAAATAATTTTTAGGTATGCCTTAATACGAATGTAGAGGAGATCTTTGAGTTATTTTAAAACTCATCTGTATTCCTTACAACAAAATCCCAAATCTCCTGCTTATGTACTTTTATTTCACGCTTGTGTTGGCTATGTAAACGTCTGTTTCCTGTGCCAATAAAGCATCGTTGAATTGACCTGTTACCATGGCAACGCTGTGACTCCGTTAGCATTAACCGCGGAGAGCTTCAGTCTAGCATTGCTGCTGTGGGATGAATAGTTTATGCGACTATACCGTTACAATGAGCAGGTGTGTGTTTCCTATGTAACACGTTTATGTCTAACAGTCATTGTATGGCAGCTCCAATATGATGACTTTCCAGGTTAACGCATCTCTACCCACCGCAAAGGCTTTAATATCGGAGGAGGGAAGCTCAAATTGCAGCCGGCGCGGCCCTGATGCGGCTGGATATCCAGCATACAGGAACTTCGGGATGGGGGCAGGCGGAGGACAAGCCGCTTCAATACAAAATAATCATATCAGGAGGAAATTTCCTGTAATGCAACCCTTGAGCAGTGAGTAAGCGTGCTTCACATATCTGCCAAACTCATTCAAGATGTAGCTAGCTTAGCGGTATGCCAGGTGCATTCTGTTCATGTCTGTTGTAGAGTCCAGGGATTGGAAAGCCTTGGTTAGCGGCATCATAGCTGGAGGGTAAGATGTGTCAAATGAACCTTAGGAGTAATGCACTTGATAAAAGATACAAGAATAACACACAGGTTATATGTTTTCCGTGTCATTATTGTGGGTGGTATTCATCATTTTAAAAATGCGCTGGTATGGATGGTTCTTATTTCTCTCAAATCTATGTGTAGGTCACCTGATTTAGCCAAAGATGACAAACTGACGTCAGTGAATGTCCCGGAGAAGGACATCTGTGGGAGGCACTTTCTTTTTGATAAGAAATGTAAGAATTGCAGAAAAGGAGTTTAGTTATTACATCAAAGAGTATAAGATTCTTCATATTGTCTCGCTCAGAAAAATATTGATCACATTTTACCTAAGAAGTGAATAGGTTTTAAAAGTGGATACACATTGTAGTTGAGGCTTGTTCCTGCAGTTTAACCTGACAGCCAGTAGGTGGAGTTGTCGTCACATAATGGTCAGATGTACTGTATGCAGATGTTCCAACTTCACAAAGGAATTAACAGTATTGATGAAAGCGAGATGTTTGCCATATTCCTTTTTATTTTAAAGGAGCTTTACTTTTCATATCGCTTTTAGAGAATTATTTTCTTTCATGGGTGATGTTTGTTTTGCACGGCTAATTCTAATTATTTTCTAGGCACGAGGTTGGAGAGGACCAGAACTGTTATTCCTCCACTGCCAAGAGACTATCGTGTCCACAGACATCCCTTCAGCCTCTCCAAGGAGCTTTCCCACAGCCACGCTGGGCGCCCCTTCACCCTGGGGTAACCAGTGGATTAGTCACTCAGTGCAGTAGTTGTAGCTGTACCCTACATCGCACATTTCTGGAGACAGCTGCACAGATTGCAGTAATTAGACTGAGTCACTGTCGTATAAATGACAATTACAATAATATGAGGGGAAAAAAGCAGCTTGATACAAATAATATTTTGACACGTGTAATTTATCTGTCACAAACAAGATTTCAAGCTGATTGCTTGTAATATTTAATATTCTGGCAACATGGGCTGCATATGCTTATGTTTCATATGTTCATAACGTCCTCAATTCTGTCTTCCAGCTACCCTGAAAGATATGAACTGAATACAAGTCCTACCATCCTCTTTCCCTCTACATTAGTCCTCAACGGCAGAAACACCTTCTTAGCTGAGAACCGCAAGCTCAGCAGGTACTTTTGCCCCTATAAACTAAATCAGACCAAACCAATCAATAGTTCTCTCAATCATTTCTCAGACCTATACCTCTTCTGCATTTCCCTTTGTTCTGCAGGCCTAAGGTGAACTATCCAACTTACAACCTACTGCCTGTTAAAGACCATCAAAAGAGTGAGTTAATGTGATGCTTTGACTGTGAAGCCAAGACAGATATTTGCTGTGGTCTTGTCAGGTCAGGACCACTCTCACTATGTAGCAAGTGAACAGGAGTGTCCAACCGTCAACCTGTACAGCTGTTGATGATGTTTATTTATTGCCAGCAAACATGTACTTTTTATGGTTTTTACTTCTTCAAAAAGCATGGATCCTAACAAAGTGGGACAAGAGCACACAGAGAAAGGAAGTATTTAGTGTCGTCAACCAATCACACTTACTGATTAGGCAAAACCAAGTATCCAAGACTTGATCCCTAATTGATTTAACTTATTACATCAATACTGCTCACAAAATGAGATGGGAAAAATGAAGCAGTGTAGTTTAATTTTGATTTAAACTATAATATATAGATTGTGCAAATAGAGCTACAGCCCTAATATCTCTCTGTTACTGCCTCTTGCCATACAGGTCAGTCCTATCCAGACCCAATGGTCGGAGCCTCTCACTCTTTTCTCCACAGGATATCTGAGCTGTCCTCTTTGGAGGGTGAGACGGTGAGACAAGAAAAGCTCAAGAAAATGAAGAAACCTAGAAAACCTCCATCCTGACAATCACCTTCTTCCCAGTCACCCTGCTTAAGGATCAAAACCTTAGAGTCTGTGCCAACGGCGGCTGAGCAAAATAAAACATTTCTGGCACCTTGTTCATTTCAGCGGCTTGCTCTAACTGCTTGCTTGTCCTCAGTGATATTATTTTCCTGCTTAACATGGCTGATCTTCACATTTTGGGATTCCTGACCTGAGCTCCTCTCTGTTAGTCATTACATGTAGAATTTATTGTGGCGGATTTCAGCATTTGTTCCAACAATATATGCTCATGATGAATATTATTTAATATTTTCTATTCTTACACCCAGCTCGCAGGAATTTTCCACAAACAGATATTTATTTTACCTTTCCAATGGCTTGTAATGGCTGTTATGTAATACTGCCATATTTAACACTGTAGCAACAATATGTTACAGATTTAACAGATATGCAGATATGAGATGTTAAAATTCCTGTTATCTATTAATTAAACTTTGTTAAGTAAGTTAAATATCTATGTCCGTATTAAATAGTTTAGCAAAACCATTATTGTGCCTTGTTAAACGTCTTCCTGAAATGAAATAAATTTATTTTTGTTAATGTTATTCCTTTTGTTTAGTACTTCTTCCCATTTGTGAGTCATGGCTTTTGTTGTGTGGCTTCTTTGGTAGTCAATAACGGGAGCTTCCCTTCCTTGCCGACGCAACATATCGACCAGCACAGTAATCAGAATGCCTAAAAGATTGCAGTGAAACATCATCTACATGCCGTATCTCCAACACAGATACAAAACTGTGCCCCCAGATTCCAGAATGTGGTACTTTCCCCACATAATACATTGTTTTGTTTCTGTACGGAGGGCAGCTCATGCCTCTGAATAGCCTTGTTCATTGCCTTTGACAAAGACAGCAGTCATAGCAATTGTCTTTTTGTTTAGAGAGAAACCAGGACTTCATTATTATTTATTGACGTTGTAACTAGAGTTATCATTTGTGTTTGTGTAAAACTTGTCATAATTCTATTTGCCCAGTGATTGATCTTGTAGTGTTAACTAAAGCAAAAAGGCAAGATCTATATGATCATATTATATATCATGTGATACACAACCATTCACCTGCTGCCATGCGAGTGTGTTACAAATGATAATTCGCACAGCGTATGAAGCCAGATGACACAGACATACTGTAGCAGTAAAACAGAGAGGAAATGGTCAAGGTTGTGACTCAATAAGAATATTGCTTTAAAAAAGCATTGTGTTTGACATAATGTTTAGTTATTTGAAAGAAAAGAAATCCCCACACCTCTTAACGTGATAAAAATCAAAATTTATTAGCTGGTTTACATCTTGTACTGTTCTTTTCAGTACATGACAGTGTCCCGCTCACTGAGATGATAAGCCTGATCAAGGCTCCTTCATGATCCCGAGAGACTTTCAAGTTAAAGATCAATGTTCCTTACATTCTTTTTGACATTTTCATTTGATTAGATAAAGTGGAGACATAAGGGACTGGAGAGGGGGAGGAGGATAGTCAGCAAAGAGTGGATACAGTCAGGATCAAACATTTTGGTCCCTATGTCACTTTGAAACTCTGCTGTTAACTGTGTTTTATTTCCGGGCGTGCATCCCTTAGCTTAAATACGAATGTCAAGTTGTCAAATGTTAGCGTCTGTTTGTGTTCCTCCCTTCCTCCCTTAGGATGGTGAGGTATGCATTTCAGGTACACACACAGTGACCTAGAAACAGAGCCATCCCCTTATTCATGCTAAGTGAAGGGGCTGTATTCACGCTCAAACGCAGGCCGGGTCTCCCTCTTCTTGCAGGGTTTTTACCATCTCTTTCAAGTGTAGTGAAACAAAATGACCTGGAACAAACAGTCGACAAAGAGGTCTTTAATAAGAGCTGTACTGGGACCTGCCCACAAAAGGTTTATCGTTTCACTGTAGTTCCACAGAGCTCTTGACCAGCACAGAGTACAGTGCTCATTTAAATCAGCCAGGGTCAATCTTGATCGATTGTTGAGCTGTTGATCCAAAAATGCTAAATTGATTTTATCATGCCTCAAATGGACTTCAGGCACAGATCCGGTTTATTTAATGGTTTAATTAAATGTTTTTGCTTGCAAATCTATATCACATCATGCTAATGTAGAATTTTCTATCAGAGGCAACAGGTGAGAGTATGTCCTCAGCTTAATGAGTGTTGTAGTGAAGAAAAGCCAGGTTGTGTTACTGTTTCGCCTGACTTGATGTTGTGCCAGTTGACTCTATCAGCAGGGATCGGAGAATGTAGCCCGTCTGCCAAATTATAACTTTGCCAACGGCTCAAATCTAAAAATGCTCTGAATACGTTTGGGTCAGTATGAGAATAAAAGAGTCAGCTTGGGTCTTGGGACAAAGATTAGTGCTTTATGATGTGGATGATGTGTTCAGTGCCAGTGCACCTGAAGTTAAAGTGGCTATGATCAATATTTTTATAACAAGAGTGGGCCATATGTGTAATGTGAGAGGAATCGCTCACAGCAACAAACCCACAGGGAATTATCAAGCAGCTCTGCCATCCCCCTCAGCTCTATGTAGCTTTATAGCATCTTTCAGCTCACGGTTTTATTTTTTTCTTTCCCATAACTTGTCGTGTCTTACAGTATAATAAATTGAATATCTTTGGACTTGGTCAGACAAAACAAGACATTAGATGACATCGACCTGGTCTCTATGAAATTGTGGTAGACGTTTTTTGACTCCTTTCTGATGTTTTGTAGACCAAACAGTTAATTAATCAAAAGGAATCTGTATTATTAATTGATATTTCAAATGCTTTTAAGTTGCAGCCCCAGTGACAGCATTACTCCACCCAAACAATGACAATTTTTTCTTAACAAAGGCTTTAACTCTCCAAGTGATACGTTCTGCCTCCTCTTTGGGTTCTAAAGAAGCTCGTTAAAGGATCCTGAGATAGTTACACAGTGATCAAAACCAAATGATAGCGCAAACAAGCAACATGTGACAACAGGAACTCCTGGTCCCATAGTAACCTGTGCGTCTGTGTATTCAAGTGGGGCACTCGGAGGTTAAATCTTGGTCTTTGCCATCACGCAAACACAGCAGAGCCCAAAACTATTTAAAATCTATAGCAACAGGGCTTGTTGTGCCACAAATATTCACCAGTTTCTTTGCTCACGTCCTCTGTCTAGAACCTGAAGATAATAAAAAAACCAAGATAATTTTTATCTTTTCCGAATGTTTGCATACAAGTTTTTACAGCTGCAAGGTGATAAGGTTTTTGTTTTTTATACCCCAAAAGTATCTGTTATTGCCAGGTATGAGTGAGATTCAACATGTTTGCCAACAATGTGCAAGTATGACTGAGAAATTCAGGGCCAGTCCTCTAGCTTTTGTGAAATTTATACCCTTTGCCCTTGGAAGAGCAGCACACACATTCGCACGCACAAGTCTCTGGGCCTAACCTTTCTGCTGCTCTCTGACATTTCACAATAAGATTTATGAAATCCACAGTGACAGATGCACCCTCTCTCATAGTCATTACCTGAAGTTTCATTTCTCTCAGAAGCTGGGGTCAGTCCCGCTCCCCACCCACACATCATGCCTCATCTGCCTGCTAATGTACAGTATATGCCAAGATAGGTGACTGATGAGGGGAAAATTATCAGTGATGATGTCAGCCTTGGACAGAGGAGAAACGGTCTTTGTTGTTATTACACTGGCGCTGCTCCAAGGCCAGTCAGCCCGCAGAGCTGTTGCCAGAGTGTCACCATCCCTCTTTGGTGCCACGGTCCTGGAGAAGCGTGTTATCATCCATAAACGTTCAAACAGTAATGACCTAGAATAAATGGAGCATCATTAGTGGGATATACTACTCATGTAAGTGTGATGTGAAGAGACACACTCAGGGCCATGATGTAAGTTGTAACCCTCGGGTAAAAACAAGCACGAACACATATAGTAAATGTAAATATGTCCCTGGTAACAGTTCTCTCGAAAAATCTATTTCCGTTTTTCTCACCTGGATTCACCTGTTCAGCCTCACTTATCTGTCTCCCAGATCGACCTCCGTCTAAATGCTGTGTTCCGATGACACAAGCCAAGTCAAACATCCAACTCCTCAACTCTTTAAATAATGACTCATATGCCTTACTGTGTGTCATAGCCAGGTACATCATTCACAAGAAACAAGATAAAAGACTTCCGGACATTCTCAAATGCCACAAAATCGGATGAATGTACACTCACAGGTTACACGCATGCAGATGCACACCAACTGAAACTGTTACACATAAACAGATAATATAAAACACTCCCTAACACACACACAATCACACAAAATGTACAGATGTACACGTGGACGGAGGAAGTCGGAGAGAGCTGAGCAGTAAATTTAGAGGATAGTGGACAAAGGCTTCCATTCATGAGACAGAAACTGACTGTACTGAACAGAAAGAAACAAACCCAGACTAATTAGTTGGACTAACCCATTAATGAAATATTTGGTCGGGGTTAAATATTCTTGAGATCATGTTATATTACATGGCTTTACATGGCTTATATATTAGATTTTAAACATCAGTGCAAAAGTAAAGAAAAGTGTCAAATCAAAAAGTAAAAATTGATAAATTATGATTCGCTCGAGTGGACCCAGCCATGTGCCTCATATATCCATTTTCATTAGTAGCTTTATTAATGGCTTTAATTGATGGCTAAAAATAGAGGGTTTTTGAGAATTCAGGTTCTTATTAGACATTATCATGCATAATTCCCCACAAAAATACCCCTGCGTGTCTGTGAGATACAGAGAGTATTATCCTGGTGAGAAGTGACATCATCAGCGTACCTTAACGTGTGCCAAGACAAAAACTGTGAATTCATAGGTTTTGAAACTATAGCAACCCGGGTCAGTGGCTGACACCAGGGTTTGCATTCCCCACATAGGCGAGATGGAGTGAGGATTCACCCTGCTGTCTGTCTGGATGCCCAGTACAAGAAGCAGTAGCATGCAAGCTAACTAAATCCAATTAATCTCTCTCTGTATCTCTTGCAATCTCTTGTATTTGTCAAACCAATTTACTTATTTGTATGACTGATCAGCCTGTGAAATGGCACTTTGTGATAGAGTATGAAGGCCATAAACAGACAGAGTCTCTGTCTTGATACATTAATGAGGACTTAATCTCCTTTCCTTTCTCCTCACGTACACCAAGAAAAATCCAAGCACTTACTGTGGGAAATCTGATTGTCTTTGACAAGTGCATAGTAAGGGCAGGAGGTCCAGGCTCGGGGGCCTGTCAGATGTAAAACACACATGCTTTGATGTGCACTTTCAACGTGCTGGAGCCACAGCAAACTGATGCAGCTGCTAAGTCTTGGATCAGCAGACACATCACATCAGCAATGGAAATGCAATAGGTGTGCAATATGTTTGATTTCACAGCATAAATCATCACTTAAAATTTAGATATCCACCATTTAGGAGACAGACACCTCAAAATGATTGAAAATAAGATATGTTTCATATTTTAAGAGAAAGCATACCATAATACGTTACGATGAGGATAATAATTTATTATAAAAATTTTACATTTAATATTAGTAGATTCTAATGTCCTAAACATTGTACTTCTTCTGAGGTCAGTTTGGGTTCAGCCCCCTCAAACTTTAATACACTGATTCAGACACATGCTCCTCAGTGATGCTGCTGCTATGGTTAAGATGAATGCTATTACTGTCGCTTGACCTACCTGCTTATGGTGAGAAGGAGAATCAAAGGACTCAAACAGACCCCCCTCTGCTCTCTGCAAGCTGTTTTTCAAGACAGCAGAGAGCAAAGTATCCATATTATTATAAATATCTGCTCCTTCTATAGCAGTAGGCATGGGGAGGCCTCGTTCCCTGCTAATGTGTCCCATGGAGGCCTTGTTTGTTTCCCATCAGATGGAGGAGGAACTGCTCAAATAAAAGCTCTTGAGTTCAACATCCACAGACATTCAGGCTCCTCGAGCAAACATAACAATGAAATATTCTGCTGGTGTCCTGCAAAATTATGTCTAATTTCTACTACAGTTCTTTTGCATGAGGACTCATACGTGATTGGAAGTTTCCTTTTGAACATTGGTTTTTGCACTGATCAGCTACAGCCAGGAGATGGGTTAGCTTAGTGTACAGACTAGAAATGGGAACCTTGCCTGGCACCGTCCCAAGGTCTACCAGAACCTCTAAAGCTAATTAACATGTATATCTCGTTTGTTTGAATCAGTATGCAAAACCGAAGTGTAACCATGAATGTGGGCTAGTTTACGGGGGTATGTGCTGGACTATTTCTTGGCCAGGTGTGGCCACTTCTTGGAGTCCTGTAATTATTTTGGGGGTTTTTTTTGTTTATTTTTTTTTATAAGGATTAAACAAATGATATATATTTATTAGTTAACTTAGAGGGGCTGATAGGTGCATTTTGAAAATTCTGTCTTTATTCTAAGCTAAGCTAACTGGCTGCTGGCTGTAGCTTCATATTTAGTGTACATATACAGTGTTAGAGGTATTGATCTTCTCATCTAACTCTTGGCAAGAAAGCGAATACGCTTTTTCCCATTAATGTAAAAGAATTGAGCAGATTGGCGTTAGTTCAGCTAAATCAGCTGATTCAAAGCCAGCCCACATGAGCCACTGATGGCTCAGCTGATTCCCTTCTATGCATCCAATTGGCAATTCTGCTTCCTCTGCAAGCTGTATTGCAACCCACATCCATCCCAGCTCCTCCTTTTTATTCTGTGTCTGACTTAATGTCATCTCTGTTGTCATTGATGCCTGCTCAGTTCTCTACCCCAGGGGGTATTCCCTGTAGGCACATGTAAGGGCAGGGAGGCGTGCTTTCCCTGCTTTTAGGCTTTCCATGTAGGCATGTGGAAGGGCAGGGAGCTCCCAGAACAGAGCCATACTGCCAAATACAACTCACTGCAAACGGTAGGCCTAATCTAAGTTTCTTTGACTATAGTGGCCCTGACTGAACTAAATAAAACATCAGATATGTAATCAAATAAGGTACAACGTACAGGCCTAACATCAAAAATCATGTCTGCTGTGTTGAGATTTCTGGTACTATTACCATTGTTCTGGTAATACTAGTAATGGAAGAATGGAAGAATGAGAAAGGGAGAGAATTAAGAACCAAAGGGTGGCTCTACAACGCTCAGCGGGCCCCCTGGCACAATTGTCTGGAGACCTGCCAACTGCTCGCATTCCTCCCTTTCTTTTTAGGTTCTGGGGTGGCAGAGAATGGCTGGGCAAGACTGGCAGATCAGGGTCACAGGAATTCTGCAGTAAGACGATAAGAAAGAAAAGGAGTAGACAACAATAACACAGGTGAGAAAGGCAGGAGAGAGAGCAGACACAGGAGGCAAAACACATACCAAGCTCACCCCTCCCTTGCCCTCATTGTCTCCTCCCTTGTGCGATGGACTGGAGGGAGGTGCTCAGCTGGGAACAGGGAGAGAGAGAGAGAGAGAGACAGAGACACCATCTCTGAGGGACAGAGCACAATATGAAAGACATGGAAGTCTGATCAGAGCTGGAATGGGGTGTTCTGTACTGTAGGTTGCTCCGCAGACCTGTTTCTGGAGGGAAAGAGAGGGGCTGGACACAGGAGACGGACACAGGAATTCCAGGTCACAAGGGCCCCTGTGGCAGAGCATAGTCTTGGCTGGCTTGGGCTGGGCTGGTATTCCAACCTCTCCCTCTCATGGTCATGAGTATGACAGACATAGAGTAAGACCAAGAAGGGAATAAATACAGTTAGAAATACAATTTATATTTCAAGGCAACTCAGAGGCTATAGTGTTTCACTTCAGGGGTCTAGCCTGACACCCCCATCATGGGATCCTCTCTGGAGTTTGCCTGTTGGCTGCTGGTGGTTTCAACTCTGGGAAAGGACCAGTTGGTGTCTGGAGGTTGTTCAGGGAAATGCTGCCTGGGCAGAGACTTGAGCTGTTTGACCACTGATTGGAGGATGGACCGTGTGTACGGGACATGCTACTGTGACGAGGGCTGCGTCAGGACCAAGGACTGCTGCTTCGACTACTTCACAGAGTGCCCAGGTGAGGGATGAATGGAGGGACCGCTCTGAGTGTAAATGAATCACAAGAGGAGGTACTGCTTTTTTTTTTTTTTTTGCACACACCTTAACTATATGACACCAGTGGGAGATAACCTGTTGCATGAGATAACCTGAACGTTAAAGATCTGTCTATCAGACAGAAGATAAAGATAGATGGAGAAGAGAGATTATTTTCAGTACCTGGCTCTTACTGGGCTGCTTATCACGTATCTCTGATGGCACAGAGACGGCATGTGAAATTGTTTGCGCCCATTTATCTTTGTTGTGAAGTCCTGTCAAACTCTCATGCATGTTATTTTCTGTATCCCTCACCTTCTAGCATTTATTTTCCCCCTGTAACGTGTTATGGCTGTTAAGGCAATAAACAGTTCACCAAATAACCAAAGCAGCTCTGGGTCTAACCTCATTTCAGTGGACTGGCCCACATAATGGAATTAGTCCAAATATTTGAAGAATGTGATTCTGTCAATCAGTTGTAGCAATTATAGTTCCAGTCAAACAAGCCAAGTGTACCTAATGTGTTATAGGCCGGTAGTCACTAAATCTGCATGCTTAATAGGCCTACATCAAAGCTTGATCGTCAAATACAGAGAGCAAGTGAAAAGAAAAATCACAGGACTTGTTGATTGAATGGGCTGCTCACTTGGCATGCTCTCAAACTACTTGTAGTAGAGCAGGAAACACTTATTCTACAAGTCACAATCAATGCTTCATTGATCTTAAGTTATTTCCGGAATATTTAACTCCATTACACTGTTTCACAGGAAAACTGTAATTATGCAGTCTGCAAGAAAGCGACAAGGCTTCACTGTTGCTCAGAAGTGTCGCCTCTGCACACACTGTGAACTTAAGGAGTGTTAGGTCCAACATATCTTGAGTTTAAGTTTGATTGTTTGCTACCACAGAGGATATCCTGTAATACTGTTTCTCACACAATGTGGGTGCCAACATCCAGCTCAGGACTGTGCAGTGAGCGACTGGAGCATTTGGAGCGGCTGTGCCAAACCCTGCCAGCCCTCAGTGCGAGTGCGTGTTCGCCACATAGAGCAGCAGCCCAGTAACAGTGGAGAGCCCTGTCCCAGCCTGGAGCAACGAAGCGGCTGCAGGGAGTACAGAGACCACCAGGGCAAGCACTGTGGATATAACACAGGTATACAAATACATTAACACACCTGGTTTTACTATATCTGCAACTGTAGCTTAATGATTCTGATTTTGTATCTATTTTTCCCAAGTTTGTCCTGTTTGTAAAGTTGGACCTTGCACCTTGAATGGGCTAAACCTGAACTTCACAGAAATACTGGTTTCTCTTATCAGGTCCTGCATTCATCACCAGCATGGAGTTTGGCAAGGGAAGGCCCAAGCATGACAACTATGGAAACCCCCTAGACCCTGGGTAGGTTTCATATCATGCTCCTATAAAGCCTCCCCAAGTATGCTGAAACTGCACATGACCTCAGGTATCTTTAAAGTCAGGAGTTGAAAAGTTCATGAATGCATCCAGGGCTTGACATCATTTTAACATTACACTGTGTAACCCAAACCATTTTGAATAAAAAGATAACCTTTTCCTCCATCTGCATGAGCGCCCTGTAGGTGTTTGCTCACCTGGATGTCTGTCTACAAAGCACTATATATAGCAATGCTGCCCACAGCCCTTTGAAATCAAACACTGAGACTTTAATAAGGACTGTCACACACATGAAAAGTACATGCACAAAGGTTCCAGATGACAGTAGGTGAGTTATTGTGTGCAGCCTATGGCTGAATTATTGTCTTTACCATTACATTATGGGTGTGTCCATACTACACTGAATTAAGAAATCACTACTTAGTTTGTTAAGTGCTATAATTAAGCAAATTATCCAAATACCATTCACAAATTGGGTGATGTCGTCTTCTTGTGTGCATTAAGTGTTTTCTTTAGTCCGCTATTATGATTTATTGGTTGTAATATCCCAGGACTGACTGTGTGACCCTCATGACCCTGCTCCTACTCCCCTGTAGGTTCTGTATGGAATTCACACTGGAGTCCCGGACACCCCACTGTACAGTGGAGAACCGACCACACACACACTGGATGCGCTACATTTCAGAGGGCTTTAAAGTGTGTGTGGCGTGTGAACCTCCTGCCATGCGAAACAATAGTGGCAGCTGTCAAGGAGACGGTCAGGAATCAGACAAGTATGAAGTTATGAAACATTTAGTGGGCCTTCTCTCAGCAAAGTTGTTTAAAGTTGCATATTTGTTCAGGTTATTACAAACCTGAACCTAAAACAGCATCTTAGATTTATTTATCTTTTCCAGTTTTGCCATTTTATAAATCCCAAATGTATTTAAAATTATGAATCAAGTGACAATAACCTTAACTTAACCAATTCATGAAACAGCAATGTAATACAGGACAAATCTGACTACAATTACACTTTATGTGCCCTTGAGAGAGGCAGTAAATCAGTGAAACTATGTGCATGATAGTGTGAAAACCATAAACATTTGTGGCTGTGACTGTGTTGCAGAGAAGCTGTGCTTCACTGGCAGGCGGTGGGGAATCATCAGTGCAGCGGGACATGGAAAAAGATCCAGAAAACCCAGCAGTGCGACTGTCCACCACAACACAGCTTCGTCTTCATCTGATCCAAACCAAGCAGCACAGATCAATGCACTGATCTAGCGTAGCAATAACATTTGACAGCCAAGCTCCTCTCATACTGTGTTCAGATCAGATGCCTCAATACAGCAGGCTTTTAATACTGAAAGACTTAAAGGTACAGTTCACCCCAAAATTAAAAATACATACCTATCACCCGTAGTGCTATTTATCCATCTAGATTGTTTGGTGAGTTGCTGCGATTTGGATTCAGCTGCAAAGATGCCAGCCTTCTCTCAAATCTAATGAAACTAGATTGCACTTCACTTGTAGTGCACAAAATACCAAAGAAATACATTTGATAAACTCAACAGCAATGTCTCTTTCCACAAATCATGACCAGCCTACTCAAGATAATCCACAGACCCTGTGACCGTTGTGAGCAGTTTCATGTAGGAACTGTTTTCTTTCTACCAAACACCATATCACCACACCTTTTGTGCGTTGATACAAAAAGAAAATAGTTCCTAAACAAACCTACGCACTAGGCCTGTGGATGATTAGATTCAACTTTGTCATTGTGCAGAGTACAAGTACAGAGACAACGAAATGCAGTTAGCATCTAACCAGAAGTGCAAGAAGCAGTGAGTGCGGAGTATGTACATATATACAGTAACAGGGTCATGATTTCTGTAGAGAAATTGTTGAGTTTTTCAAATTTTCTTTTTGGCAATTTGAGCACCTCAAGCAAAGTGCCATCTATTGCCATTACATTTGCGAGAAGGCAGACATCTCTACAGCCAGTATCTCCAAAACTTGTAACTCACACCAAAACTATACAGATGGATAAATCCTACAGGTAAGAGGAAAAATATTTATTTTTGATTTTGGGGTGAACTGTACCTTTAAGTCACAAGGCTGGTGCAATGCAATTATCTCTCTATTAAATACGCTATTAAATAAGCATGTTCAAATCACTATGCACATTATTTTTGCTCTGTGTAACATTGCAGCATACTGCATAAATAGTTGTAACTTGTACAGTATTTCATTTTTACAGTACACATTAAGCACCTGTCAAAATTACTTTGCATCATTTTATTGAAACAAGCCATTGTGGCATTCATTTTTAAAAAACAATCTACTGGCAAAAACCTTTAACTTAAAACTCATGAAAAAATATTTCAAATATGTATTGTGACTATGCATTTTTATAAGGAAAAAAAAAATCTAAGATGAAATGTTCCCCATCATATAGAACAATGCAAATGTCCCAATTCATTGTTCTGTGTGGAGTGCCCTCTGGTGGTATATTTTCCCTGGTGCAAACTGAACAGCAGTAAAGGAAAACACACACATAACATAAAGAAAGGAACAAACAGTTTAGCCAGTGAGCTGAAAATGGTTAAATAAATGGAGTAGCTAATCCCATGTTAATTCACAGGTAAACTGCTTCACTGCACAAGTTACAGGGGCACACCGACACATTTTGTATACTATCAAACATATCCTATCATAGAAGGCAATACAAATAGCCCAATATTCTGTGTTGAGTGCCCTCTAGTGGTATATTATCTTGGTGCAAACAGAGCCACAGCAAAACATAACAGCAATAACATCTTCAGCAATTAAGCTACAGGATGGAAAGAGTTAAACTAGTTGACCAGTCGATACTTTTATTTACATGTAAATTGCTACACTGTACAAGTTGTAGAGCCACTCTTCTTCTTCAGTTGAATTCATGTGCCCTTAGAACTCTCCAGCGGTCTTTGAGCATGGTGCCAGTGCGTCCTTCAAAGTCATAATCCATTAATATGCGAGACCACTTCCCCTGGCCGTGACGTTTAACACCATCCTTGAGGTATCTGTCCAGCTGGATTGTCCATTTCTAAAAAACAACAACAACAACATACCAGTAAACTCCAAATTTTTAGATGTTCATTAATTCCAACCAAATGAAGGGTAGCATTTGAGTGATGCTTCACATATTCACTTGATTTGGGATTAACTGACTTGACAGAACATTAAATAAATTGTGTGGTTTAACTTACCTGAGGTGTTTTTCTTTTTTTCCGGCCCTTCGTGTCGTTTGTCGTGGTGTTCATTGACTTCTTAGATGTTAGCCGAAATATTTCTATTAATGGGAGGTTTAACATTCTCTTTAGCTGTTGTTCACGCTCAGAAATACATTTGAAATATAACATGGTGGGGAATGTATTTCTGAATTTGAAAGAAAATTTAACTATTGTTATACACATTTTATTTTGAACAGAAATATCAAAGGCAGTGGAAAACTTACCACTGTGTGCGATTCTTTTGACAGAGACAAAAGACTTTTTGCATGTGTCAGGCATCCATACATCATTCATTTTAGTTGAGAGTAGTTTCCGTTTTATTCTGTGGAAGTGTAATACACAGTGACACAATGATTTGTTACCAGACATATCTCGTGTTTAGGACAGCTTACTAATTTCTACCCAAACAGAGACAGCAAATGTTTAAAAAATGTTTCTTGAAGAAAAGACTTAATTTCTACTAACCTTAAACATGCAGGCAATATGTTAAGACATAAATGTACAGTGCACTGTTTAATACAGAATATAAATGGACTGTGTGCAAAAAGAATACAACTGAGGGTATTAAAGGTAATTTCCTACTCTCTATCCGATTTGTTGGCTGTTTCTGACAGAGAGCTGTCCTGTGTCACAAAGTCCTCCAAACGCTCCGTGTTCTGTGACCGCACCATCTTTGTGGCTGCCTGATAGACAAAAACACACAGACTAACTTAAATTATGTTTTTGAATATTTCCTTTTCATGCTCTTCCAAAACAATTGACTTTCAGGTTTAAGTATTGCTATAATGTGGAAGCAAAGCAGGCCTGTCATTACAACACCCTACAAATGTAACCTTGGTCAACGGCCTCCATGTAAATCATTCTTGGAATTTTCATGAATAAGCGAGTCTGTTAGACCCTGAGGAGGGTTCGGCTGAATGTAGAAGTTTGCCCTTCCAACTAATTTTGATGACAAATTGTCAATTAACTATGATTGCTAATGTCACATTAGCACCTTCAGCTGGTCAAAGCACCATTAAACTAAAGGACGAGAGCAGAGCTTAACAGGTCGGCACGTGAGAACAAGATTTATTGAGTGTCAAAATTTGTTAAACTATTTTGTTAGCTGGAGCAAAACATTTGAAACCATATGTGTTTGGCAATTAAATCACGTGTAACTAAAGAACCTCACAAATAGTTGAGCCGCAAACCTGTCAATTCTTTTCATACATGTATGGATTAAAAGAACAGATGTTATAAGTTAAAATAAATGTATATGTTGGTTTTCAAGCATCATATACAGCACCACACAAACTACAAACTTTTTCTGATTGATCTTTTGGACGATTTCTTGCACAGCTATTCTTATTCCTTATTTTTCAGCCATACAAAATTGATCCTTGATTTTAAATTGGCATTAGTCCTGTATGGCCAGCTGTATAAACCAGATATAATGTTTATTCTCATCATGAATACACTGAGTAAATCCTACACTGACATATTTTCAAGTAACAATGCAAGACTTGTGCTTCTTTTTGAATATTTAAAATATTTACATATTTTAAGTTCACATTGTACTAATAAGACTACTGTTTGTCCGTAGGGGGGGGGGGGGGGGGGGGGGGGGGGGGGGGGG
>JBBPCS010000042.1:258514-288296 GCA_037974645.1 Hollardia meadi | reverse complement strand
GACCTTCCCAGTCAGAACATGTTGATTCAGGTGTTAGCGACCTCTGACTTGGCAATTCCAAATCGTAACCGATATTGGGAGATCTAAACTGTGGAACAGGTGAATCAGGAGAGAGGGGCCTAAGGTCATTTTCTGACACCACTGATTCAGGAGACTGTGGTCTTAACTCGGTGGACCATGCATCTGTGGTATAATGATCAAATAGGGTTTCCAGACACAAATCAGAACCTTCCCAGTCAGAAGACGTTGATTCTGGTGTAAACGACCTCCTGCTTGGCAATTCCAAATCATTACCAATATGGGAATACCTAAACTGAGGAACAGGTGAATCAGGAGAGAGAGGCCTAAGGTCATTTTGTGACACCACTGATTCAGGAGACTGTGGTCTGAACTCAGTGACCAAAGCATCTGTGGTTGAATGACTGCACTCGCTGTCTGTTGACACTGCTGTAGGCCAAAGAGGTTGGATGGGTGGAAGAGCATCTGCATGTTTTTCATGCCTAATGCCTCGCACAACATCTGCATATGTAAGAGATCTTGCAGCCGCAAGCGCTTGGGATGCAAAAATAGGTACACTTGTATGCTCGGCTTCAATATGTGAAATAAGTGAGTCTGGTGAATCTGGTCTGTTGTCGTTAAACAATTCCTCTAGACAAAATCCGGAATACTGAATATCTGATAGTGTTGAGAGAGGTGATCCTGGCTTGCTTTCTGAGAGCTGTAAGTAATAGTTACAATGTTGACTCTTCATCTGGCAAAATGAAATGTAAGGAGATAAAGAGCATTGCTCAATCGATGCCACAGATTCTGGGGTTGATGGTCTAACGTCACTCAAAAATGTTGAGTTTGGAGAATCCTCTCCTGTATCGTTTAATCCATTTTCAGGGTGTAAATCATTATATATTTGTCCTAAGAATATATTTGAACCATGGCATTGTGGCTTTAAAGCAATCTTTTTATCATCAAATTGTGTGTAACTGCATTTTGTGTTTGAAGGTTTAATTAAGGACTGTTTTGTTTTTGGCATAGGCTGTACATCATTTGGAAACTCTAAAGTGTATTTTGGTCTCTCGACCAAGTTGTAGACCATTGGTTGGTTGGGCAATGGTAGTTGTTTGAACATGCAGTAATTTTCAAGAGATTGTTTCTGATTTTCATGATCTGAACATGATTTTGTTTTGGATGATTCATTCACCGAATAGAAATTTATCAACTCTTGTTCTTTATTGTGTTCTGAGGTCTTTTCCTTAATGTTTGTAAAATGATTATCTGACTGAACTGGCGATGGCATTTTTTTAGAAGATTGTGGTTTCAATTTAGAAAACCAGTAATCAAGGTAAGAATGACTACTTTCCTCCTTTAATTTTGGGTCTTCCGATGACAGCGGCCTGACTTGAAATGGCTTTTCTGTTTTATTTGAACAGTATGCACCATGGATCGTGTTGACATCTGCATGTATAAGAACGTTTTCAGCAGAAACGTTATTTGTAGACAGTGGTGCCCTTTCTTCGGCTTTTACATGCCATGTCAATAAATCTGGTGCATCTCTGCTTTTTTCATTCCTCCATTCACTAAGGAGTGATGAAGAAGCCTTTATAGAATATTGGATATAATCATAGTTTATATGGTTGTCCTGTGAAATTGACAATTCCGGTAAATCTGGTGGAAGATGACCATTTGATATGACTGATTCCTCATGGAGAGGAGGAGGACTGTGATCTGAAGCTAGTAATTCCGGTGTCAAAGGGCTTCCCTGAGCCACTTCCTTACCGCAGCCTGTAGTGAAAGGAGTTGATGTCAGCAGTGATGAGGGTGGATTTCCTCCTGAATATAGTAAATAATAATCACAATATTGACTCATAAGTTGTGCACGAATAGGTTCTGAGATCAATAGTTCAAGAAAGGAGAAACTGCACTGAGAAGTCTGAGATTCTGGTGAGAATGGCCGGCAATTCCTATCTGAAGATTCATATCCATGAATATTGGTAACTGAGTCAGATGAACATACTCTTCTATCAGGAGAAACATAATGCAAAAATACATCAAACTCAATATTTGATGTCACAGGTGAGAATGCTCTGAATTCTCCCTTTATCTGTGGACCATCAGGTAAAGGTGAACTATATTTAGGTACTTGCAAGTCAGGGGACAGTGACCTATACTTATTCCAAGACTCAAAGGTCTCAGAACAAGGGGAGTGTGAAATCATAGCAGTTGAAAAACATTTTGAACTTTCTAACTGTTGTTCATGTGTATGTGATTGATTTGGGTATAATTTATCTTCAGCTAAATCAATTGTAACTTCTGGTGAACTACATTGATCAGAAGTTGGAAAGAGTGCCCATCTGTCATCCAATGTCCTGGAAAAGTCAGGTAGGACTCTTTTTTCCACCTGTGGAGAATCAGGTGACATTGCCCTATAATCACCGATTGACATAACAGATTCAGGGGATGACATTCTAGGTAGTGGGTCATTTAATATCCATGCCTCTGAAAGGAGGATACCCCTTTCATCAACAGGGGAAATTGAGCCACACTGATTCTCAGATTCCCAAGAATCAGGGGTCAAAGGGCTGTACTCTATAAAAGTGGAAGGTAACGTCACATCTTGCTCAGGTGATTGTGGGGAAACATGGGTGGGTATAGGTAGGAAAAGGCTAGAAGAAGCAGTCTTCAGCTCAGATATGTAAGATGTCTTTGCCCTAACTATGATATTCCCACTGTCTGGACTAACAGAACAATCAGTTGAGTCACAAGCCATGTGAACAGGGCCACTGGTTGTCATACTGTGTGGCAAACTGGTCTTTGGTAGCTTCAAATTGAATGGTTTAACCATGCTGTACTTAGATGTAGGAATTATGGTCTCAACTGACTTAACATTATCACCATTATCAATGAAGGGTATATTTTCCAGATACACATCACTGTATACTTGGGGTTTTGTGTTTTCTTCTTTGCTTGACTTGAAGGGTATGAAGCCCATCTCCACACCAGAAACCCATGGGACCTTGTCATGACCATATAGTACTTTGAAGAATTGGGGTGTGCCCTTATCAGAACACTTCTCAGAGAACATAATTTTTTGAGCAACATCTGTTTCATCTTCAGTTATGCCCAGAGTTGCTTGGTGGTCCTCTGATGACAAAACTAACAGGCTAGGGTCAGAGTTTCCTTTGGCTTTAATTTTGTTTGTATTGCCAAGCCGTGGTGAAGAGCTGAACTCATCACAAAGCTCACTGAAGTCAGTCTCAGCTTGGTCTGATTCTGAGAGGCTCAGACCAAAGTCTCTGATAGATATAGATGATGATGACCTCAGAATTTCACGTAACTGTTCTTCTTCACAATCACACTGCTTCCATGGTAAGGTTTGGCTGCAGTCAACATTGACTTGGCATTGAGTGCTGCCTTGGAAGGCCCTGACGAAATGAACTTCAACACTGCAGCAACTTTGCTGATCTATCACTTTGGGGTCATACACCTGAGTTGCTTGGCTTCCCAATGCTGCTTCTTTTGAAGTGGGAAGCGTACTTACTTGCTCATCTGAGTTGTTGTAAGTTGTAGGTTCTTGTGTAATTACATCCTCTGAGGTCCATAGGTTAGGGTTCAATTCACTGTAACAAAAAAGAATGTTAGATCACAGATCACAGCCCAAATCTAACAAGTCTAAAGGGCAACACCCACAAACAATGGGCACAGGGCAAATACATGCACCCACTGTGTTCTTTGTAAGCCAGCACACTGATGGCATCAGAACATGGTACTGTTCTATTTCCCAGCATCAACATATAGAGAAATATTGACCTCCAGAAAATCAGCAGATTTTTACTACTTCTGTGTGTGCTATGGGTATTAAATGTATGTTGAAAATGCGGGTGTCAAATGAAATGCGTCAAATGATGTGACACTACATTATACTGCATATGTGTGCTGCAGATTAAGAAATAATTTCAAATTAATAATTTACTGTGGGATCTCGAGCTCCTCCAACAGGTCACCGTGCATGCTCTCCAAGTGAGAGTGTCCAACAGGCTCTGCCCAGGAAGGAATATCCAGTAGGGAAGCGACTGAGAGGTCCTCTTCAGAAACAGCTGGAGGTTGTCTCTGGTCTGACTCCACCCTTCTCACGACTCTTGGGCTGTCTGCATCCTCTTGCACTGAAGATAGGGCTACTGACACTGAAAAACACACACACATGATGATTAAGAGTGCAAACACACAAATAGAACCTGGTGTTAGATAGAGCCTTCAAACTGGTTGTTGAATTGAGTGTTTAGAGGTGTTACTACCTTCACTGTGATCCAGTGTCTTCTCTATCTCTGCATAAGTCCTAGATGTTTGCTCTTGAACTGACTTGTTCATCTGGGTTTCAATAAGATGGACGATGTCCATGCGGTTTATCTTTGTTAGGTTCTTAATCAGACAGTCCTCTGTGGAAGGATTTATCAGTCATTAATAGACTGTAAAAAAGCATTCATTTAACACAACAAAGAAATTATTTTAAAATTGCAAATGCAAGACTGCACTGAATATACAGTATGAATGTAGGTCACATAATACACAAAATATTTGATTCAAAATCAAAAATCAAATAGATTAATTTGAAGTACTGTATTGACAAATACTATTAAAATGTCAATTAAAATCTGCCCGACCAAAACTCCCTGTACCTGTAGCATGTTTGCCTTCCTGTTCAACCCAGCGCTGCAGCAAGGCATGGCTCTGCTCTTGCAAGGAATTAGGATTCTCTGTTCTCACTGAATGGATATCATCCTCACTGAATTCCAGTTCTCTTGCCAGCTCTGGGGTGATTGATAACAAAACAAGGGATGAAAATGTAACAACATTTGAAGGGGTGTGCATAAGACTGACATGACAACATCATAATCATAACATGGCACCTGCCATGAGCATGAACAAGTCTTTATGAATGTTTCTGATTGGTGTCATAGTGTCATTTGTCCATTTTAATGCAAATTAGATATTGTTTGAGATGTCTGTTATGACAACTTAACCAAGATAACATAACCATGTCATAAACATGTCATAGCGGTTGTAATTATCAAATTTAGAGAAACTACTTTGCTTTATGTGTTACATATTACATTAAGCTGTCATGTGAAGTTGGTTTTGACATTGGCTGTCATGAAACCATTATAATTGTGCGATAAATATTTTCCTTGAACTGCAGTGGTACAATTTGGACTTTTGGAAAATGCCATTAAGTGTTGCCAGTCACTGTTACATTGTCAAATACTTTTATAACAGTGTCATAAATTATTTTATTTTATTTAAATCTCACACTCTCACGCCACACATGCCTTTTCGTGCACTAACCTTCACCATCACTTCCTGCAATGTAGTTTTTTCAACTTTAGATGGACTAAGGCGCAGAGCGTAACAAGGCAGCACTTTTACGGATTGTCAGCTAACATGTCGATCATCATTTGTTCAAGGGAAACCACGCAGCAACAAATGTACGCTCAGATGGAGCAGCTAAATTTCAAATAGCGCTAGCAGCTAATTTTTCCAGACGTCTATATACAGAGCATAGTGCAGCAGCCTCCATTTGTGAGGTACAACAGAGAATCGTGCTGACACTGAGATGACAGAGAGCTGTAAGAGTGTTGTGTTGTGTTGTGTTAAAGGGGCAACTTACAAAATATGTCCAGAATTTGAAGGTACCTCCAAAAATATAAGGGGCACACCAAGTAACCACCAACTGCTGTTCACTATACTGTCTCTTGTTGTTATCTTGGGCTATTATTATTTTTGGAATGTTAGCTCAGTTAGAGGTGGAGCTAGTGGCCCTATAGCTGACTGATGTCTGCCCAGATCATGAAGTCGGATCACAGGGACTCCCCCTGTGATCCAACTCACAGCTTAGCTCAAATGGGCTTGAGCTCAACAGGGCGAACATAGATGAACATCAGACAAGAACTGGACATTGCCTTCGCCAGCAGGCGAGGACAGGAGAGAGGTGAAACAGCAGAGAAACGAGAGAGTCTGGCATCAGCATCGGGTAAAAATGACATGTATAGAGATTTTTTTTTTTTTTATTATATTGTCAAATCTTACTAAGTGAGGATTTATATTACCACACCAGAGGTGATTGTGGAAAGCCAAACCAAGACGGTTTTATTTCATTTTTGTTTCTTTTGAATGAGGTTTTATACGATGAGTTAGCAAGGCAATCAAGTTCGTCCTAGTTCAATAAAAGAGAGAAACTTAAATTTAGAAGGTGTACAGTTGTATTTCTCTGTTTAGTAAGGAAAATAAGTGTAAGAATAGTTCATTTCTCAACATTTTGCGAGTTTGAAAAACTACTTTTATTTTATGTGGACATGACTGATATAATGTGAAGAAGTGAACATACCTGTATTTAATAGACAGTGATAAAACATTACATGATTTCTTAATTAGACTAAATGAGGAGTGTGGAGACCTGGATGTGAGGGTTTCACACCTGATCTGTGGCTCTCTGTGATGGGAATTAGGACTTGGAACATCATGTTTACACTCTTTATATTTACTTTTTGACTTGACAGAAACAGTATATTATGCTGCAGATAGAGTATAATATTAATGTAATATTTTATGATCATACCTGAGAGATACAGACTGGGGATATTGTCCTGGTGTGGCAAGTTAATGTTTCATTCAATGTCATTTCATCACAAAATACAGGTGTATTTTCACTTCTTTACCCAAGGAAGACCATCTGTGGTTAAAATAATAAAATAAAAGGCTTGTGGAGTAGGCTACTTGGTTTTTGAGAACAGTTTTTGGCTTCCCTAATTACTTCTGATTATATCAAAGTTTATTAATAATAATAATAATAATAAACTTGATTTGCATAGTACCTTTCATACAAGAAATGCAGCTCAAAGTGCTTTACAACAAAAAGATTACAAGCACCAAGTGCTTCATATAAAAAGACATAGAATGGACATGAAACGGTGATAGAGAATATAAACTTGATAATAATAAGATGGGTAAAAACAGGAACAGAATGTCAAAAAATAATGTAAAATAAGATGGAGAATAAAAACCTTATGAATAGTAAAAATATGCTAAAATACAGTAAGGATAAAAATAGACAGATGGAAATTAAAGCAACTGAGTAATAATATTTAAAACAAGGTTAAAAATAGCATACACAGAATGCATAAAATCAAGTAAAAAAAACCCCAGCCTATTAAAAGCAAAGCAACAGTGCAGAAGTTCGAGGCAGGGTGCAAACAAGTTTCAAGCCTGTATGTTTTCGGCCCCAGTGTCGTGTCTGGTCATGTTCACCTGGAGACTGCTGACTACTTGTCACTATGTTACCCGATGCAATTGGCACATCCAGACTGATCGGTACTGCGCATGTGCAACTCAATAGAGATGAGAAGGAGGCGAGATGGCTCACTTACTTCCATCATCAGCTCCAGAAAAAACAATGTGTTTAATTCAGAATGATATTGATTAGGACTTCTTTAGAAGTTTTGACGTCTTGTGAATGCAGTCTGATGAGGTATATAAGATATACAGTATATATACAGTATATAGTATATATGAGTTATGTACATCACATCTATATGCATATATGTGTGATATATGGACAAACACTATATGCATATATTTTACATATTTTGTCATTAGATTATTAGATTAATGTATGGGATTGTTCCCACTGAAAAAATGCTAAACTAAGCTCTTACAGAAGACGTCACACTTGTTTTAATAAGTGTTTATCAATAATATTCTGAATTACACATTACATTTTTTCTGGAGCTGATAGTGGAACAATGTCAACTTTGCATTAAAAGTGACATAATTGACCGAATAACACTTGATGACAGTCATAAACATTCATAAAGACTCATGTCATGGTTAAGATGGTGTCATGTCAGTCTTATGCAAATCCCTTCAAATGAAGTGTTACCAAAAACAATCTGGAACCATATTCTGTGTATTTCTGCTAAACATGGACATTATAAAACATTTTCAGTTATTACCCCAGTTTTATTTACAAACACATTGGTTTCAATTAAAACAAAAATGTATAACATATTGCTTCTCCCTTAATTAAAAACAGAATATGATTGCATTATTTCACAGCTTACCTGTCCAGCTGAAGCCAAGAAGATCTGCAATGATAGCTAATGTCTCCTCTTTCCTGTCAGCATCATCCTGCCAATCCACTAAAAAATGCCGTCAGAGTCAAATATTAAATCTTAATATCATTGCCAACAGTTAAAAATGTAAAATTAATTACACGACAATTAACTGCATCTCATTAAAGTCGTAAAATATACTTTGTACGTTAAGATTTAAATTTTCTTCCCTATATTTATTTTACTCTATGTTATGGGCTGTAATACTCTGAAATTAAATGTGGATCTGTGATGCTGACATGGATGATAACATAAAAGTTGGATTCATCACTCTGAAGAGGAGTTGACTTGTTTATGTAAGTATGACTATTTGGTCACAAATCATGTTTTTTAATCATTAGTGTAAGCAATGACATTAATGTGCTTATTAAGCATCATGCATGCTAATGTTAGTAAAGCTGTATTAGTAGTACAGAAAATCAATATCAATACCCTTGTGGAAGTCTGCATCAAAATTGTTAAAACTACTACTTTTTTAACCAACTTGACCATTCAATCTTGAGATTGCATAAACACAAGC
This sequence comes from Hollardia meadi, assembly GCA_037974645.1. NCBI lineage: Eukaryota > Metazoa > Chordata > Actinopteri > Tetraodontiformes > Triacanthodidae > Hollardia > Hollardia meadi. Next base: position 279,620 of record JBBPCS010000042.1, on the reverse strand, counting down.
ACAGATGTAGTCTACAATACACACACACACACACACACACAAAATACAGACAAGAAAACACAATGCAAGATGGAAGACAGGACTAAACAAACCACACCACACGAAAACAATATAAAATGACAAATGAAAAATAAAAAAATAAAATTATGTTCTTAGGAAGAGGGAAAGGGGTCTTGCTGCAGAGGAAAATAAATAGGAACGAAAAAGCCCCTGTATGTCTAGCCATACCTGGCATACATTCTGGAGTTTGGTCATCAATGATCCTCTGCACCTGAGTTTCCATCATGTCACCCTGGGCAGGCTTGGATTCAAATACATCCTCTGTCCCAGAGGATGGCTGCACACCCAGCAATGGATTGCAATCAGAATCAGAACTGTGTGAGGGTGGGGTGTCATAAGTGAAGATAACAGAATCTGGACTCCTGTGACTTGCACTGCTTATATCATCAGTATCTAAAGAAGACCTAACAGATGTTTCTGTCTTAGAGAGTTGAATTTCTTTCCTTTGGGGAGAGGAGGGGGAAACTGTCTGAGTTAGAGGGTTTTGTTGCTTCATGACAGAAAGTTTAGAGGGGAAAACATTAGATTTATTTGTGGGTTGACTACTGTCAGAGTAACTCCTGCTGTCTTTATTGGGGGCTTTACTTGAGTCACTATCAGCCTCAGATCTAGACCTACGATCCAAAGTTGAGTTTTTTTCTGCTTTTCCTTCAACCACATCAAGCTCAGATATCTCTTCCATGGTCATTTCCTCTTTAATTGTGCCGCCTGGTTTGATTGCCAAAGCTTGGGGTGAATCCTGATAATAGGTTGGAATGCTAGCCTGTGCACCTGTAAAGGACATTTCTATGACTGAGCACTGGTCTTCATCATCTTCCTCCTCATCATCATTATCATCAGGAGAGGAGTCTGAAGAATCATGGCTCTGCACTGAGTACACTGAATGGACAACTGTGGATGTGTCTGATTGAAGGTCAGCTATGGTAGAGTCTAGATAGTCTAGACCAAGGCTTTCAAGGCTTCCAACCTCACTTTGAATAACGCTTAGTCTCTCCAAAGCACTGGGGGAACCAAGCTGAACCTCTATGGAGCTGCCAAGATCAGCTTCAGAAAGTGGGCTCTCACTCTCTGACTTGTCACTTGAGGGTTTGATGAGAGTCCTGGGTTTGGGAGTTGGAATTTTGCTATTGGCATCCTGAGTCAGAGATGATTGTGGAACTTCTTGAAGGGATGGATCTGTAATAGAAACACTGTTTTCTAAAGGTAAAGAATTTGTTTGACCTCCCCCAGTCTCCTCTGACGCAACTTCATCAACTGGATGTTCCCCTATGTGAAAAAATGTGCATTCTTCCCTTTCCCCATCAAAGCTTCTTGTCATATCAATAGCTCCCCCTCTGGTCATTTCAAATAGCTTTCCCTCTTGAAACTGAAATGGATCAGGGGTTCTCTCTTCACCCGGTGTTTGAACTGGTGTTTTATAAGGGTTTTTTTCCTCTGCAGGAAAAAGATTTGTCTGTTCCTCAGCCTCAATCTGTGCATTAAAGGCTTCATCATTCTCACTGTCACACAGTGGAATAAGATATTCTTGTTCTTTCGTACACACCATAGCCTGAGGTTTGCTAACAGAACAAGAACCATCTTCCAGTGATGACTCCACTTCTTTGTCATCCTCTTGATGTTGCTCATCTGTCACACAGCTGGAAAAATGTGTGTCAATGACTGAGGAATGGTCAGCTTCTACAGCATCTTTATCTTTGTCTAGTTCAGCTTCCCTTTCTGCTAAGAGTGTCTCCTCAATCTCTGGATCAGAGTCCTCTCTGTGAGTTGCAGTTAAACACAATGAACCGTCAACTAATTCAGTATTTTTTATTTGTGACTGAATTTCTTCCTTCTTAATGCTCAAATTAATATTTGTTGCCTCATGAAGTGTGTGACTGATTTCTGTCGCACATTTTTCATCAGAATCTTGTGAAGAAGAGTGCATATCTGGGCCGTATTTTAGATCTAGCTCATCATCATGATGCGCTAGATCAGTCTCTGGCAGTGCAGTGACATCTAAAGATTTGTCTCTCTTCATTTTAGCCTCCTGTTCCATCTCTTCAAATGTTTTGATCTTTGCGGCCATTTTAAACATCTTTTCCTCTGGAGTGAATTGTTTATTGATGGTATCATCCTCGCTATCATCTTTGTCGAGAGAGTCTTGCCTCATGAGTATGTGAAGATTCTTACTGTCGCATATTTTGGGGTCAGACCACGTGTTTCCAACAGTTACTCCCTTTGGTGAGGAGGAGTATTTGTCCTCCTTAATATCACTTTCCATTTGGATGATGTCATCGTTGTTTCCCTGTTCATCATGCTCACTTTCATCCCTGTAAATATTTTTGTCATAAGCAAAACATGCTTCTAGCTGGGAGGCATAATCCTCATACACAGCTGTCTTGGCTGACATCTTAAGTTCTGTTTCCTTTGATTGAGTGGGACTTCCTTCAAGAGAGTCTGGACAAGGGGATTCTCTGGTAGGGCTTGGCTCAATTGAATCAGGGGATGTCTTTGAAGATCTATCCTCCATTTGAGGACTTGCTTCTAGAGAATCTGGATGGCATGGCTCCTTAGCTGGGTCGTCGAAAACCACAATGTTCAGGTTCTCCAAATCAGTCGGTCGTTGTGGTGTGTTAGACCTACTTGGTAGTTGCAAAAATGTGTGTGTTTTGAGACTTGAATGAGCAGCAACTACTTCATCCCTGTCCTCAATTTTACACTCATCTGTTGCAATGTGCATGGTCCCTTCATTGGAGTCATTGAAAGGTGATGCTGAACTTGGTGAGGTTTTAGCCTCACCCTCAGATGACAAACGTTTGGGACTTTCATCTTCATGGGAACATGGCTGCAATCCACTGTCCAAAGCTCTCTCTAAATTTGTGTCGTCTGGTGACATCATGTTTTGTTCAGGGGAGAATGTAAGAGCTTCTCTTTTAGTGTGTTCTTTTGTCATAATAACTTCTTTGAAGCTCTCACAGACTATTTGCTCTTCTGGGGTGTCTTGTATCACCACTGGCTTTTCCTTTAAATATTGATCAAAGTCACAACTGAGCAACGACATCATGCCTGACATATCCTTTTCAGTTTCAGACTGTTTTTGCTGTGTCTTTCTTTTGATGGGGGCTTCTTGAAATGGTGTCTCTAATACAGAACTGGGTGACAATTCTGTTACTTTAACTATGTTTGTCTGCATTTGTTCATTTTCCTCTACACCTATCTTATCCTCCAAATTACTTCTTGTCAGTTTAACTTGTTTGTGGATCTCATCAACTAAATTCTCCTCTGGGAGAGGTTGTATTGCCACTGGCTTTTCCTTGAGATATTTATCTAAGTCACTGCTGAGAAGTGACAACATGCCTGACATATTCTTCTCAGTTGTAGACTGTTGATGGTGTTTCTTTCTACTGATGCAAACTTCGTGGAACGGTGTTTCCAATACAGATTTTGGTATAAGTTCTTTGCGATCAACCAGATCAGTCTGTTCATGTGTCTCTCCACCTATTGTTTCCTCCACATCAGTACTAGCTACTGTTTGTGTTTTTTCACATATTGTCCTTTGCTCCTCACTGAAGAATTTGGGGATTTTGGTGAGAGTAACTTCTTCAAATTTCCCCTGGATAACGTCCTCCTCTGGGGACCTAATATTCACTGGCCTGTCCTTGATGTACTTTTCCAGGTCACTGTTAAGCAGTAATATCATGCCTGATGTCTCCTTTACATTTGTAGATGGCCGATATGAAGTCTTTCTCTCTACCCACTCTTCCTTCATCGGGAGTTCTTCAGTCAAGGTTGCTTGGGTTTCTGGCACTTCACCAACTCTCCTTGTGACCTCATGTTTCACTGTATCACAATTACTTTCTTGTGTTGAGCCACCCACTATGACTTCTTTACTTTCATCAATGAATGATTTGAAAATTTCAACTTTGTTCTGCACATTATTCTCTAGTGGTTGACTAGACATGGGCATAGCCTCTAGATACTGATCCAAGTCATTGTTCACGACTGACAACATCTCTGCTGTATCTTTTACTTTTTTAAATTCACTCTCCACTTCTTCACCTCCCCATGTATTTGAATGTTCCTCCATTGGTGCATGATTTATTTCTTTATGTTTGTCATTTGTTACAAAAATTTGTTCAAATTTCTCCTGAGCAATATCCTCTTCTGGTGTTGGACTTGCTACAGGTCTAGCTTGCATGTACTGATCCAAGTCACTATTCATCAAGGACAACATCCCCGACATATCTTTTACTCCAGTGAATGCCTGGCTAGATGTTTTCCTCTTAATGTAGACTTCCTGAAGTTGTGGCTCCTCAATTTTGACCCCTGTTACTTTGTCAGTTTCTGTAAAGAATATTTTGCTTTGTTGATCACTTGTTGTATTATCTTTGCTTGCTTCATGAAGGTTCTCTTCCTGTGAAGAAATGGTGCATATTTCCTCTCTCTTTCCTGTCATTTCAATTGTCATTTCATGACTCACCATGAATCCTTCATAATTCTCCTTTTCCCCAGAGCTGTAAAGATGGGTCCTAATATCAACACTCGTATTTGAGGATTCAGCCATACCTTCATGCTTAGGACTCTCAGGACTTAGATCATCCTCTTTCATTTGATTCTCAAAAAGAGAACCACCTTCCCCAAAATAACTTTCCATACAGGGACTGGAGATGGATACTGGGTTTGTAACAGAATCATCAGCCAAGGTCTTCTCAGGTGCCTCCAGCTGATAGCTTACATCTGAAGCTGTTGATGTCTGCTTGAAAAGCTGGTACTCGGGACTTTCTTCCAGCTCAGCCTTTATGTCAGCACTGAAGTCCTCAGAAGGTCTGCGATCAGGGCTGATCTGTATGTCTTCAGGTAAACTCCTACCAGTGCTTATGACTGGTTCTAACTGCATTCTGCCTGGGCTCTTCCCTAACAACTCTGGCTCTTCTGTCTGAGGGCTAACCCTTCCATCATCAAATTGAATTTTATCAGCAATTTTTACAGTCTCTTCAAAATAAGCAATATCTGAAATTAGTTGTGATTCCTCAGAATTATCTCTCCTTGAGCTTACAGTTTGAGCCTCTAAATCAAATGTTTCAGGCATGATGACATCATTTTGAGGATGGAAAATTTTGAGATTCTGTATTTGGGTTTGCGATTCTTGAACTTGCATAGCACTCTGTTCAATCATTTGTATCTCTTTAGGTCCTACAGATTCAGATATCAGCGTTGAAGTACAAGGTGAAGCAATGGCTTTGTGTTCCAACAGTTCAGCTTTATTTTTCAATGGGTCCTGGTCAGTCTGGAATGCTTTCATCAGCTCCCTCACAGACATTGTCTCATTCTCTGACAACTCTGGTGCCTCTCTAATGCTTCCATCATCCAAAGTAATGGTATCAGCAAATCTGACTGTCTTTCCAACATAAGCACTATCTGAAATGAATAAAGAATCCTCAGTGTTTTCTCTGATTAAGCTTGGTGGCTGATCCTCGAAGTCTGTTTTATTAAATACCTTAACATCTCTTTGTTGGTGAAAAATTGTGAGGTCCTGAGTTTGGGTTTGTGATTTTGGCTCCTGCGTTGGACTCTGTTCAGTCTTCTGTATGTCTTCAGTATCTCCTGATTGATATGTCAGTGTTGAAAAAGAAGCCACTGGTTTGTACTCAAAAATCCCAGCTTTCGGATCATGCCCAGTTTGGAATGTTTTCATCAGCTCCTTTACAGACATAGTCTCCTTCTCTGACAACTCTGGTGCCTCTCCTGGTGGCCTAAGACTTCCAACGTCCCCTTGAACTGCCACTTTTACTATCTTTCCAACATGAGCACTATCTGGAATTAAAAGTGAATCCTCAGAGTTTTGTCTGTTTAACCCTACTGATTGATCTTCCATGTCTGTTTTGTCACATGTCTTAATATCACTCTGTTGGTAAAAAATTGTTAGATCCTGAGTTTGGACTTGTGATTTTGGCTCTGTTGGAGGACTTTGTTCAGTCTTCTGTATCTCTTCAGTATATCCTGATTGAGATATCAATGTTGAAAAAGAAGCCAATGCTTTGTGCTCAAAAAGTCCAGCTTTGTTTTTTGAAGGGTCCTGTCCAGTCTGGAATGCTTTCAACAGATCCTTAACAGACATAGTCTCCTCTAATCTTTCTGTCTGAGATCTGGGGGATTTAGGAGACTTGGGAACTCTAGGAAGTTCTGGCATGTCTGCTTCTGTCTTCTTTGTGGCGACAGAAGATTTTGCATGAGGAGTTAGTTTCTGAGTATTTTCTTGTTCTGCCTCCTCTTCGACTTTGTTCTGTAAAGCTCTAACTCTGTCCTTTATAGACCCTAGAGGTGTCTCTACCACTAAAGGAGATGCTGGAGGATCCACAACTGTAGTGGGTACAAGGGCACTCTCCTTAAGAATAGCATCCCCATCTAAAGACTCCTCAGAGCTCATCCTTTCCAGCTCACCCTCAGAGCTGCTACATCCAGAACACTCTCTTTCTCTAAGTTTCTTCCTAATAGGTTTCTTGATATCTGGGGGACGCCTTTTGCCGTCACGCTTTACAATAACCTGTTCAAATCTATCTTGGACAAGTTCTTCTTGAGAACCACATGTCACTACAGGTCTCTGTTCCAGGTATTGATCCATGTCCATGCTAAGGTGTGAGACTATGCCTGTCATGTCTCTGACCTCTGTGGCAGGTCTACTTGAAGTCTTCTCCTTAATGCAAATCTCCTGTAAGTATGGTTCTAAGACAGATGAATGCTTCGTTTCAACAGTCTTAGTCTCATAGAGTGAACCGCATTTCTCGTTTTTATTGTCTAAGCCATCTCTTGGAATCTCTCCAACCTTTTCTAGCCTGTCTTTAAACTGTTCCACAATGACTAAAGGCTCTTTTCCCTCCAACCCTCTAGCTCCACCTCTCTCTTCATACATTAATTGCTCCATTTGCTCTGCAATCAAAACAGTAGACATTTTGACGTCCGACATGTCTGAGAGAAGATCCGGGCTTGCAAGAGTTGCGGGGTCAAGAGGTTGGTTAGTTCTCAAGGAGAATGTCTCAGTTGATTCAGATTCATCATCTTCAAAAGTTTCATAACCAAAAAGGGTAAAGGACATAAGGGACAAATGAAGTGGGGAAGAGAGACATCAGAAAACTGTGATCAAGACAATGCCATCAAAAATCCATCTTCAGTTCACAGAGTAAGAAGAATGACAGGGCAGAGAATTAGGGGGTCTTGAAAAGAAGACCGAAAAGAAGATGACAAAGTGATCCAGAAGAGTTTGGAGGGGAGTAGAGCAACACAGCATAAGCAAAGCCAGGAGGAGTAACAAAACAGGTAGAATATGGACAAGAATATCGAACTAACTTATTTGATGACATATTCAGAAATTTAACACAACATATACGGAAAGAAAGGGAACATAGAAACCTATATAAAACAAAGGGAGAGGAGTGAAGGATAACAGACAAACAAAATTCTCAAGATTGTTGCCGACATCACAAGTCATGTCTGCCTACAAATTAAGCTTTGAAATATAGAAATCATAATAAACTTTAAATATAAAAATTAATAGAGGGGGTTTAGTAAGAGAGGTAAGTAATTACTATCTAGTAATGAGTTTACTGTTACTGGCTTTCTTGAGTCCGTATTAAAGTTTTACAGCACTTAATATTTGTAATCAATGAAAAGTACTTCATTTCTTCAAGAGAAGTCACATCATTTATAATAATAGATTCTTCAATGTTTTTAAATTTATTAAAATTTTTTTCAAAAAAATGTGCACTTTTTTATGTGTGCATTTTCCATCGTATCAAATATTATTACAAATTAAAAATTGTAAATGTTGTTTCATAGAAATTCACTCAGTTTTGTGACCTTATAACACTATTAGTTTACATATAGAATGCGTAAAATAACAATTATGTAAAAATGTGAATACAGATTTGACTTATAGTAGTAGTGAAAGTGAAAGTAATAGTGAAACTAAATGATTGAATGGAATCAACTTTGGAAAGTTGGTAAATGGAAAAGAAAAGTGATTTAAAAACAGTGGTCAAATACATACAAAATAAAGGAAAATAATAAAAATAAATCAGCAATGAATCTACACACTTTAATAAAGAACAAACAACATGTTGTTTGTTAATTATTTCTGTGCAGAATAAATAAAAGGTTTTTTGGCATGCCACTCATAAAAGTGTTAAAGGAATAAAATCTGAGAAAAAAACCAGTCAAAATTAATACTTCTTATTTATTATTATTACAAAATATCTTTATTCTCTTGATAAGATTAAATTCTAATGCGAATATCTTGAAAATCAAAGCAATTTTGAGTGGACTCAAATAAAAAGTATTATTTTGACCTTAATTCATGGTTAAGAAAAAAAAAAAGGTTATAGCAATTACATCAAATTAAAATGATAAAGGTGGGAGAAAGTCACTGTGGTTTGGGGTTAGAGGAATGCAGAGTACATCAGCCATAGCATAGCTGCTAGTAACAAACAGGTAACTATAAAGAGTGTTAGTAGAGCAAAATAAAAGAGCAGGGTTAATCCACAAGGAAAGTAACATATATCAATCACTGCATCTCAAGGCTATGTTGTACTGTAAAATGAAATACAATTATAGACATGAAGAATATAATTACAAATATAAATTAAATATATAATTATCTAAAAATTCTATACTGGTACCCTCAGTACCAACACTAACCATTGAAAAAAATGACTTCTGAAAAATATGTGTAAAAAGAGTTTGGCTTACATTTCTTGTCACTCTTCTCACTCTGCAAAAGATCAAAAAGGCTTAGTTAGCTACAACCTATATTATTGTTTCTTTGTTTTAGTACTGTATCAAGTAAACTTTATTTACCTCATCATCTGCATCTTGGTCTGAATCGGACTCCTAAACAAAAAGAATAAGGAGAGAAGCAAACAATGCAGTTACTGCAACTAAAATAATTTATTACTATATAAATACAAACTGAGATATATTCAAACTAACCTTTGAGTATGTTGGGAGAGTGATGTTAAGGTTGCAGATAGCATTGTGGGTAAGACTACGGTACGTGCGCGGTTCCTTGGTGAAGGACAAGCGACCACATGGCTCCTGTGCTGTGTCTCTGATCTGTCCATTAATTAAACAGCAATTCAGTCCATTAATTACACACATTTGGATTTCGGAATCTCTACATACATAAGTAGACATTTCAGACACTTTGGTCCAACGTGAAGTCATACTTTTATGAAGAGGGCCAGTCTGTTCTCTTTGAAGGCAAAGAAGCTGAACACATGGTGCTGTCCACTCTTGATAAGAGGCACCAAGTTTCCAAAGCAGTCAGCAAATATAGGTTTTCCTTCTAGCACCTGTGTGTGGATATCAGAGACATTTTCATGATTCAAACAAACCATTAAAGTGTACCTCAACAGTACTGTCAGAACTTTTATGGACATGATTTCTGTTAATAAGAACCAGTTGGCACGCTGTATAGTGTGAATTGCTCAGTTTTTGAGACATCAGTTGTAGAGATTTCTGCCTTCCCTTCATATATAATGGAAGTAGATTGCACTTGTCTTGTAGCCAATATCTTAAAAACTGAGCAGCTCACACCATAACAATCTAGATGGATAAATAGAACTACAAGCAGGAGGAAAAATATGTATTTTTGATTTGGGGTGAATTATCCCTTTAAGATACCCACTTCACCAACTTCACTTTCTATTATACTGTCTCCATAATATTCCTCTTATGTCTTCGCAATCTGGCTATAGATTAATTTCGCATTTCTTCTCTCATTTCTCATCTAACTGCCTCAAGACAAACACTTTCTCACACCTTTCCCTCTTTTTATTCATTCCCCATCATCACACTGCACCTCAACATCTCGGCTACGGGCAACTTCAGTGAAGTTCTCTTGCTGCTCCAGGGTCTTGTCCATCTTGTCGTCTGTCATGCAGAAACAGCGCAGGCGGGCCTCAATGGGGTCCAGTGTCTTTGCAAAGATGACAAACTTGGCCATGTATGGAACGCAGATGATCTCTCTGTACAGCTGAGAGGCAAAGCTGACAGACTCCTGAATCTGTCTGCAGTCTATCAGCCAGAACCTAGGAACATGAGACTTTTGGTCAGTTGCTGATAGATAACACTAGGTGCAGTAGTTGCACAGTACGCAAAGTACTCATGGTATAAAGTAAAATCACTTATGTGAAGGACACTTGGCTCCACATTTAAAAATTTATGAAAAATTTACCTCGCTGATACATTTGTGGTGAAGGAAACACATTGGTTAACAAAGGTGAGCGGTGTAGAGCCAGTGATGTCCTCCCATTGGGCAGGAGTGGTTCCACCTGAAACATATACCCATGATTTGTTACCCTACCTGTCACTATGTTCACTATTTTTTTGTATTTATATTAAACATACCTGTAATACTGCAAAGCAATCGTAAGGTGGGGGTCTCCCCACTGAACTCCGAGGTTGGCCCGTCACTGTTGGAGCTCTTGGGTATAGGAATTGTCATTGTGATTGGTTTGTGGAACTTCCTCCTTCTTGGCTCCAATGTGACAATTGAGCTGAATGTCGCTTTGTTACCAAGAATCTTTTTCACAACCTCTACATCAATGGGCTGAGCCTAGGACAAGATACAAAATGTATCAACACAACTTTACTGGTTGCCTTAACTATGAACATTCCATCAATTCATGTCTGACCAAGAAATGCACCGTGTGTACCTGTAATCCAACTCTGATCTTTTTAGTGAGGGCTCCTTCAGGGAAGACTGCCTGAACCTGAGGCACAAGAGTGCTACTGAGGACCCCGCCTTCCGGCCCAATCAAATGACTGTCTTGCTTTATCCGTGACACCACAGCAAAGTACTGTGGGAAGTCTCGGGTGATGATGCGGCATATTCTTTTCTTTTCAAGCTCCTCGGGGGAATCAAGTTCTGTGAAGATCAGAAATGTTCAGTATAAATATCCAATGAGTGATGAGTTTGGAAAATGGAAATCCAGGTGTAAGACTATTTTAGTCTTCCCTTCAAACTTCCTGCTTCCCATTATTATCCCTGTAGTGTAATCTAAAACTTGGATGGCTTAATGTAATCATAATGTGGCTTAAAGTTTCTACTTTTTTGTATCAAAAGTTCTGTGGAGTGAGATATAAACCCCTGTTAACAACCCTTGCATAAGTAAAAGTCCCTTACTTTCATCCATGCCGTTAAGTATCTGGTTCAGTTCCTCTTCAGTGAAGTCACAGTGGTGTTCCCTCCAGCTCTCCCCAGTCTCACTCCTCAAGATCACTAGCTCTCTCTCTGTGCCCCGCAGAGCTGCAAAATGGGGGATCTCCACAATCACAGGCCTAAAAGGGGTGACGAGGTGATAGTATGTTTGTGATAACAGTTTGGTTGTATGCTTCCTTATAGATAATGCAATGTTTGTGTTGATTTATGCATGACTTTATAAAAACGAAAAGATAGAAACAAAGCAGAAAAGAACACAAGATTCAAAACATTTAACATAGAAAAAATGTCACTTTCATGCCTAATAAAACAAACATTAATGAAAAAAATCAATTAAAAAATGTTTTAACATAAAGAGAACATCCATTTCACATCAGGATCAGAATCCAACTAGAAACAAGTCTGGGGATTGGTGCTATAGATGAAGGAAAGCAGAGGGATAACTCAACAACAAAGCAACAGGTGAGGGGGTTTCAAAGTATGACTGGCACATTTAGAGTACCAAGAAACAAAGCAAGTAACAAAATAAAAAAAAGGTCACAGTGGAAAATATGGGTGAGTATGTGACCACTTCCAGGATGGTAAGGTTCCCCCAACCATGGTCCTACCCGAGGAACTTGGTTCCTGGTGGACCCAGCTGCAGGATGCGACTGACCAGGCTCTCACCCTCATTTAGAGGGGGTGGAGCTGTGGGAAGGTGGAGCTTACTGATCCATATGCAGCACAGAGGGGGAGTGAAGAAGAAATATGAACACACCAGACAACAGTGTAAGCACACTCACATGAGAAAATACACAGAGACAAACTCAAAAACACTTACCCCAGGAACTGGGCTCCAGTAGGTCCCACTTCTATGATGCGTCCAGCCAGCCCCTCACCCTCCACCATAGGAGGCATAGAGGCCAGACGGTGTCTCTTCACCAGCCTGCATGTCACCCGCGTGGGTGCAGAACACTTTCTTGGTGGTACAATGATTCGCAGGCCATTGTGACGGCAACCACGCATGGCCCCGCCCCTGGCATCGACCATGAAGCTGACCAGGAAGCTGAAGAAAAGGGTCCCGTCAGGAATTAAACAAATTGTTTTTAAGATTGGTTATTAGTAAATATAGAGTTTCTAGCACAGATGTTAACTCTGTTGACTATGAGCCCCCATGCAGACACAGCAACTGACATTACAGTAAGAAGGAAGTATGTTTAACGATACCATTCAGTACTGATATAACAGCCGATAGTATTTCATTCCAGCCTGTTCTCTATCATTGTTTTTTTTAACTTTCAAGTTTCATTCCATTTGAAATTAAATTGCAAGCCAGGCAAGCAAAGAGGAGGGCATTGAACAAGATCCTTTTTTATTTGTCAATGAGCAAATAGATATCAAATACGACATATCTTCAGGCAAGCAAGTGCTTTCAGTAGTACTCAAGTTTTCTGCTTATGAGATGTTAAGACATGTTAACTTAAAGATGTCCACAGTCAAAATGCTTTTACTTTACTTCTGTTTGAATAACGTTTGCTGTAATTTGCCATTTTTTTTAAAAATGGAACTATATATTTGTGACCAGTTTTTAAAAACGTTTTGTCTTCAGTAGGAACACATGGGCTTAGAGGCAGGGTAGGGACGTGGGAAAGTATTGACAGATGTGCCAGCAGCTTTTCATTGAATTTGCTAACAGTAACACAAACACAGAATAATACCAGCTTTATACTTAAAGGGTTATCAAATGAGGATCCAGCTGTCATAAATGCCAGACTGTGCTATGGTAACACACTAAAATATACTATTAACATAGGGTTGAGTAATTCAATCATTTCAATTTTCAATATAGAAAATGAAAAAGAGAAAATTGGATTGAGTTGAATTCAGTTTTTCAATTTTCCATGTATCAGCAGATGCTCAAGAGTAAAGAAGTCAGCATCTGCATCATGAACAAAATAAATTGGTTAGAACATCTCTAGTTAACAAAACCTGCACCCTGGAAATGCATAGTCATGCATTATGAAGTCATGCAGACAGGATGGGAATGAGGTCATTTAATAGTGAATGAGAAAAAAAATATGGGCACGGAGGAGAGAAGAAAGACAGAGTAGCCAAAATAAAGATTATCACCTGCTGTTGTCATGGTCTAGGCACGGAGAGGAACGGCTAGAAGCAGAATACAACAACACGCACAAAGACACATAAGTACGTACAGACACACACACACACACACAAACACAAACTCAGCCAAGACAAGAGAGTGCACAAAGAGGCAACAAGAGAATAAACAAAAAGAGAAAAAAGAATAAGTAAAAATGACAAAACACTGACCAGAGACAGAAAAAGACAGCAGCGAAGATAAAAAAGAATGTAGCGGAGTAGAAAACAGGCATGAAGGAGTGAAAAATAATTTAAGGAAAAATTAAAATTGATTCAGAGGTGATTTATACATATCGCATAGTGAACAAAAGCAAGTGAAAGGCTACACCAGGAAACAGTGTGTGTGTGTGTGTGTGTGTGTGTGTACCCAGAGTGTAGCAGACTGGAGGACAGCACCACGTTATCAAGGTGCTCAGCACCCCAGCTCAGACGGAATGAGTCCTTCTCGTGCTCTCTTGACAGCACTGATACCTGCAGACCAACAGACATCAGCATGTCAGTTCGAGTCACAATAGTCAAGATTTTCTTCCCAAATATTCTAAACTAAGAATACCAAGAATAGATTATCTTAAGTAGGTAAACCAACAAGATGAGTTTTTGTACACTTTTTCTTCACCTGGTGGCTTGTGAGCATGTCTTCGATGAGAACTCCTTCTCTTTGATGGAAACTTTGGTGAATGGGAGTGTGCTGCGACCTGTGGGAAAAGCAAGTTGGTTTTTCAAAGCATCTTTGTATGTAACTGACAAGTCATTCAACAGCAGTGAAGGTACGAGTGATTTGACGACGCCTGCTTTACACATGTTGTTGTTTCTGAAGATAGATTTAAATTTAGACTTTCTGTTAGTTGTGAGTGTGTGTGTGTGTGTGTGTGTTGTTTGTTACCTGTCTAGGTTGTGGTTCATGTAGCTGAAGCTGTCCAGGTAGTGTCCTGGCAGAGAGTCATCTCCCAGCTCTCGGAGATCCTCCGCTCTCAGATACTCTCCCCCATCACCTGTCATAGTGTCCTCACCTGGGAAACAAAGATGTGCCATTTGAGTTATTGTATGTAAAAAAATATCTATTTATATGAGAAATGTTTTTTTTAGGTATTTATTAAACATGTGCACAATCCCCCTGCGTTTCCTTTCCATCTCTGCTCTTTGAACCATGTGAGAACCTTCAGTCTCTGGCCTGTTTCACCAAATTTGCAGCGTACTAGCTGTGATATGAAATGCAAGATCATTGTGAGTGCCTTGCAGTAGGGACTCACAGAATTATCTGCATTTTGTGAGTGACAATCATTTGTGAAACTTGGTGCTGCATCTGAGCAATCACAAATCGCTTGTGTGAAACGGGTCACTGCCTCTGAAGAAATGACAGCATTGTGGAAAATGCATTTTTTGCAAGTCGGCATTACTCAATCTATACATTCCTCACTCGTCAATAATCATCCCAAGTGCCATGAACACAGATCTTCATGCAGTTACTTTGCGCCATTGCATGAACACACAATCAATGAAATTCTGATTACACCCTATAAACAACAAGGTATTAGATCAAGGAAGGTCTAGTTATGTGAAGTCAGGTATAATCTACACAACAACAAAAGTCAGTACTTTAGACTCTAGAGGCAGACAACCTGGGGATTATGAATATAAGATTGAAATGCAGTAAATGCATTATTGCATTCTACAATATGATCACACTGATCAGGAGCACAAATATAATTCACACCAAGCTGGCAGAGCAGGGCAGACATTTTGCAGTACCTTCCAGCTCCACCGTCATCTCAGATAGTGGCTCGTCTTCCAGCCTTAAAGCTATGAAACACACAGCTTTAAGACCCACAGCCACAAAACTACATCACCCATAATACACAGCTCCTTATTACTTATAAACAACGGGAAAGAGCGCTAACACTGTTATCCATGGTCAAATTCTTTGGTTTTTGCTTTTAAAGTAACTCACCTTCGTCATCAGACACATCAAGGATCTCAGTCATGGTCTCGGGGACATTGAGCTTGTGTTTCTCTGTGATTATCTGATGTGAGCCCCCAATTCACAGTCATGGAGAAAGACAACCAGAGTAGAGGAAGGTCAGCAGGGTTTTCAGAGACATTTAGGACACAACTTACTGGTATCACGAGCTCACCGTTGTGGTAGTGATGACCTCCTCAGTGACGACTTTCAGTGTGTCCACTACAGAGATATAACCCAGACGTCTGGCAATAGACAGAGCAGTGTTTCCATTCTAAGAGACAGAGATAGTGTTCGCATCAAAGTGAGATAACTTATTCACTTTTTTTTTTTTTTTTTTTTTTTTTACAAAACACCGCTTTTAAGTGAGAGGACAGTAAATGTACAAGCACGTTGTTTTTTCTTACCATTGTTGTAGCATTGGGCTTGGCGCCATGTTGTAGCAACACGTTGATAATGTGTGTGTTCCCTTGTTGCGCTGCCTGGTGAAGAGGTGTGTATCCATTCTAATGAACAAAAGAGAGGGGGTGAGATTTTACTACAGTAAAAACTAAAATAAGTTTAAATGTATTATGTCTTGTGCTTATTCTTGCAGCTTAACCTGATCAAGATAAAATTTACCTTGGTTTTAGCGTTGACGCTGGCCCCTTGCTGTAACAGGAAGTTCACCATCTTGGCATTTCCATAGTGACAGGCCACAATCAGAGGGGTATATCCGAGCTGAGGTGATACAGAGAAAAACAGTTATTTCCAAACTTGCCTAATTTGTTTTACTTGTTTGTGAAGAAGCTGTGTATAGCAACAATCTGTCATAGATAACTCCGAATGGTGGAGATGTTATGATGCGAACATTGCCATGCTTCCCAAAAGCCAGTAGGTGGCAGATATGCTGAATTTGTGATTGTGAATGGGATTTACTGGCAGGAAGATTCTTCATAATGAACATTGCAGCTAGTAAACACCTCATGCAGTGAATGCACACATATTAAAGTACTTAATATTTAATATGCAGATATCCATTAATTAACCTGCATGTTTAATTCTATGACTTCACCGCAGAATTAAAAAAAAAAAATCTGCCTTGAACGGAGTCTCCATGAAATGACGTGTATACTGACTAGTTTGTGTGTGTTTGTACCTTAGTTTGCTGATCCCAGTTGGCATCATGTTTAGTCAGTACTTCTGCTGCACTGACTCTGTCTTCTTGGGCTGTGAGATGCAGAGGAGTCAGTCCACTCTGTAACATACAAGACACGGAGTTGTCTTAGTGTCTTAATTTGAAAATCATACATACAGTTAGTGTAATATGGCGCACTAAAGAACTTATAACTCAATCCCTGTTGCATATTCTGAGTGGTAGCAAGATTAAAGACATAAGATTGAATGTTAATCTAGCAGATTCCAGAAAATGCTAGAACGAACAGTGCTACCTGCACCCTTAGAAATAGATACAGGTATCAACGCAAGTGACTGACAGAAGTATTTGAACGTGTCTTTGTATGTGTGTGACCTTGGTGGCTGCGTTGGCGTGAGCTCCTTTGCCCAGCAGCAGGCTCGCCATCTCAGCGTGTCCTTCCTGGGCCGCCAGGTGTAGAGGGCTGACTCCCTGCTTGGTCAAAATGTTCGTCTCTGCTCCGTACTGCAGCAGTGCTAACGCAATTTTCGTCTGGTTCTTTTTGGCTGCAATGTGGAGAGGGGTGTATCCATTCTAGAAAGGTAGGAAGGTGAAGAGTTACATGCTATAACATCACTCTACATTCTTCTACATTCTTGCATTTTAGATGATTGCTGAAGCAGCAAGCATTTATGGTTTTTCCAGTGCAGCTAAAAACTAAAACATCAATAATATCTCAGGTTTTTGTTGTGAGCTTTTAAAAATCAAAGGACTCCCAAGCTCTTGGTATACCATCACTGCTATCATGTCCAATCCTCAACAAGACCAGAATAAAAATCATGTGGTACACTCAGGAAAAGTGGATGGGTGCACCATAAAATAAGTGCTACATCGAATGCACCATGTAGAAACCATGAAGTACTTTTCTTCTTTAAAACCCTTTGTCCAACCTTTGCAGTAGAATGAGGCGATGCCCCTTTATCCAGCAGCAGCAGAGCTACATCTTGGTTGTCGTAATGAGCCGCCACATGTAGCGGAGTTAGGCCATTCTGTAAGAGGAAACATTCGATTTAATGATTGATATTTCTGTTATCTTTACCTTTGCGAGTTTTTTGTGTTGTGCCTTCATGCTTACAACAGTTCTATTACACTCTATAATGGGCCCATTACTGAGACACAAATGAACTCTCGTCAGATACTGAAAGATTCAGTGCACTGTGTATCTAAATGAAATAAATAACTTTGCCCTGGAATAACCTCGGACCAAATAATGTGTATAAATAATCCTAATTTGTTCACTTCACCTTGCCAGCATCATCAGGGACAGCTTTGCGTTGAAGGAGAAGTTGTGCTACATCGATGCTTCCATATTTAGCTGCTACATGTAACGGAGTGAATCCTTTCTGTAGAGGGAAAAGGGAAACGTTTGTTTAGCTGGATATTTGTGAGCCTATATAAGGATCTAAAATGTGTTTGTTTGATGAAGCATGTCTCAGTCTTTGTGCATCATGTTCTATCCTCTGCTCACCTTCGTGGCCAGTGAATGTGAGGCTCCAGCCTCCAGCAGCACGGCAGCAGTCTCTACCTGGCCCTCCCTGGCTGAAATGTGGAGGGGGGTGTAGCCGCTGGTGGTGGCTGCATCTGGATGAGCCATGTGCTGCAGCAGCAACTGGACAATATCAGTTTTTCCCAAACGGGACGCAATGTGGAGGGGAGTCTGGTCCTCCTGTGGTTGAGGGATGAAAAGGTTGTACAAATTTGAGTAATATGGGAGAGAAAAAACTAGACACACAGAAGCCGGAGCTGAGGGGGCGACATGAACCATAAGTGTGTGTATGCAAGCCAGTGGATGAAATATGCTTATTTATGATAAACAGAAGGAAAGCAGTGATTAACTCTGATGAGGCAACAGCTGACTCACCCTGGCCATGGCATCCACCAACGCTCCATTCCTCAGCAAACAGCGAACCACTTCCATCTGACCTGCCCGTGCCGCCATGTGGAGAGCTGTCTCACCACGCTGGTATGCAAAGACAGAACATCGATGAGCATTAAGATGCTGTTCCAAATGAAACACTTCTGTGAATACCTTTTAGGTGGCTGCCTTAGGATGCTGTTTGCTTTATGCCATATGTATTCCTGACTCCTGACTACAGAGAGCTGAACAAATTATTTGTGCACACTCACAATGTTACGGACGTCTGGAGATGCTCCATTCTGCAGCAGGAGTAAAACAATGTTGAGGTGGCCCATGAAAGCAGCTACATGGATGGGCGTCAGACCAGACTAGAAAAAGAGAGTGAGAGAGAGGCAGGAAGATGAGCATAAAATTCAAAGTTCTATACAGACAAGTTTACAGTATTTATAGATGCTATTCTGAGACATTCCCACACTTAGTGTCTCACCTCAGTAATGGCCTGAATGGAGGCTCCATATTTGACCAACAGTTCCATCACCTTCACCCTGTTCTTCTTACAAGCAATGTGGAGAGGAGTGAAACCATTCTGGTAGAGAGAGTGAAAGATAAATAAAGAGATAAATATCATATCTACGTACATCTGGAAGAGGAAACCTGCATAAAATGTTACATTTTATGTAATTTTATCATGTTTTATATAACATAATCACTAAAAAGCAGTATGACTTCTCCATTGTTGGTTAATGATCTTTTTGAAGAGAATGGTGCTGTTTTCCTCCATTTAATTTAATTTGGCAGGTATTGTAGGAAACAGAAGCTCCCATCCCCAAACCCTGTATTATCTTCTCCTTACAGTTTCTGTCAGAACATGTTTATGTGCTTGTGATAATATTTGTGAGTCTTCGTTAAATGCACAGTATAGTTTCTGGCACGAAGGGTCTCACAATAAAAACAAAACACGCAAGTCACGTGGGATCCTGGGAGTTGTCTTTATCGTTAAACAACCGGCATTAGCAATGAAAATCTATTTGTGGTGACAGAAATGTTCATGGACGAGGTAATGGTTTAAAGTTTTCTCTCAGAAGTTTTAGCGGCAGTCGACCAAATGAAAGGCAGTTGTAATTGCATTGTTGTAAATATTTGGGATAATGTAAGTACACAACTCAAGAAAATATATAACAAAGGTCTAGTCATTTTAGTCATTTCTAATGCAGAAATACTATATATTACATCCTTAATGCTTATTTTTCTGCTCGTACAGTTTCCCGTGAATACCTACCAGTGCTCTAACGTTGGGATTGGCCTTCTTGTCCAATAGAAGCTTAGTGACTCTGTAGTGGCCACAGTGAGCGGCGACGTGTAGCGCTGTGAGGTAGTCCAGTGTGACATCATCAACAGGCGCCTTGTGCTGCAGCAGGAGTTTAACACACTCTACGTGGTCTCCCTGGGCTGACATGTGCAGTGGGGACAGTCCGTTCTACGTGAGGACAAAAGTGACGATAGATGTAACAGAGATGAGAAGAGAAAGGAAGAGATAAAAAGTACAATATACTGTATTCTTTTCCACTGAAAACTAGTGAAAACCTAAGATTTTCTGATTGCACACAACTGTATCCTGGAGCAAAATAAAGATCTCAAGACATTTATCTCGTGGTAATGTGGAAAAATGGGTATGCTGCTCAGCCTTATACAACCTTGGTTCTAGCTAAGATGGGAGCTCCTCTCTCCAGCAGAATTTCCACTGCTGGGTCATGTCCGCTCCTGGCTGCACAGTGCAGAGGGGTCAGCCCATCCTGACAAAGGCACAAACACAGAAATGTACACAAGTGTGGACATTAATGCAGTTTGTCTGTTGTTTCACAAGAAGTAATTGACCAGGGGTAGCTGCACAATTGTGGCTATTTAATAAAAGCTGATGCCCAAACTTTAAATACATGTCTCACCCTGGTTTTAGCATCTATCTGCGCCCCTCTGTCCAGCAGCAGGGCCACCATGTTGGTGTTGCCTCTCTTGGAGGCCACATGGAGAGGCGTTATCCCATTCTGACAAGGCAAGGAAACAAAGGAAAGTTTACTTTACCCTCTATACAATTCAATTTCCACAGGAAAAATAAAATGCATGGCTGTAATTGGGGTCTGACATTATTCAAATTACACATCACATTAAGAGTCATTTTAATAATAGTTTATATGATTTTAATTTTTCTTTTGAGGGCAATAGATTACCTAACTGTAGACACTAAAGACAGTGAAGCTAACTTCAGGTACCAGACTCAAGAAAGTAATGCAGCTGAAAACATTCAAGAACAAATGTAACCTTTGACGGGCAAGTGGGAGTGCAATTAAGTTTAAAGAAGTTATTATGTTAAATTGGAAACACACTGTTCTACAAAGCCTCAAACAGACACGTCAGGTTTTAATAGGCAGCGGGACAGAAAGTGTCTACCCTGGCTGTGAAGTCCACAGCAGCTCCTCTGTTCAGCAACAGGGTGGAGACATTCACGTTACCATAGTGCGCCGCGATGTGCAGAGGGGTGAACCCACTCTGTTTGAGACAGACAGAGGGAGGAGAGGAGGAAAACGGGGGTTGAAAAAAGGAAGGAAGAGCAGATTGTTTGAAACAGCAGGTGAGGAAAAAAGGGAACAGTTGCAGAAAGAAAGAAAGAAAGAAAGAAAGAAAGAAAGAAAGAAAGAAAGAAAGAAAGAAAGAAAGAAAGAAAGAAAG
>JBBPCS010000042.1:202279-244337 GCA_037974645.1 Hollardia meadi | reverse complement strand
AAGTAGGCTAGGCCATCACAATAAGAGCAATAGGTTAATTCTAGTACAGTAGAGATTTGGGGTTCTCTTAAAAAAAAGATGCGTATATATCGGTATCTGCCACGGCAATCGGCCTAAATGAGTTTATAATATATCAGCATATCGGATATCGGCAAAAATCCAACAGCGTGCATCCCTAACTTGGGTGTTTAACTCCAAACATCTCCCAGTTATACAAGTAAAACTATAAAAAATATATATATATTGCAAATCAAAACACATGTAGAAAGATGGGGAGTACTGCCTCATTTTCTAATCTTGTAAAATAGAAACAATTTGAATTAACATATTTATCAGGTTCCTTTTCTTATTTCAATCCAGACTCATTTCTGTGCCTGGATCCACATTTAAAAAGGTTAGACAAATAAATGTCGCACAACAAAATGCTGACCCTATCCAAAGACAAAGAAAGACTGGCTTGTCGGGCAGCTCAGTTGCTGGTCCTGGTGAAGATGGTGAACAAGATGGGCACAGATTGAGCAACGCTCGCTAACTATATGTCATCTCTCAACATTACAATTGTAAAGTCAAGCCCATTGGACAAGTTTCCCCTCCATCTGTTCGGGCCGATGTTTTTAAAAGATGGGCAGATGCATAGCTGCTGACTTGATAAATTAATGGATGGCAATCTGCTTAACTTCAGGAGCAGTTTGATATACCTATGAGGGATGTTTAATTTTATAAACTAAACTACTACTAATCATGAGAATAATCTACAGATTAATCGACAATACAAAATAATCAATGGTGGCATCCCTACATCGTAGAGAACGGAATTCTCAACAGTTTTCACATGAAAATGAGAAGGGATGCGACAGTAGAATGACTGAAGACAAAGATTTGGAGAAGATGTGCCTGAATAGCCATATAACCATAAATGTGGAAAGAGTTTGACTCTCAGACAAAAACAATATCTTTTAGAACTTCATCTAGTTTTGCCAGAGGGTCATCACCATTGTGCTAGAGAGGCTGTGGGCAAATTGGTCACCACACTGACAAAATTAACAAAGTACTGGGAAGTCAGACATGCTGAGATCAAATCCATTTTAAATATTAATGTCCCTTCATAACTGCACTACTATACACCAAGACAGGCACCAGCTAACCGTCCTTGTGGTAAATAATGCGTCTTTCCTGATTACAAAAAACACTCCCAATAAAACAATGGAAGGAAAGCTTCAGGTAAGTAGATAGAAAGGAAAACATGGTGGCAATTTCACAAAAGAATATTGACCTCATTTTGAACATGCATTACATATCTTGCCAAAGCAGGAGAACCGCTGGTTACATTTTGTATTCAGTTTTAACGTATTGTGCGTGCATGTTTGCATTAACAGCAACGTGAAAACATTGCTAACTAATGTTTGCTCTTAGGTCACTCATTTATGGCCTTTGTGGGATCAACCACGAATCAAATCAAGACCCACACCAATTCCCCTGCAACGGACTAGCCTACTTACATCACCTAACTAAAATACTCTGTTATGGTCCAAGACTAGGCTACGCTGCTGACTTGTGTATTGCAAACAACATAGAAACGTTACGTTAAAAACGGGTGTGTATCGAACGTTTACTGTAGTTGTGAATATCAGAGAACAAGCGGCTCTTCGGTACCAATCAGCAGTGCTGCTGCCATGTTGTCGTCTGACCACTGCTGCTCCGACAGCGTGCCAAACACTTTGGCCCATAGCATTTAACGGAAGTTGCTTTGCCACTATTCTAACCACACGCAGTACAGCTCCTGATAAAACACTGAAAAGCCGACATTACTGCTGCCCAGCACAGGTGGTTATAACTGTAAAATTACCTGAGTAGATTTGGGTTTTCTTTTTGCGCGCCCTGTCATTTTCTTCCTCTTGTCTCTCCAACGGCGTCTTCTTCTGTGGGTAGCATGAGGCGGCCGCGTTAGAGCGCATTACTGCCCCCCCAGAGGCCGAGGTGATAACTGCAGAATCTCAAACACGCTACAATAAACTTGACAAAGCTTACATATTATGCTAATTTGGACATCCTGTGTTTTAATAGGCCTAGTTATCCTAATACTAATCGATCCATGCATACATTTAGAACTACAAACATATTTTAGTCGTGTGACAATATTTTAGGAGACATGCTGTCACTGGAACAGTCGCATGTTCTCTTTCACAGGCTTCATAGGCTTATGTTTGAGACTCAAAATATGGGCTATATCATTGATGAAGGAAATGGCCATGGCCATGGGGCTAAAAGAAACTGGCTAAGAGTGAATGTCTGATGATATGGGCTAGATGACATGACATTTTTTACATACACAATTTGCAGATTTACTGGCTGGCAATTCTGACCCCACCGTTAAATATTTAATGTCATTATCACAGTGTCAGAAATCCTCACAGGGTAGCCACTAAACCTCAAAGGGCTAGGGTTAGGTTTCCAGCACAAATCGTGACAATGCGTTCACAAATCTTCACATTTAAAAATCTGCATAATACACATACAGTACATATCAGTAGGCATTTGAACATCTGGATATGCATGTTACAGTTTGTGTATAAACTGACCCAAATGCAGTACACTCAGAGTCAGGCGTTGATTTGATTTTGATTGTTTAATGTGAAAGAGGTTGAGAAGGTGGATGGTGGCACAGGGATTGAGTTGAGGGTAGAGAGATGGAGTTGGTGGCAGAGAATGGGAAGGATGGCAGGATGACCCAACAAAGCAAGCACACTGGCTGGCATTCGAAATCTAGAGCACAGGAAAACAAAGTCAAACAAAACAATAAACACAAAGAGCAAAAGCTAGAATTCCAGCAACAAACATAACTACCACTGTAGATGACTAAACAATCTGGTGAAGGCTGGGAAGAAAGCCGCACTTGAGATGCTGCAGCAGCTTGATGAGGTAATGATGCACAGGTGCGCCAGTAAGCCAGCTGTAGGAACACAGGAGCAGGAAACAGGTAGCCACACCCAAAGCACATACACAGAGGGAGACACACAGGAGACAAGAGGGCAGGCGAAACATGACTAATTGCAGGACCCTGACAATGCATTCATAAAACTGAGTATAGCCTACAGAAAAATACAGATATAGTATGGAAACTATTATTTTCATTTTTTTTTTTTTTGCAGCTTCAATTCTGTAAGATTTGACACTGCTGAGCCTGACAGGTGTCACATTGGACTTACTACAGGATATGATCTTAGCTAGTTGTTTGGGACATAACTATAGTGTAGCTTAGTCACCATTATGAACACATTTTGTAGTAAGAGCTCAGATGTTACATAATATTTAGTCAAGTCTTGTCCAAGAGAGGATGGAGAACAACAGGAGCAGGTGGGTAAAAGTCCTTATTGATTCCTAAGCTATATGTGTCCTCATCTTCTGTTCATCCTCTGTTCCTCTCTGTATCTCTTCCTCATTGTTTTTATGTGTTTCCAGGGTTACACTACAACAATTTTCACAGTTTTCTTCCTCTGCTCTTCTTCCTCCTCTTTTTTACAACCATGCAGCAGTGGGGAGCAGATCTCAAACAGTCTTAATACAGACAGAGAGAGATGGAAACACTGAGGGTAATGATTGGAGTGATTGTAAATGTGAAAAGTAGAGCAGAAGAAAACAGGAGAGCATTTGAGGCAATGTTGTTTTTCTTTTCCATACAAACATGCACACGTGTGGATGTATATACCATCTGTACACTACACATGCAACAGCTGCAAAAATAGCACGCCTTGTTGAGTGGATAGCAGATGTCATCAATGTATTCAACTTGCACATATGGCAGTCGAGTGCTGTTTTCTCTATTCATTATGTCCTGGTGTAAAAAGAGTGTAAACTGGATATAAGAATAGAACTACTTTCTCGGAGGTGAGATCAACTACAGTTGATCAACTCAAACATATTCTTACTTTTGGTTCTCAAAGTGCAGCCTGAGAGGCAATAAAACCCCTTAAAAATATTTTGTGCAGTCCGTATAAAGATCCCGTGAGATTAACTATGACAAAAGTCAGCACAAACATTCCTCTTGGAGTACACACAAGTCAATGTGTTTGGCAAAAAGATTGCTGTGTGCATTTCTCCATTTCTTCCCTACTGTTGTTACTGCTGGGTAGGCGTGATGCTATTTTAAAGCAACCTCCAGTTATGTAAATTCAACAATGAGAATTTAACTGGGATTTAAACATGCCTGAGGGACTCTTTGATAAATAGGCTGTGTCAGGGAGGTAAAATAACAAGACAAAATGTGATAGCAGGACTTACAATGGGTTTGATTTTGAACTCTTCTCGTCTTCTTTGTCCCCCTGTGCAAAGAACTCCATAGCAACCAGGTTGGCAATTTGTTTTGGAGGAGGAGTGAGGTTAAGGTTGCAATGAACTCAAAATGACTGAGCCATTAAGTGTGACGTGTTTTGATGAAAACTATTACCTACTCTTTTTTTTTTTTTTTGTTCTGGCCAAGGCTTTGTGATAGCAGAGAGGTCATTCGCTGTCATCAACATCGACCTGCGGGGTGATTAAATCTCTTAAAGAGAACAGCTCCTTGCCCAACTCCATCATAGATAACATTATCATACATACCCGACTCTAATTTATTTGCGTCTCACCTCAGTAAATCTCTTTGTTTCTCACTCTTCCTGCTCACTCTGCTTTTCTTAGTGAGAGAAAAGAACTCTTTTCGTCTCCTAAAAAGACAAGCACAAAAACAAGAGGGAAAAAAGAAGACATACACAATGCTTGACCGACAGCTACTTTGACATTTCATGTGTTAACATACTCCATGCAGACAGTCAGGTCAGTGGCGAGGATTGCCCTTTTGATCATGTGTAGTACAGCTCTGTGGTCTTCTGTAGAGAGACTGCTGAGAATCTGACTCCCCTGAGAGAGGAGGGGAGGAAGAGAGTGAAGTATAGTGAAGACTTTGACTCAGTGACCAGATATACTGTATGCAGTAGAGGTCGACCGATTTTCAAAGGCCGATATAATAATAATACTGTAGATCAGGAAAAAGCTGATAGCCGATTAATCAGCCGATATCTTCCCCCCACAAAAAATTCTGACAATGTCGGAAATAAACAATCTTTGACTTTATTAGAAGCTGGATAACTGTCGAACTGAACATCAAACTCAAAGTAGTTAATTAAAAAATAATAAACTGATCAAATTGTAAGAAATAGAGATGGGAGCGACTCTATATTTTTCAGCTATAACTGATTTTCCCTCAAAGTCAGTAATTCCAGTTGAAAAGTTGACAGGTGGAGAATGCGCAGCCATTGACCACTATCGGAGCCAGGTTCCACCAATACCGATAATTTGTAAAATCTCCTATCGATGCAGATTAATCGGCCAAACCGATTAATCAGTCTACCTCTAATATGCAGTCAGGCATAAAAAAGACCACTTTAATGGAAATCTGGTGACATTGAGGCTTTTGCAAAGTACTGTGTCGTATGTTTTAATCATAACAGTCAAAAGTATCTTAAACCTTCCTGCATTTTATACATTTTTTTTAAAGTGCACTTAAACATGCATCCTAAGCACAAAAAAAAAGTAGTATTATATTCAGTATTATGTTATAAAGAAATACATGCCAGTGTTAGTACTGTAGATGGTAGGGAGTAACCTCACTTAATATATATAAATGTTGAGTACTGGAATAGCTGTAATGGAAGGCTTTATAAGAGATGTGAAAGTTTAATTTTGAAGATAATTCTTGTAGATCATCACTTAAAGACAACTTAATAAGAGACATATACTCCATGTAAGAAGGAGGGAGGAACAGAGGTCTTAAAGACTATATTATCAAAGCAATGTTATTTGTTGAGGGAGTGCCAAACAGTGCTTTAACAGGAAAAGGTTTATCAAACAGGCCATTAATGACAAAAAAAAATCTCATTCCACTGATGGGCAAACTCTGAGACTGCCAGATAACACTGTTCTGCCTCGAAAAGCACAAAGCAATCAGGAAACTGGTGTGTTTGCATTATATTCCATTTAAAGCAACCCCGTGGTGTAATTCAAGTCTAACTGCGCCCTCTGCTGGCCTCTTTTACCCTCTTACCATCTGCAGTGGGTGGCTCCACGAGTGACAGCTGTGCTGCGATTGGCTGTTCCAGGAGGAGGCTGCCATGACACAGTGGATGCTGCACAGAATCAGCTCCACAGCATCAGCAGGCAACGGACCTCTATCCTCCTTGTTATCCCTCTCTCCTTCTCTTTTTTCTCCTCCTGTGCCTCTCATCCTCTCACCACCACCCTTGCTCTCTCTTCTCTGTCCCTCCTCCTCCTCCTCTTCCTCCAAAGACGGGCAGGAAAAGCAGCAGCAGCAGAAGCAGGCGGACTGGTAGGTGTGCTGAGGCCTGTCTCCCTCCTGCAGTACAGGCAAGACGTTGTGTTCTCCTCTGATCTCTGTCAAGGACTATCTATTTGAGAAGTGTGTGTGTGTATGTTTGCGCGTGTCAGAGCAGGGAGCTGGAAAGTAGGCAGAGAGGACTACCACACCTTGGGAGCATTTACCACCACTGCCAGAGCTACACAGGGTGAATGTTTGCAGTGGATGTTTCCATGCTCACGTTCTCTTCATCGTGTACTTGTTTCTGCATGCACACAGAAGGATGTATATTCTCTGCTACTCTCTGTTTTTCCTCCACTCCACAGCTCTGGTGTTTGCTTCGGCGTTGACTAGGCCTTGTGTGTCTGCACACATGTGTCTTTGCTAATGAGTGTGTTGAATGTCTAACAAAGGTCACACCGCTTGTCACGCTGTGTGCATGTATTGTCAGCCAGCCTGATGACAGCCCCCCCCCCCCCCCCCTCTTTTCTTTTCTCTCTTCATCACCAGCCTTTCCATCCACTCCTTCCTGCCTGACATCTTCTACCTCGCCAATTTCATGTCCGCCTGCATCTTCTTTTTCCTCTCGGCCCTTTTCCTCTTTCTTAAAACCTTAAAACCCTCTTTCTCCTCGCTCTCTGTTCTCATCTCCATCTCCTCTGCACGCCTCATCTCCTTCCGGCCGGCTGGTTTCCCAGGATGCCTTGTTCCAGGCTGCTCCGCTAGGCCCTAGCAGCATGGGCGGAGCCTGGGTGGGGAGAGAGAGCACGGACTGGACCCTTTCCCTCAGGACGGGCGCGCTGGCGGGTCACCCTCCCTCAGCTTCAGATGGGCGAGGACGCTGAGAGCCCCAAAATCAACCACACCTTCTTGCGAGACTACGTCACTGAAGGTAGAAGAGACGGTGTGTCATCGCAGTCTGTGTGGTGTCAGATAACATGCTGGTTATGATTGAATGGATTCATTTCAGCTTCATGGGTGCATTATCCCTGCACTGCTGAATATCGGGAATGAATGTTGACATTAATCACTCCATGATTTACTAACCACCCACTGTTTTTGATATTGTATTCTCCTATGATGGATAAAGGTTTGATTTATTGTTTGGAGTCTAAGGAACAGATGAAAGCAGCATTAATATTTGGTAGTTATCTTCTTGTCCTATTAAGAATTTATCCATGTTACGCTCAGGCATCATGAGTAAAAGTTATTCTAGCTTTAGTGAACAGGTTATTATGAATTGATCCAGCACTTTCCCCTTTCATTCCCGCCCCCTTCCACATTTCCTATTGTCTCCTGAATTCTCTGCCCCTCATTTTCTCTGTTCCCACTTAATGTCCTCTCTGTTCTGTCATCTCTTTATCTCTTTCACCCTTAGTTCTTATTCTAACCATTATCCTGATTAACCGCCTCATATTTTGCTGTCATCCTCCCAGCTGATGTCATCTCTACAGTGGAGTTTAACCAGACGGGAGACCTGCTGGCCACAGGGGATAAAGGTGGCCGAGTGGTCATCTTCCAGAGAGAGACTGAGGTCAGTTTAACATGTTAAATTTGAAATAATCGCCGCATTCTATACACTGGATATTGACAAACATGGATGTTATTTCTGTAATAGCTTTAAACATAAAGTTTCATTCACAGTTTGTTTTCTTCACTGTTTGCCCTGGTCAGTCTAAAGGGGAATCAGAGGAGTTGGGGGAGACGGGGGACTCTGGGGAGTACAATGTCTACAGCACGTTCCAGAGCCATGAGCCAGACTTTGACTACCTGAAGAGTCTGGAGATTGAAGAGAAAATCAACAAGATCAGATGGCTGCCACAGCAGAATGCGGCGCATTTCCTGCTCTCCACCAATGGTGAGATACCACTGACACCAGTAGATCAATCATCATTCCCAGTTAGGATAAAGCACAACTCATAGACCTGTGTACAATTTGTACTATGAGATATCCACAGTGAACAGAGTTTTGATTGATATTAGAAATGACATTACAACCTACCTCCAATTCCCAGCATTATGCCAGCCTGGCTTCATCTTCCATTATCTGGGTGGGATAATATAACATCAAGTGAGTCATTGGAGTCACATTTGAGGGTACAGTAGTGGTATTGACCTGCCAGTGTGAAAACCACAGTTATGTTCCTGTCATTAGTATTAATTGCTCTGAAATCTGTGAGACAGGGATCATATTTTGAAGAACTGTCAGCCAATTTACAAAAAAAGTACAGTTTTCAACTGCACTAAAGACAATTGCCTTAGAAACTGGCCATACGAAGAAGAAATCATTACCCGGTCTCTTCTCCACTGATGGGGTGTTTAAAGCATTTATTGTCGGCTTTCTCTCAGTTTAATCAGCTTCCTGTGATGTTCAAATTTTTCTTTCCTGCCAAAGATAAGACCATTAAACTGTGGAAGGTGAGTGAGAGAGACAAGAGACCAGAGGGATACAACCTGAAAGATGAGGAGGGACGGCTCAAGGACATCTCTACCATCACCTCTCTGCAGGTGCGTTCACAGATGCTAGCCTGCACATGCACACCTTTTATTTGGTCAGTCAAATCCTGTATGTACTGTATAAGGTTGTTGATTGGCATGCCCAGTTTCTGCCTTCTAATTGTATTCTTGAATTCTTCCTTGTGTTGCTAAGGTGCCGGTGCTGAAACCTACAGACCTGATGGTAGAGGTTCGTCCCAGACGAGTGTTCTCCAACGGACATACCTACCATGTTAACTCCATCTCAGTTAACAGCGATGGGGAGACCTACCTGTCTGCTGATGACCTCCGCATCAATATGTGGCATCTGGGCATCACGGACCGCAGCTTCAGTATCCTTCCTAACAGTGACTTGTTTTGATTTTTAATGTCACTGCACTCATAGGCATCATCCTCTGCTTCCTATAACACCATAGCTTCCCTTTGTATTTGTGTGTAACATGATCTTTTCCTGGAGAAGGCGACTCACTGCAGGAAATTCCCAGAACAAAGTAGATCCTCTGTGCTATCTTTGCCACTGTTTTTTTTTTGTGTGTGTGTCATCACAACTAATTCTGCAGCAGCAATGTGAAAATTATACTAGGATATTTATATTATATATTTATTATACTAGGATATCATTGCTTAAAGAATAATCAGGTTTTGATTGAGGTAAAATAACATTTTGTTGAGTCTTTGTATTAATATTGTTCAGACAAGGGAACACTAAATTCTAAGAGTGCGTGACTCAACCACATGAATTAATAGCGTAGAGGTGCACCACATGCAAGGATGCTGAAATGTATCTACATGGAGCAGATTCACATGGACTGCCGGGAAAGAAATTCCTACCTTTGAAAGCAGTTGTGCATCGTTTGTATTTGTCAGTTTCACCCTTCCGTCTACTGTTTAAACCATCTGTATAAATCCATGCCTGAAATAAACATATTACACAGACTAATCCACCTCTTGAAATATACATAAAGTTGAAATATACTTTACATTCCTGCTCATCTGAATTCATCCTGGATCCATGTTTAATGTAAACGGTGCGTAACTGTGTCTGTATTTATGTTTCGATTGGAGTGCCGTGTACCGCCTCGGAGCGTGTATTCAGCGCGGGCTGTAACGTATTGGACAGGGTGCATTTGGTGATTTCCCATTTAAATGGAAGCTGACCTACAAAATCAAAGAGGCATCTATGGAAGAAGAGTCTAAATAATTCACTCAGCAGTACTCTTTCTACTGAACCACACAGGACTACCACAAATAGAACAGAGAGAGGAGCAGAGTGTGCATGCATATTGGGGTTGGTTGGGGAGCATTGTGATTATGGATGTGTACTGAAAAACTGAAAAGGATGTTGTGTGAATGTGTGGCATGTCTCACTCTGCCCTCCTGTGTATGAGCTTCCTGGATATGCATATACCATCTGCATAGTCATCATACTTTGTCTATCCTGGAAAGCCCTTGCTCTGTTTGCAACCTCCCAATAATATGGTGCCATCTCCATGGTGTTTAATCCCTAACAGACCTTTTTCTCAGATATTGTGGACATCAAACCAGCCAACATGGAGGATCTGACGGAGGTGATAACAGCAGCAGAGTTCCACCCTCACCACTGCCACTTGTTTGTGTACAGCAGCAGCAAGGGCACCCTGCGCCTCTGTGACATGAGAGCCTCCGCACTCTGTGACAAACACACCAAACGTGAGCATGTTGTGGAGATTAGAGAGCCTATTTGCATCTGTCATTATGCGTGTAAATAATCGATAAAACACACCTCACCCCTGTCATTGGTCAGTGTTTGAGGAACCCGAGGATCCAGGGAGTCGATCCTTCTTCTCAGAGATCATTTCCTCTGTGTCGGATGTCAAGTTCAGCCACAGTGGACGCTACCTGCTGACCAGAGACTACCTCACCGCCAAGGTGTGGGACCTTAACATGGACAAAGGCCCCGTGGAGACGTATCAGGTGAGGTGGCAGCACATTTGTTTCCTGATCTGTGTCCCTCCCAAGTGTCATTTACAAGTCGTATTGCTTGTGCCGATTAAATGTGCACCCACGAATCTAGATTTGTAGCATGTGTTTGCTGTGTGTGCCTTATTTTTAGCCATATGCCTCTTAATTACTGTATGTGTGAAAATGATCAATTGAGTAATTTAGTTGATTGCTTAACAGCCAAAACAATTAATCCACAACAATTTTGATAACTGAATCAATTCAATTATTGATTGAATTCATCAGCATGCACTGGAAAATGAACTGTTTTCTTCTGTTTTATATAATTTCAAATCAAATATCTTTGGGTGTTTGGACTGACAAAACACAACAGCTGATTTGGGAACATCACCTTGAGCCCCAAAAAATTATGATTGCATTTTGTTGTCATTTTGTAGATGAAATGATGAATCTAACAGACAATAATGAAACCTGTTAGATGGAGACCTATGTTGTCAGATCTGCTGCATGTGTTGCTTAATTTTGGTATTACATCTAGAAAGACTGTAATTTATATATGTAGCCAGAATTTGAGCAAATGCAGTTTATTGTAGACGCTGTGCTTTGCATGCGGCAGATCCACCAGACCGCCGTGTATGATTCTGAATCTACCCCAGAGACTAATGTCAACTGTCTCAATGATCCACAGGTTCATGAATACCTAAGGAGTAAGCTGTGCTCCCTCTATGAAAATGACTGCATCTTTGACAAGTTTGAGTGTGTTTGGAACAGCTCAGACAGGTAAGCGGCAGAGATGAAAAAGAGAAAAGGGTGGACAAAGTATTTATGTCCTTTTTAAAAGCCAAGAAGGGAGCATGTGTCGGTGTGTTTCTGCTTACCATCATTTAAATCAATCCCAGAGACGAGCTTTGCAGACGTCAAATCAATCCCAATGCCTTCCATTTTTTTGTCCTCTTTTCCACTTCCTCACCAAACTCTGAATCTTGTTTTTCCTCTCTTTGCCATCTGAATTGCATTCACTTGCCTATCTCAATATGACATCTCATTATTTTCATCTATTCTCTCCTCAGCGTCATCATGACAGGGGCATACAACAGCTTCTTCCGGATGTTTGACAGGGAGACAGGGCGGGGCGTGACCCTGGAGGCTTGGCGAGAAAGTAGCAAGCCTCGGGCCGTGCTGCGGACCCGGCGAGTGTATACTGGTGGTAAGCGTCGCCGTGGAGATGTGGGCGTTGATAGCCTGGACTTTAGTAAGAAAATCCTGCACATGGCTTGGCACCCATCTGAGAATATCATCGCCATAGCAGCCACCAACAACCTGTACATCTTCCAGGATCGTGTCAGCCCTGAGACGCATGCACAGTGATGGAGATACGGACAGTGGCAGTCACGGTGCTTTTACTGACGGACAGATAATGACCCATATATATTTGGATGTCTTAGAGAAGGCACCGGGAGTGGGCAGTCTGTGTGAGAAGATTAAGTAAAAGCCAAGCTGCTTCATAACATGCTGAGATGCAACACATTTGTGTTGACAAAAGATTGGATTCAAGATAAAACGACAGGAGACTGTTAATTTATTTGATCTCCGAGGAAGATGTATAATCATTCAACACTCGGATAAACTGACATCTCCAGCACCCATCAGGACGTGTTTTTGGTCCACTACTCCCACTTTTTTTGAAGATGTTTGTGTAACTTTCCCTCTGTAGGGGCTGTAAAAGAGGTGCAGGGACACCTCTTCATCTGCAATGACTCAATGCTGTTGACCACACAATGTTGCACTCCTCACTGATATGTTCCGGTACATTTTAGTTACAAAGATTGGAAGATGCACGTTGGGCAGCAATAGAGAAGGAATGATGCTATAAAACATGAAGATCTTGATGTGATTAGATTGCGGATTCCCAATGACTTTGCAAGACGGTGCATCCAAAGCTAAGGATTTTTTCTAGTATTTGAGCGGTGTTCTTGTACAGCTCTTCACGACATCTCGCACCTTTTTCTTTTGTTCCTCTCGGGTGACAACAGCAGCTGAACCTCTCTTGTAGAGCAGTGCTCTTGGAGATTGCACGCATAAAGGACCCATAATCTTTGCCCTATTCACTTTGCAATAACAGCACTAGGAGTGCAGCAGTATTCCTGCTTTAAAACATGAGCTTTTCCTCTACAGGTATACACTCTTTTTAATATTTGCTGTAAATATTCCCTGTTCCTTTTTTTAAGGCAATACCAACTTTGGTTCCACAGAGCTAAAAGATGCATTTTGTCTAGTTCACTACAGATGAATCTCTAATGTATAGAAAGGTTGCATTTTTCTTGCAGCAGTGCATAGATAGGTGCTGCTGGCTGTAGACAGAGGGTGGGGGTTGTGCACAAACCAACACTTTATGTTTTGTTATGTATATTAGGCCCGTATTGATCTTGTATTGATCTTTGATAATTGTATAAAGACCATTTCCTTGTCTAAAGTCTACATACCTATGTGGTACATTACTAAAAATGAGAGCAACACTGTGTTAACACTGAGCTCCCTCGCATATGCTCAAATTGAGGGTGATTAAATCCAATACAGACAAAACTTTAAACCTAATATAGAAGCAAAGTTAAATTTATGTTCAGTCTTATGCTTATTTAAAATGAGCCATGTTCATTTTATAATGCATAAGCACAATTTAAAGAAGTATCTTACAATCACAAAATGGATGGGATCAAAGCACATTATTCATAAACGAGGCCCCTGATTCAGCTAATCAAAGTTTTATTGAGTACGTTTGTGTCCGGAGTATTTGAAGGACAGAGGATGTCGTTGTGCAATAGCTCATCATGTACATTGGTGAAATGTCTTTAACATTAAAACAGTAACATGTGAATTTATCATATCACAGGTTCTAAATGTCATTATACCGTATACCTCACCTGCTACTCCGGGGTGCAACCCTGAAAGCCCAGTATGTACAGCAGTAAGGTGATGTCTGTGTTGGTCTGAATTGTCTGACTTGGGTCAAGATTTGATTGTTTACAGTGAAGTGCTTTGATTTCAAGTGACCTTGGCCCTGATGGGAATTATTGTAAGTGGTTTGGATGTGTACTGTTGAAGGTGGAGTAATGGAAAAACTGCAAAGAAAGTATCAATTCTCTTTGCAATTTTTCAAAATCTAACAAGTACTCAACAAGTTTCACTTGTAAACCTTAAACCCCAAGAGAAGAAGAAAATTGTTAATATATATGTTCCACTTGTCTGCTTTTTAAACCTCATTCTGGTTTCAAAATCACTGTTCACAGACATTTATGTTACAGCCTGTGGGCTACGACAATGTGTTGGTCTGCACTGTCTGCCAGTATTGTTGAATGCCGACACGATCTTGCACTGACTGGTTCAACGAAGAGTACAAATGCCCAGTGATGACAACCCACAGGAAAATGGTTTACATGGTAATAGGCCACCTAAAGCATTATGTAAGCCCCAGGGCTCAGTCCTCCAACAGTGAGCTGTTAGTTTAGAGCAGGTCAGTCATAATCGCATCATAACCACCAACACATACGAGTGAAAGGAGCACAGCTGCAGCAGCATGTTGCCATTGATTAATGCTACTAGTGTGTATATCTATCATACTTTAAAAAAAGACAAATCTAACAATATAAAAACATAACTCAAATGAGGTGAATGGAATGAATGTGCATTAATAAAATAATGTGAAATCGGACAAAGAAAATGTGGTGTGTGGATCCCTTTTTACTCATCACTTTCAGACTATGACTCTGAATAAAACCATCCAAAGGGATTTTGTTTGAAACAAGCACTTTAATAGTCATTGCATGCTTCCATAAACTGGTCACTAAAAAAAGAAGGCACTCTAATTCACAATATATAGGCTCAACATCAATGAGTGTCATTCACAGGTCAGTAGAGGCTATAATTTAAGTGCATACATACTGTATGTAGCTTTTCGTACCATGCAAGTATTACAGTATATGCTGATCATCTAATCTAATCCTTATTTCTAACGCAGTTTAATAACATGTCCCTGTCCTGTGGAAACCATATGTGTCAAAGTAAAACAGCCCCATTTTCAGTGTTGACTGCATTTTAATAATTTAATTTGCTTTTTAAATGGTTTATTTTGCAAAAGAAGAAGGAGAATTTCCATAACCCACAAAGAGAATACTTACCTAAAAATTCAAGATCACCAAATTGGGGACAATGAATATATAAATAAATTTAAAAAAAAGCAATGATAAAAACTGATATCGACTTTGTAATCATAAATGTGATTACATTATCATGGCATTAAGGCATTGTAAACTCACTGTCTGCTGTGAAGCAAAACAAATCATCAAATCAAACACTATTTCTACGGAATGAACACTGTTCAGTCTTGGTGTGTCTACAGCCAGAAATAACTCCAGGAATAAATGTGCTCCTTTAGTTTTTAGTGTATGTATCCAGAGGAACACATAGACTGTAAAGACTAGTAATGTTTATAAAAGCACAATTAGAAGTCATCCCAGTTAGTTCAATTAAATCACTGCATAGTATGGGCAAACACCATAAATAGTAAGACCCATCATTGGCCATGACATCTTTGGCATTTTGGTTTGTGAGTGCGTAATATAAACAATTGAATTGAGACTACAGCTACATTAGTTGACAAGTTTTACCATAAACAGCCTCACTGCAAACATCAAACCCGGATCAATATATTATGTTGGCTCTCTGTTGCTATTTTATGTGCACTATGTAGTTCAGGGCACAGGAAAATTTGATCATTCAATAAAAATAAGACCAGAATGTTTTAAGACCACAAAGAAGGAAAATCCTGGCTAACATGGGTAAAATTATGTATTCTACCACACAACCTATGTAATGTACATGTTTAAATAAATCAGTAAATATACATTTAAAAATTCACTGATGTATATATTATACTAATGTATACATGTGCACACATACTGTACATGCAAAAATAAAACATAAAACATTTATACATAAGAAATTCCTTATCACAAAAGCAGCAGCATGAACAGCCTCTATAGGCATTAAGAAGTGGTCAGCACCCAACTTACCTGCATATCATCTGGAACCATCAAATTACAGTCGTTGTGGCTGTACTGGAAATGAAAATTGATTTAACAAGGCTTAATAATCACATTGATTCCTTCAATGAGTCTCAAATTTGCATCTGACCACTCTTGCACTGCTTTGGAGTTACATGAATTGAAATAGTAAAATCTTTGTAAACTCATGGACTAACACATGGCCTGCATTTTATATTGCACTTTTCTAGTCAGCTTGACCACTCAAAGCGCTTTACACTACAAGTCAGCATTCACACACACATTCATACACTGGTGGCCACCTGCTCTTCAGAAGTGGTAACAATTCACATATACACTCGCGCACTGATGGTGCAGCATCGGGAGCAAATTGGGGTTCAGTATCTTGCTCAAGGATACTTCGACATGTAGACTGGGCATCGAACCATTGACCCCCCGATCGCTGGACGACCGCTCTACCACCTGAGCCACAGCTAAAAGTATTAATCAGTTCCGAGATGCTATCACCTTGTTGAAATTTTAACGCATAAACATGAGATGTTGATCCATGTTGGATCAAACTGTAAACGGTATTATGAGTGACATGGTCACATCAAAGGAAAAAGACAGCATGGCCTCCTGAAGGGTTCGTGTGAGTCATCATAGCTTCAGCTTCACTGTCTTTCTTCTCAGGCGGAGATTTTTGCTGACAGGAAGGGAGAAAAGAAAAAATCAAAGGCAAACTTCATGGCTCTCATTGTGGTTCGTCTCCAGTCTCTCTCGATCTTCACCTGCCGCCCTCCAGTCAGCAGTGAAGAAACACAGTCCAGACAGCGGATAGCCTTCAACTCAAAGGCCGGAGCTCTGGCTCCTAGACGACCCTCCAGCTTGGTACTGAACTCCACCACGTTTCCAGGATTTAGGTTTAACAGAACTTGTCTGAACTCATGGCTGGCCATTAGGATAATATCTGTGGCCGGGTCGTCCACACCTCCATCCCGGATTATCCCTACTGTCACCTCAAAGCGGTAGCTGTCAAAGTGCTTGATATGGCAGGTGTTTTTGGCCAGAGCCTTGATCTGACACAACTCTTCCTCTTCTTTCATTTGGAGCAGTATAGGCAGTGAAACAGTAGCCGATGCAGAACTGGCAGCCAAATTGGCAGCTGTTAGGTTTGCAACTGTAGCGTTCTTTGGCTCACATTTGGGATATGTCTCTCCATACAAGCAGCGCAGCCAGTCTCCCATGAACACTGGCAACATATTGATGACCGATTGTGCCCCGTTCTCTGTCTCGGCCACACGGACATGCCTGAAACGCCCAGTCCAGGTGACTCTGTGTCCGTGCAGGTGGCTACAGAAGATCTGTGTCTGGGCCATGCCTTTACTTTTCCAGGCAAGCGGCCCACACGCCTGGCTGTACTGGCTCCAAGTCAAGGTGGAATTGTACACCTTCTGTCCCTCCGCATGGTACACATAGACAGAGAAGAACAGTATCACCATGGAGATACAGAGTAAGATGAGTTTGACTGGGCCGCGGTGGGTCAGAGAGCGGAATACATCCAGAATAGACATGCTGAACCGTGTCCAGAGCCGCAGGGTGACAGGTATTGCACAAACTACCAGGGTAACGATCATTTTCGTCAGTTCCAGCTCGAGGAACCACTTGAAAACCTGGATGAAGAGCATGGCGGCAAGGCCAAAAGCCAGGACAGGTAAGGCAAACAGGAAGAGAAAGTAGGCTACACAGGTGCGGATTAAACCCACAGCAGAGGAATTCTGGAGGAGCACCACCGAGAACTCACACCACATGAAGCACACCAGGTAAGGGACCAGGCAGCAGTAAGTCCCCCTGAAACCACGCATCCTGGCCATGCTGGGAGGCAAAAAAAAGAGAAAAGGGGGTAAAAAATTTTACATTTTAAACTTATCAATTGTCAAAAGATGCTGAGGTGGATTTTTAATTTTTGATGTAGTTGCCAAAATGCTCCTGCTCACCTGAAGAAGAGATAGAACAGGTAAACATACAGCAGGCAGGGTAGACTGAGCTTCAGCACCACTGACTCCCCTAGTGGCAGTGTGGCAAAAGTGTGTCCCAGGAAACGAAGCACTGTCATGTTTTGTGGCAGGAACTGGGTCAGGCTACACAGAGATGATGCTACCTGGATTCAGAAAAAGAGTACATAGATTAACTTTGAGAATTTTTTTTTTAAGCCTGTGAGATTAAATAACATTAAAATGCCCACATTTCTGCACATTTTAGCCCATCAAATACAGATCATGTATATGAAAAATTCATTTCAAACATTTCAGCAAGCTTTTGGCTTTTGTGTTTATTTATCTTCCACAGTTACTAGTGTACTGTGATTTAATTTCAGTATGCTATCAAAATATACTTTCAGATAATTACTGTCAAGTTATGTTTTCCTCCTGTGGTAATATACTTCGCAAGCGAGGGTCACTTCATGAGTTTAATAAAATTTCAAAACCCAAATGTAAGTTATTGGAGTTTCCTTAAAGGTTCAGTGTGTAGGATTTTGGGATATCTACTGGCAGAAATGGAATAGAATATTCATACTATGTTTTCATAGTTCCATAGTCATAATCAGCGTGAGGGCCTTTTTTCTTTTTTTCGCCTTTTTTGCCAAAGCCTAGGTTTTCCTACACATTTACAAGGGGAGGGTGAGGGGTGTTCAGTTGGTTGCAATCTGCAATCTCATTGCTAGATGCCACTTGATCCTTAAATACACCAATAAATATTTTTGATGCGTTACAAATGTCACGTCTTTGAAACTTGATTTTAAAAGAATTTAAATTAAAGTTAGAAAATCAATCTACAAACTTGCTTCATACTATGTAACATTATGGTAATAATGTTAAATACACTGCATGATTTCTAGTAAACCGGCTACAACATGCAAAACTGTGATTTTGATAATTTAATCACATATTTAATGCCAGCGT
The DNA here is from genome assembly GCA_037974645.1 of Hollardia meadi. Classification (NCBI taxonomy): domain Eukaryota; kingdom Metazoa; phylum Chordata; class Actinopteri; order Tetraodontiformes; family Triacanthodidae; genus Hollardia; species Hollardia meadi. The sequence continues at coordinate 225,552 of JBBPCS010000042.1, read as the reverse complement.
TGTGTGCCCCCTGACCTCTATGACAATTGCCCGGCGTGCATATGTCGCAGCTGTAGGGCTGAGGCTGTTGTAGCTGACAGCAGTGAAGAAGATGGCCACAGTGGAGAGCTCGGAACACGGTATCCAGCCCTTGTCAGCTACAGGGAAGGAGAAAATGATGAAGAAAACGGACAGGATAAAATAGAGGTATGGTTCTAGATTGTTCCAGCCAAAGTTGGTCTCGGCCTGCTCCACATCCAAGCCAGGTTCGAAACGTGTCAACAGTGATGTCAGGGCTCTAAAGTTCTCCCAAGTCTGCAAAAAAAAGAGAGAAAGGAAGAAGTAATGTCAAAGAAAGAAAGACATTGCTGAAATCATCATCCATACCATTACTGCCAATTTTGAGACATCAGTGTCTCTACTGTATTTCAGATTTCCTGTAAATGTATTGAAATTATAAGTAAGGGACTATATGGCTTGACAATATGAGTTTCCCAACTGGCATAGTTTGTGAAGAGAGGGAACACTTCCACTACCTAAACCAAATGCACATATATCAACATCTTAAATTTGACATTGAAATCAACGGGGATTTCTGAAATCGCTAAGTACGCTCACCTTGCTTCTCTGGAAGACACGCAGTGTGCAGATGATCATGGAGATGAAGGAGAGGTAGAAGACAAGCAAAGGAATGACAAAAGCAAACAAGTCAACGGTCAGGTTGCTGACGATGAAGAAGAAAATAAGTGCGTTGACATGTTGCGTTGGGATAATTGTGCTGAGCCACTGGACTCCGGCCCGCGATGCCCAGTCAACTAGGTGCTCTTTCATTTCAACAATGGCATGCAGCGGGTACTGCAGCATCTGAGGAGATTAAGGAGGAGAAACATTGACAGAGAATAAAGAATTAATTGATTTACCAAGAGTAAAAACATCCACAACAATAGGCATAAGACAGATATTGAATGAAGGATAAACAGAATGAATTTCAATACTAGATATGATTACGATACCATTAAGCGTGACTTCATGTCCATGGCTTTTTTTATGGCCCCAGTTTGCTTAGAGTCCAGCATCATGCCACTTCGGCCAAAACTCCAAGAACTTCTGTGGGCCTTCTTGTATCCTGATGAGACCAGCTCAGCCTTGTGCTTTAACACAAACAACACTAGTTTGAGTAGTTTTTATTAAAAAATAAAATGACATCTGTGTGCTTATTATGTGTCCTTATTTCTATGATTGCTGTTTTGTTTTTGTTTTTGTTTTACCTCCCTACCACTGTCATGTTGTTTAGGAATTTCAGTCTTGACTGTGACCTGGCTGCCATCTTGGGGCACAGAGGGGACAATACCTTGTGCATACTTTTTAGTCATCTCAACAAAGTCATCCAGATCCACCAACTGTGTGGCTGAAGGACACAAAGCAGGTAATTACACAGGAGAATACATTCTATTCTCTCTCTCTCTCTTTCTCTCTATCTGCCTGGTTACTTACACTCGTTGCTGACCATGCTCTCCAATACTTTCTGGGTCTGGCCTGAAGTTGGGCCAGGAATCATCCTCGCAGTGCCACCTATTGGTGAGAAATGACCACAACATTGTGTGTGAGGTACAAAAATTTCCCCAGAGGCCTGCATTGTAATGTGATATTTTTCAACATGGCAGCTGCAAATACTGAAATCACAAAGGGCAATATATGATATATTTAGCAGCACATGCAGCTATCATATAACAACATGCTCCAGCATTGTGGGCAGTCGGTAGTACATCAGGCAAGATTGCTTTCACAATTAAAAAAAATACTTGATAGTGTGTTAATGGTGTTTTTATCCAATGGGTGTGATTGTGAGTGTGTGTGTATGTGTGGTTGTGTGTGTGTGTGTGTGCGTGTGTGTGTGTGTGTGTGTGTGTGTGTGATTCCTACCCTGCACTACATTGACCTGGCTGACATTTTCCAGCATCTCAGCCACAGCCACCTTCTTCTTCCTCTCCGGGTTGAGTTTCCAGTACATCATCATGGCTGCTTTTCGCACCGCCAGCTCAAACTTGCTCTCTGTTGACAACTTGCGCACATCGGCCTCATTCTCTGGAGTGATTCCTGGTAGAGGATGATGACCGATGAGGGAACAGTTAATGAACAACAAACACAAACATGCCCACGCATGCACTGAATTCTGTAACATGAACCTTTTTTCTGGATCCAACAGCGTTGTAGTAACCTCGCTGCGCCTTTTCTTCCCTGTTTAGCTGCATTAATCAGCCAATTAACAGCCAGACGATTATTTAGCTCTGTGTCCTTCTCTTCGGCAAGAATCAAGTAGTGCTGAGCCAGCTGAAACACAGAAGAGAAGAGGTTAATTCCACTTGTGTGGAACTTTCATGTCCTGTATTGTATACATATTGTACATGTGTTTAGAATATAGTAAAAAGTAGTTTCTGGAATAATAAAAATTTTACATGAATATCCTAGCATTACATATATAACATTATTTATTACATTAATTTATATGATAACTTCAAAGTTGGTTTACTTACTTAGTTAACTTAATGTTTCATAAGTGATTATATTGAACAGTAAGACCTGTTGTATGGCATATTATTACAGTCTGTTCCACTATAAGTCATTTTATTTGTGTGCTAATATCTATCAGTGCTTACATCTTCATAAGACGTGTAACACTATAATCAATATAATACTGACTAATATTATTTCAACTCCCAGACAAAGAAAGGCCAGACATGGAGAAGCAGGCTACCAGTGAGCAAAGCAAAGGGAGGGACCATGTAGCTCATCATCAGCAGGGAGAATTTTAGCTAGACTGCCCATTTTATTGTGCAATTTCATTTTGATTTACATATTAGGTTACCCCCAGTTCAAATAAATAAAGAAATAAATGAATAAAACCTACCAATGTAGTTATTTATAATTTGATTGGATCTGCCAAAATTTTGAGAAAGCCTTGTCTAAGGTTTCTGCCCACACAGCTAGTAACATGTTTGAAGGTACTCTAGTTTTGTAGGGACTATACGGTATGTTTGATGGAAAGTAGCTCCAAACAAAACAGTTCACAGTGAAGTTCATGGAACCCACTGAAGTCAGATGACTACACAACCCATAATACCTTGTCTCTGTGGCCATAATTATCTCCATTATGGGTTACCAAGGGTAGCAGAGACCCCAGTGGCATATCAAATGGCTGTTTTCTAATCTTAACTTTCATTTAATAACTCTCTGCTCTCGCAGTTAACAGCAAATGTGTCAGGTTTGTAGGGGGATGAGATGTGTCTATGTTAGATACATTAAGCATCTAATCTCATAAACCTGCTTTGCTAGCATACATCTTAAATTGACAGTATTATCAAAACATCTAAATATTACAAATAATAATGTAAATAAAAACAACTACACTACAGAAACAATAAACACTGATTCCCTGTGCATGATGTTTGCTGTAGGTGTACAGTATCTCTATTGTAATGTATAGCTTGTCTTTTATGATATATGAGATATGATTAGAGTGTCTGACCCATTCCTCATTGCATGTACTATATATCTAACCATTTCACTGTAGTCACACGTTTTGACATGTTCTCTTACACACAACCCCTGCGGTTATTTAGGTGCCTTGTATGTGCAGATACATGACAGATAGTATGGGAAAGTTCAAAACACATAACCAGCCAAAACTAGAGAGTCTTAGATGCAGAGCTCATCTTTCACCTCCAGCCCTTCTTTATCTTTTTTTCTTACATTTGTAGTTGTGAGTAGAGAACGAGTTGAGAAAATGCTAATATTTCATTATTATTTGTGCAAATTCAGTGCAGTGCTGCAATACTCTGTAATAGTGTTCAAAAATGATTTGTGTGTGTGACAATATCTTGGTGTATCATATTAAAAGCCTGGGATCATCTTCCAAGCAGCCAAAAATAGACGCATGCGCACAACCAGACTGCGTCAACCAGCAGGACTGACAACAGTGCCAAGTGGCAGTCTGTGTGCATGTGTTTTCACTCACCCGGGTCTGAGCGCTGGCATCACCGGCGTCGGCCCTCTCTTTCAACTGCTCCACAGACAAATCATCCTCTGGTTCTTCATCTGGAGGAGAAGGAGATGCCTTAAATGTACACACATCCATCTCGATCAATCAAAAACTACTCTCTGAATCAGTGGATTACATAATATGCTCGCTTCCGAACTTGCAGAGCAGTATAACTTTATTGAAGGAACAGTGTGACTGTGCTGATTTTTACACACTTTGTTCACAGCCAGCGATGAACAAATCCCCCCTGACATATCTTGTAACATGAGAATAACAAGAAGTCAGAGGTGGCGTAGATGTGAGAGTGTGTGCATTTTAAACCCAGCGGTGTATCTGTCTGTCTATGCAGATACCCTGTGACAAGACCCTCCGTCAACACCGTGCCCAGCTCCGATGTCACCCCAATACTTGTTGATTGCATAAAGTTTCATTACTGTTACTGTCTCCTGAGTGTCCTTTAAGCAAAGGAGTTCAGCTTCTTCGCTCGTAGCCATATTTCAAATGTCAGTCTCATGCACCTCTTCCTGGTGCAACCTTGCTTTTTTTCCACTTGTAGCAGGTCTAAAATATAAAGGATTAAAGTTTACCTACTTTAACTACTAGCTAGTAATATCAGTTTCTGTAAAGAATTTCTAGAATATAAACCTATGGGCATTTCAGTAATTGTAAGATGTAAATAATCAGTTCATATATTGCTGACAAAAGGTTAGCAACAGAGCTTAAGCACGTTCAAATTCAACAAGAAAAAGAGGCTAGCCATGCTAGTGGCTCTGGGTACAAAAAGACGGCAGTGCTTTGAGCTAAATGCAACCATAAGCGTGCTAACATCCTCACAAAGACAATGCTAACATGCTTAGCAGGTAAACATGTTTACCATCTTTGTTTAGGATCTTAGCACTAGCACTAGCACTAAACACAAAGTGCTAGTATGGCTGAGACTGATGGGACTCATTAGTTTTGCAGGTACTGGACAAATAAAAATTTTGACATTGATCATCTGTACAGCATTTCATTTTGGACCAAAGAGGTGGCTGACTGAAGAAGCCAACATTGCCATCCGTAGAGCCTTACTGCTAGCATGACTAAATTAAATGGAAAAGAAACGGAAGGAAAGTCGCTGCAAAACTGTCTTCATGTTCACTACTCTTAACCTTCAAGTCATACAGTAAGGGAGGCATGGTAAGATGGTATGCTCTTCTTCTCTGTGGAATTTATTTTCTATAATTCTATAATTATTTTATTGTCCACTTGAGCAAATTCATTTTTTTTCTCACTCTGTTAGTACTTGTTTACTGTGTGGTCTAAGCACACACACACAGAAACCTATACATATGCAATTAATGCAGGGAGATGTCAGAGTGATGAGTCGCCCCACACAGCGCCCAAGTGGTTAGGGGTTAAGTGTCTTGCTCAACAGCACCCCAGCACCAGTGTTCCAGAGGTGAACCGACACCTCTCCACCTCCATGTCGAACAGTCCATGCTGGATTTGAAAAGGCCAAGCTAAGTCCTATTGGACTGAGCTACTGCCGCCACTTAAGTTATACCAGTGGGCTAACAACTAGGGATTTAAATCTTAGATTTAACTGAGCCATTGGATAATAAAATGCAATTTAATCCCAAACTAAAAATAAATGCATTCTTACCATCCTCTTCATCATTAGCATCCTCCTCCTCAGCTTTCCTAAGTCTTTCCTGGATTATCACCCGCTTTGCCATAGAAGCAAAGGTGCGTTTCATTGGGGCAGTGGAAGAAGTTGCAGGAGGCATGGTGGAGGCAGCAGTGGAGGAAGAAGAAGGAGAATCTGTTGGAGTGTTATGGGCCAAGCTAGCTGACGTAGAGGAGGCAGATGAGAGTTTGGAAAATGATGACATTTTGGGGATTTGAGTGGAAGAGCAAGTAACGAGTGTTTTTTTGTTTGAAGCCGGAGAGGATGGCTTTGTGGAAACAGTTTTGGATGCAGGTTTAGAGGACACAGCAGGAGACTTTGTATCCAAAGAAGCTGGAGAATCCATTGGTTTAGAGACGGTGTGAGTGGATGGGTGAGAGGAATAAGATGATTTTCTGGGTTCTGTGGAGGATGGCGATTTTGTGGGGTGAGAGGGAGCAGCAGAGATGTTATTGGAGACGAGTGAAGGAGGAATCTGTATGGGGGAGGGAAGAGAAGCCCCATCCTGGACAGGGCATGACCCCTGGGTGTTGACAGCAGTTGGGGTTGATGGGAAATCCTTTTCCATATTACCTTTAATAAAAAATGGTGCAATAGTTTATCTTACATGATAAATTAATGGCAACCATGCAGTGCAGAAAAATAATCAAGGTCATTTCTAGAGCATGGTTCATCAGTGGACACCCAGCTGAGCGGTGGCCTGTGTCAACTCCCTGTCAGAGAAACTGGAAGACCCTTTCCTCTGGACAGTTTACACCTAAAATATGACACCTTCACTTTGAAAGGAGTAAGGTTTTGACAAGTAAACACATATCAGTGAACCCCTGTTCTACTCAATCTGAGTAAACTTTGTGACAGAAGAAATACGATAATATTTAATAGAATATCTCTTACATTAACAATGCAATTAAACAAAACAAAGTGGCAAATGAAAGCAGGAACATTCTGTTAACCAGTGGTGGGATAAGTACCTTTACTCAAGAACCACGATTTTGAGGCACTTTACTTGAGTATTACTTCCATTAATCCATTTCAGAAATAAATGCACATTTTACTTCACTATCTGACAGCTGTAGTTACAAGTTACTTTTCAAGTCAAGATTTTACATGTAAAACATCGGATCAGTTTAAACAATATGATGCATGCTAATTTAACCACATAACAGTAGATTAAAATTAGCTCTAAATTGACAACATTAAAATTCACCATGAAAAATGATTTTCCAATATTATATACAGAATATTTATAACAAGGAGTGTGGCCATTTTGCATAAGGAGTACCTTTACTTTTGATACTTTATGTACATTTTGATGCTGATGCTTTATTTTTTACTTCAGTACTTTAATTTATAATGGAGTGTTTTCACACTGTGGAATTAGCCTACTACTTTTACTTGAGTAAAAGATCTTCTTCCACCACTGAATAATATTAAAAATATATATATTTGAAAGGGAAAATATGGAGAAGTAGCCTAACATCATCAGTTTTTACCTTGGGATTTGTACATTCATATATTGCTGTGTCATTGCGTCTTATGAACTGTCTGGAGTTTGTTTCGTCCTGCACATGCGGAGTATAGGCGTACGGGAAGAACTTCATATCAACACAAAATAAAGAAACCTTACCTGGTGGATGAATGAGTCTTTCTTCAGATTAGAAAATTTAATATTTTTTAATTAGAATTTAAAAGTTGTGTCTGTAGTCCATGCTGAGCTTTATGCAGTCCACACAGCTCCCTGAAACCAGAGACCCACACCGACTGTGGTCAAACTCTCATGTGTCTGGTCTAAAAGAGCACCACAACTTTATGGCCTGCCCTCTTGAAATAGACTCTCCCCTAATAGGGGGGCGTCAACGCTCATCAAACGGCCAACTGATCTGATTGGTTTAGTTTTCTCAATTCCATCACCTGTGTCTTTTTTGTATTCAAAAATGATCTCAAATTATATACGCGTTCAAAGTGGGTGTTATCCATCCAGTAAGGATGGGTGCTGTTATTTCAACTGAATGGTCCCACCATTTAAGTAGATTATGGGGTTCCAGGTCAAAAGCTATAGGCCTACTCTTAATCGAGTCTGACTCTCTCCCATATGGCACCAGTCGGCAACAAGACTGCGACGTGGGAAAAGGCTAGCCATAAGGCTAACGATGCAGAACATGAATTCCTTTCATGGATCATCAATTTATCAAAAAGCCTATCAACTCACCGTTATGCATCGCAGTTTGACTAAAAGCAGCCTCTTTGATTTCAGTAGCCTAACTGTTGGCATATTAGCCTAGATGTCCGTTAACATTAATTAATTAATTGGGGATCCATTTAAAGCATTACTCACATAAACCCATAATCAGTTGATCATTTTCTTAACGGTGATCAATAAGAATTCGCAATAAATCCCACAATAATTCGTGCATTTGATCGCCACGAGTCATGCATTTATTAGCCCTATGTATTACATAAGCGTATGATTATCATAAATTGCTAATAATCGTATGACGTGCTATATAGGCCAAATTCCTGGTTCTAGATATGTTGTAGCCTACATGTATTCTGCATAGTGTTAAAACTGTGTTTACCCGTGTGCATTGCAATGCACACCATATGTGTGTTGGTGCTGTGTTTCATGTCTGGTGCATAGTTCCTCTGGGAGCTGTCCACCTGAGCCAGTACTGAAAAGACAGCATCTCCCTCTCCCTCTCTCTCTCTCTCTCTCCCATGAGCACGCAGGTCCTGGAGTCTTACCTGCAGGTTGCACTCATTCAAGGCAAATGTCAAGCACTAGTAGCCCACTAGTCCTAGCGCTAGACATAGGCTACTAGACGTGTCTTCCTAGTGTCCTCCAATAGACCCCACCTCCCCCATGACAACAGCGGTTAGCTCTGAAGGCTCTGTTTAACAATCTGTCTGGCCCGCCAGATGTGGGTTAAAAGATGACACATGCTGGTTTAATCCGCTGATGGTGTGACTTGCTCACGCACAACCCCCACATCCCCCAAGGAACGAGGGAGGGATGATCCGAAGACTTGCGCTCCTTTTATTTTTGGCCTGTGTTTGTACGTCCAATCACTAGGCCCCCATAAAGGTAGTTCACACTGACACTCCTTTTTAACCTGGAGCACTGCATCAATTCACTTGTGTGTGTGTGTGTGTGTGTGTGTGTGCGTGTGTTTGTGTGTCAAGGCGGCTATAGGTGGAACAGCTTTTCACAGTTCACTACATCGGAGCGCGCTTGAGAGGCGGGGTTGTCTGTGACCCGGTTAGACGTAAAACAAGCCAGGTTTCTCTCTCCGTCGTTTCCAGATTGAGGGAAGTCACCAGTGGAAGCCACAATGTCTGACTGCAGAAGGCAGTGGAACCGGGAGGATGAGCTACCGGTCTACCTGGCGGGACCGGTCAGCACCGGGCCGAACAAGAGGAAAAGCTACGGGATGTTCAGCTCCGTGGAGGGGGCGTTTGAAAGCAAGACCATCGACTTCGATAACTACGCAGTGGAGAGAAAAGGGAGCCGCACCCCGAGGAGCGGCAGTCGAGAGAGGCTCTTGGACACAGGTGACCCAATCGGGAAGACGCCCAGCGAGGCTCGGGAGGGGTCACTGACCAACTCGCCCGGGGAGAGAGACGACGGACGCCCCGGTGTAGAGATCAGACATTCATTCGGAAAGGAAAGCCCAGATGGGAAGGTATATTCTATTATAATGATATATTCTGTTTGCTCTGTCATGTATGAGCATGATAAATATAATAGGCTACATATAACGTGCAATCACAAAAAACGACCATGGACTACAGCTGGTGGAGATATTGCCATATTTAGAGAAAGAACAAAGAATATTAGTTTGAACGATTAAAATAGTCAAATAGCTATTACATTAATAGCTAATAATACAAATAGCCACTGTGTAGGCTACAATTTACTTTGTGTCGGCAAAGCGTGTTGTGTTTTTCATGTTGTAAGTCCAGGAGTGTCGATTATTCATTTCTAAGACCTCAGGAGTTTTTGTTCTGAGACAAATGCCTCTGCATAAATGATGAACTTTATTGCTGCATTGCAGTTTGGCCATTTTGCTTTACGTCTACGCAGCTCAAACAAAATTCTCCAAAAAGATGCAAATGCACAACGATACAAAGATGCCCATCGGTCTGTGTTGCTGAACTGGAAAGGGACAAACAGCACCGCTCGCTGTATTGTTTTTGTGCTCTCACGTGAGCTGTTTGTGTGCGCGTGTCTAGGGGGTGTGAGTTACACGCGAATGTGTGGAAAACACACAAAGGCCCATGTGTGTGTGTGTGTGTGTTTTGTTGTCCCTTATTAGCCTACTTACAAAGTCTTACATTTTAAGGGAGAACAGCAAACCAAAAAGAGACCAGCCCTTGATTTCTCTCTCGGAAGACATTTTATTAGTATACAACATGTACTAATGGGTAGCCTATACATAAATAAATGAATAAATATGTTTTTAACGTAAAGATGTATACGTGTACACCGTTTTTCCTCGGTGCTGTCAACAGACAGAAGCTCACTTTCCGCACGCGCGCACGCACAGGATCGTACGCATCCTGACGCTGCCGTACGGCGGCGGATTCGTTGCTGTTCCTTTCTCAATACGGAAACACTAACGAACACTCATCGGTGGGGACAAAGGGGCGCAGGGCGCCGGAGTCATCGCAGCCCGCTTCTGAGTAGAGTGCCCGGGGGCAGGAGAGAGCATGTCTGGAACCAGTTACCGGGGGAAGAACAGCATCCCCCATCTGACGGTAAGACATCTGACCGGCCTGGCCAGCGACGTTGGCCGGAGAATCTCTCCGCTTGTGTGCAAATCCCTGCTGCCAATGCCGGCAGAGAGGGGATTAAATTCTTAGTGAGGCGGCAAAGAGCTGAAGGCCCCCTGTTTCTCCTGGATGTAACAGCAAACCCACGGCGGAGAGGTGACGATTCTTAATATCATTGTGTCATATCGACACATATTCTTATTCAGGGTTTGTCAGCGTTGTGTAATCTGTGATCTGGATTAAATCGGTTTGACGTCGAACCTGCATTCACACAGGAACAATTGTTTGCATGAAGCAACATAAAGGTGTGAGGCTGCAAAGATGCATCTCTTTTCAGCTAAATTCTGCAGAAAGCCTCCTCTAATAGTGACAACATACAAATAAAATAGTTAACTAAATATTAAATGTCATGGCCGAGACAGAAAGTAACGTATGTATTCACATAATTCCTTTTAAGCATATTAGATATGGATTCAGAAGGGCTGTCAGCTGCACATCTGAACCATGGGTGATGGTTGGGGAGGTGGTTACCATGGAGACAAGGCATCTTCCTAATACTGTTGCCAGGCGACCTCCATTGTGGTAGAGGGTGTGGAAGCATTGTAGTCTGAGAAGAACATGCTTGTTTTACGCCTTGCTTCTAAATAGTCAGTATTTGATTGTACTTATAATCTCATTATTCATATACAATTAATGCAAATGAGAGAGTGAGGCAAACAGCACTTTTAGCTTATGTGAGACCCCACCCAGGCATGCACAGTACATGAGTGGCTGTTCATTTCTTTCCACTGCACTGTCATGATATTGATATAAGGTCATGGATTACATAACTGATTATGTAACATATCAAAATGTCAGGATTTAATTCAAACCCCCCCCCCCCACACACACACACACACACTCCCCCCTCCCTCTCTCTCTCTGTATTTCTCCCCTGCAGAGTGAAAGGCTGTTGATCAAAGGAGGGCGGGTGGTCAACGATGACCAGTCTTTCTATGCAGATGTCTACATTGAGGATGGGCTCATCAAGTGCGTATAAGGAGCCAGTTATGTCCAAGAACTGCAAAGGCACAATAAAAATATAGATTTGTGAATATTTTGCAGTCGTTAGTTATTTTACTTCCTTATTCCCTTTATGCCCTTTTTTCATCTCCTCATCCTCCACAACCCCCTTTCCACCACTCGCATGCATTTGATCCTTGGCAGGCAGGTGGGGGAGAATTTGGTTGTGCCTGGGGGTGTCAAGGTGATTGAGGCTAATGGCCGCATGGTGATACCAGGGGGGATAGATGTCAACACCTGCCTGATGAAGCCTTACCTGGGCACAAACCCTGTGGATGATTTCCTTCAGGGCACCAAGGCTGCACTAGCAGGGGGCACCACCATGATCAGTGAGTGTGGATGCCACACTACATACTGTAACGTATTAACTCAAAATATTGGCCGCAATCTTTCCACCTTAACCTTTCTTTCTTAACCCCGCCCACCTTTCAGTTGACCACGTGACCCCCCAGCCTGGGGACAGTCTGCTGGAGACGTTTGAGTGCTGGCAGGAGGCTGCCGATAAGAAGGCATGTTGCGATTACTCCCTGCATGTAGACATCCCCCAGTGGAATGAGAATGTTAAAGATGAGTTGGAGCTGCTGGTGCATGAGAAAGGTACCCCAGTTTTTAGTTATTCCATAATATTTCAGAGCTGTGGTCATTGCTGTAGTTCTTGTTTCAGTCCAATGTTCATCCCTATTTTGGACCCATTTCACAAGAACAGTAGGGACAGATTTAGAAACAATTTGGCCCAGCGTTGAATCCTCTTATAGTGAAGCCACAGTGGAAATCCATTGTGCTCATTACGGTGCTGTCATGGTGGCAGTGTATAAATTCTGCTTGTAATCTGTTTTAAGTAAAAAATCACTTTTCTTTTGGGAAGGCTACAACATAATGCAGCAACTGAGCCGGGCAGCTGCCTGCGTGAACAATTTCTTTCAGGACTGTAATTGAGAGTTGTAATTCTTGGCTCAGATGCTAGACATAAACATGCTCTGCAGATGAGTTTGTACATCCGTTTCTGTATATTCTGCAAGTGGAAGTTTTTTCTTCATCTTGACTTAATTACATTTAATAATAAATCATTTTGGCTACACTCACACAGTTTGTCATTGTAATCCAGGCTACTGACTTCCCCTTTATTACCTTCTTATCATGAATACATTCATCATTTATGCTGTTGTCAGGTATCAACTCCTTCCAAGTGTACATGGCGTATAAGGACGTGTACCAGATGTCAGACTCTGAGGTATGTGTGCACTAATCATGAATACTGCACGAACACACTAACTACCAATTTCTTACTCCCTTTTTTTTGCCTCCCTCAGCTGTATGAGGCTTTCTCCTTCCTGAAGCAGCTGGGTGCTGTGGTGTTAGTCCATGCTGAAAATGGAGACCTGATCGCTCAGGTAAGTGCTACATAAACCTCATCTATTTTTTTTTTTTCTTTGTGGCAACTAGCAACCCATTACCTCTTGTAACACCATCACAAACTTGTTATATAAGCTCCCTAGCTCTCATAGAGAGAGAGAGAGAGAGAGAGAGAGAGAGAGAGAGAGAGAGAGAGAGAGAGAGAGAGAGAGAGGATTAATGCTGCTGCCGCTGCAGGGCATGACAAGTTTATCATAGGCCACCATTGGTGTTGACCATTATTATACTAATGATGATGATGTAACAGTGATTAAGATGGCGAGGGTGAAGGTGCTGATAATGCTGACAGCATTGATGAAAAGGTGATCATGGAGATGACAGTCATTATTAAGAGGACAATTATGGCAAAAAAAAACATGATGTATTTGAGGTGAATGAGGCTAATGATAATGAATGGAATAGCTGATGAATGATAACCACATACTTGTTAACCTAACTGTAACAGAAATAAGGAGACGGCTGATGAAAAACCTTTAGAAACACCAACCCCGTTGGGAACAAAAAAAAAATTGGGATTGGGGTCTGTTTTTTTTTTCCAAAATGTTGCTGTTCTCCAGAAATCACTGTCAGTGTGTATTCTAGGATTACAATACACACATAATTTTCTTTGGTAGCATGACAGGCCATGGAAATTCCATTTTACAGCAATGAGATACGAGCAAATACACTAAAACACGAGTCCTGTGGGTAAAACATGATTTGACAAGTGCTGTACGTAATGCTGACAGTTATTGTAGCGGGTATGAAGGGAGTTCTTTTCATTTGTGTTTTAGGAACAGAGAAAAATCCTGGGAATGGGAATAACTGGACCTGAAGGCCATCCTTTGAGTCGTCCTGAAGAGGTGATATCATTTTTGTATATCCCCATTATCCATCAAGATAACCATCCATTCATCCATAGGTTTTAATGCTTTCTTTACTCCCTGTCAACACAGTTGGAGGCAGAGGCGGTGTTCCGTGCCATCACTCTCGGTAACCGTGTGAACTGTCCCGTCTACATCACCAAGGTGATGAGCAAGAGTGCAGCAGACACGATCACGCAGGCCCGTAGGAAAGGTCAGCTTCTCTTTCCTTTCACGCCATTTCTTTTATTCCTAAGGTTCACAATCCTTTCCATGTGTCTGATTCTTTTTCAGTGACTCTACCAGTGTTTATGAACATCTTCTTTTCACATCCTGACCGTCACTGTCCCACTATCTTCCCATCCAGGTTCTGTCGTTTTTGGGGAGCCAATTACAGCTAGCCTGGCCACTGATGGTTCTCACTATTGGAGCAAGAACTGGGCCAAAGCGGCTGCTTATGTGACCTCTCCACCTTTGAGTCCTGACCCCTCAACCCCAGACCACCTCAACACACTTCTGGCTTGGTACGTCTTAAACCTTTTCAGTGACAGATGTGCATTATGCAAACTAAGTAAATGCAGTGAAGCCTCCTTTTAATGCAAGGTCACAGTGTTTTACAGTATGTGATGGTAATTCTCTTAGAAGCCTGATAAAATATGTGGCCTACAGTATGTTTGGTGAACACTGGAGCATGTAAGAACCTTTTTAATTAATACAGAGCAAGTGCTTAATTTAGCAACAACCTCTGCAGAAAGTGAAATGCAAATCAGCTGGATGACACCGAAGGAGACGCAGTGGTCTAACTCTGACTGTATGCCCTTCGATATTAGTTTGGTATTCATATCACAAAAACTCTTAAGTGTAATGCACAATGTCAGACCAGCTTCAGTCAGAAAGAAAAACCGATGGAGAGAAGGTGAAGGTGTACGTATGAGGTGAAAGAGAGTGATGGATAAAGGACTGTATAATCATTTGCAAGCCAGTTCAACCATTTAAGTGTAAAGTACAAGAAGTGAAGTTGTAATTCATGTGTCATAGAGAAAGCCCCCGACCAACGTACACACACAAACTCACACACACATACACAATGCACAGAACATCCTGCCCTACACTTTTGACTGTCCTCGATTCCATAAATAGCACAGGAGCTAGAATCCTTCATCATCTGTTGCCTTGGCTACCAACTGCCTTTCTCCTCCTCCTCCCCCTCACTCCCCCTCACTCCTCCTCCACCCTTCCAACTCCAGCTTCTCTGGGTGGGTCCGTGCTGTCACAACGGTAGTGCAATACTGCCGTGACTGCTGAAGCAACAGGGTGTATTTTTAGTTTTGAGAGGCGCGAACAAAAGAGCACCGCTTTTCCTCACATTTCAGGGACGCCCATTGTTTCCATAATGAGCACTCTCATGGCACTGGGGCGATGATCCCACAGTTCACTATCATGAAGTGATCACCGTAATTAACAAATTAATAAAAGGCCTTAGCTCTATGTCTTGTCAAATTCATCCTCTTCTAAATTTCCAGGGTAAAGTGAGTACATATGTTGCTTTCGGGACTGGTATTGCAGCTGTGTTGCACCACTCTTACTGGCTGGTTTTTGTGCCCCAGGCCACTACATGACTTGCACTTTAACTCACATGCTCAATGAAGACACCTGGTGGCTAATAGTAGAAATGTCTATCTTTGTGTTCATCAAGATTGCTTGAATGTGAATTTTGCCTTAAAGTTTGCAGATAAATTCTTTAACTGATCATCTGATTGCAAAGACTGAGCTGCCTGTATTCAAGAGTTTAGGGCATTTCAAAACTCTACAGGGAAAAATATAACATTTGACGGGGTAATCACTGTAGTGTTAAGGGTATGCTGATCATTTCATACCACTTTTTTTTTTTTGCATTGATACAGTGGGGACCTCCAGGTGGTGGGCAGTGCTCACTGCACGTACAGCACTTCCCAGAAAGCCATCGGTAAAGAGGACTTCACCATGATCCCGGAGGGAACCAACGGAGTAGAAGAGAGAATGGGTTTCGTCTGGGACAAAGCTGTGGTGAGCAATAACAATATGTGTGTGTGTGTCTTTAGTGTAGCTGTGAGTTTAGTCTATCATTCTAAACATCCACTTCTCTGTCTGTTAGGCCATGGGGAAGATGGATGAAAACCAGTTTGTGGCAGTGACATCGACCAATGCTGCTAAAATCTTCAACCTGTACCCAAGCAAAGGCCGGATTGCGGTGGGCTCTGACGCTGATGTTGTCATCTGGGACCCTGACAGCATCAAAACCATCAGTGCCAAAGTTCAGCAGTCGGTGAGAGCAAAATAAAATAAGGGAGAGGGAAAGGAAAAGAAAAGGGAGGATGGATAAATTGTTGAAAACAATCCAAGTAGTATTGATGTAATTAATTTAATGTTTTGACAACTACTCTGATCTTCAAATACTGCATCAGTTGAGGGAGCAGAAGCGGGAGCAAAGCATTAATACATTCACATGTCTTCAATGAAAAGTAGTTCCAGTGAAAGCTTTTCAGAGTGAGGACCTTTGTTTTATCAGGACACTCTGGTCTTAATCCTTTGATCGCCAAGAGGAAAATTCTGTTCAATCCCTTTGTGTTGGGGTAGCATCAGAAATCTCAGTGAAGAACTTTTAGAAACCTAGACATATAAAATCATTGATATCTTCATGGCCCCAAATGTGAAGTAAGATAAATATGCTAATTGTTTGTGTAATTTACATGAACCAATCATTTAGATTTCAAGACAAAATGATGCATTTAATTTCAGCAGAATGGCCTCGGAGGTAAAAATGTGCCTTGATCAATGTGACATAATACAGTGAAAGATATTAGACTGGGGGTAATGTATTCACTTTGCTCTGCCACTTTCATAGACTCTAATCCAGACTGGTGCCAGCTTTAGGTTATAATCCCCCTTCACCCCTCACCCATTCTGTGCTACCTTCTCTCTACCCATCCCCCCATATTCACACTGTCGCCCCAAGCTTCTCACTTATTCATCCCCCATCCTTTCAACTGCTGCATATTACTGCATGCACTGAGCCTTCTGATACATTGCCTGCTGAAATAGCACAGTGGGCCGAGACAGTGTAGGGTGTCAGTGTTTGAAATGGTTGTGGGAAATGAAAGAGATCTCCCTTGTTCATGTAATTCCCATTTTCACATTCTTTGTTTTGTGTTATCCCTCTGCACACAGGCTTCAGAATACAACATCTTTGAGGGTCTGGAGTGCCGTGGGGGTCCCGCACTGGTGTTGAGTCAAGGTCGTGTGGTTTATGAGGAAGGCAAGCTGCAGGTTCAGCAGGGTACTGGTCGATTTATTCCCCGCAAGCACTTCCCAGACTACGCTTACCAGCGTGTTAAGTTCAGGAACCAGGTAGAGTACACAGATGATTTTAAAGTAATTTCTGCTGTTGTATTAAAATGTGACTTTTAAAAAAACATTTTCCTTTTAAAGATTAGATGGGCAGTCAACATCTGGTAATAATTTTCTTAACTGTCTTCAAAAATACTTACTTATATAATTTGGTTTATTGGCAACATCGTAATACAGTATATTTACAAAATACAACATGCCATTGAATGCTTAAGTGCTGGATGTATTTACATAGTTGTCCCTGGTGCTTTTATAGTCCAACAACCTTTTTGTAAGATGGATACAGGCATTTATTGTCTGACATTACAGAGTAGGAACTTGAAAAAACTACAAAAGTTAATCATAAGAACAATGGCTAACATTTTTCAGGAAGTAGACAAGGTAAAAGTATCATAGAGAACTAAAAATAGAAATGACATCATAAACTCCAAGAGACAACCATTATTTTCCATGCTCTGATTTTGTGTTATGCATTGTTATGGCAGGAAAACTGCAGCGAGCACGTAGCTTCACATTTGGTCAGAAGCTGTAAGATAACTACAGTATGGGTTCGTGTATGAAAATAATGTATTTCACACCAAAGTTATACAGGTAACATATACGCACACTATTTTTACCATGCTAAAATTATTTCCACAGTAGCTGATTCCAGCAAAACAAATCAGCTAAATAGTCATGTATTCTTTTAACCGGTGGGTTGCAGGCATGACTGATAGCTCTGAGTCTGTGTGTTTTCTGTCCAGGTGAAGATCAAGCAGGGTGTCACGCGTGGGATGTATGATGGCCCTGTGCATGACGTGGTCCCTACCCCCAAATATATTACTCCTGCTCCGTCAGCCAAAACCTCACCCACCTCTCACCAACCACCACCAATACGCAATCTTCACCACTCCAACTTCAGCCTGTCAGGTACCAGAAATAATCTAATTTTATTTATGTTTCAAAATCCAGTGATTCCTTTAATATTTTAAAGGGAGCATCAATATCCAGATGAAGTACATGACCATTTATGTATATGGAAAATGTTCTGAATTAGACAGGGTTCTAATATTTTAGTAAATAAATGTAATATCAATTTTGTCTCCCTAGGGGCGCAGATTGATGACAACATCCCTCGTCGGTCTGGCCACCGCATTGTAGCACCCCCCGGTGGTCGCTCCAACATCACCAGCCTTGGTTGAACACTTGACCCCTTGTGCACAAAGCGTGTGAGTGTGTGTGTGTGTGTGTGTGTGTGTCTGAGTGTAGAAGTATGACTGAGAGTGTGAGCACACTGGCTTGAATGAATACATTTGTATTTTTTGGTACAATGGTGACACACTCTTTCTAGACCTTTATGATTTTTAGCAGTTTGCCTTGAGTCCGAGGTCGCAGAAGAAGAAGAAGCACATTAAGACTTCCACTAAAAGAAGAGCGTGATTTACAATCGCACATACTCAAAATCGGGGCACTCACTCACTCACACACACATACACACAGATCTAGTGTTGGACCATCTCCAAGCACCCAAATGTGTCCTCAGTGTTATGTCATAATGTTATCTCCTTTCCCGTGAGCATGACTTCCTCCTTCTTCTTCCTCACATCCCACGTCTTACTGTGTGGGTCTGCTCAGACATGGTGCTCCTTTTCACCCATCTGGTGGTCGGCTGGAAAAATAACAGATTTCTACTGCATCTTGGCAATATTTGTTTCACTGGGTCTCAAGTGGATCATTTATACATATTGCATGGACAAGTCTTTAGATGTTGCACTACTCGTGGTTTATTATTTCAATGGAGGAACACTTTGAATTGTACTCAAAGCACATTTGTATTCAACAACACAAACATATTCTTATGCTGGTAAATGTATGCTTTAAGCACATAATGACATTCACTGTGGATAGAGCCAGCTGTTACTCACTTCAAAACACATTAATTAATCTTAACATTACTGTGAACTTTAATAAAAGCAATCCTACTTCCTCTCCACTATCAGATACTGTATGCAAATGTGTCAATACTTTCCTAAATATATACAAATTCATTTCTAGATTGTTGTACCTCCATAATAGTCACAGTTAAGACTGTATTATGTGTATGATAGTTTTCTGCCAATCACTCATGCCAGAAATAGATCCTTGTTCAATTCAATTGCTGAATTCACTGCTGTAAAAGGGCTTCAGCTCCCACCCCCGCTCTTTAAAACTTCACTGAGAATCTTTTTAATCTGTCTTTATTTTGATTTTATCGATTCTGGATGTTTTCTTGGTATGTTTAGTGTTTCTAAGCTGCTCTGTTTTGTTGCTGTTGTCTGGTGTCTCCAATGGAACCACTAATGATCAATAAAGACTTGACTGTTGTCAAAAACGACGGTAAAACAAACCTTCCTGAGAGTTTAATACCATTGAACATGCCACATGATCTTTGTCTGCTGAATTTCTTCGACACAAATGATTTGTGCCAATGAATCCTGTCAGGTCGAATTGCAAGTGCTTCATTTAGGACAATATGGATTCAACACACACCATGTTTTGACACACCCATCCAGGTGAGATTCAATCATGTGATGGTAATCTAAAGCAGAATGCCATGATATGTTTTATATTTTCTTTTAATGTCAGAGACAAGGAAATGTTGAAAAGTGTTAAAATGTGATGTGCATGTTTGAGAAACTCACTAAGCCTTGTACCAATCCTTAAAACTTTTAAATATTAAGTGGACTAAGGCATGTTTTGTTTTTTTTGTTGTTTTTTTGGTAATCTTTTGTTATGGCATAAGTGTAATCAGGTGAGGGTCACTGTGATCACAGAGATTTATGCTGTGAAGATTTGTTTAAGAATCGATCATCTACACAGATAAAGTCATCCATGAAAATTCTCTAATATGTATCTGGCATGTTTTGTTTGGTTGTTTTTTACAGGAAAAAAAGGTGTAATTACCACATTAACATTCTCAAAATAGCACCTGCTCCTTCTCCCTCATTAAAAATTCCAGAAATTATGCAAATATTTTTAATTTCACAAGTTTAACTGCTGGACACAAGATGTCTCCTCCTTCAGTCCATTCTCATTGTTTGTGCACTGGAGGCTTCAAGTTTCCGCATCACACTTGTGTATGCTGAATAATGGACCAGGATTTGCTCCAAACTATTTGTGATGTCACAAATCATGCTCGTAGGCCTGCCTCTAAAAATCTGATTTTCACTAAGCAAAGACAAAATTTACACTTTAAGCCATGGATGTGAAAACAGCCTTATAGTGTCAGACTCTGCACATTCATCAACTGACACAGTGAAGCTCAAACATTCAACTGGAGGAACAAGAAAACTACATTATTGACTGGAGGGGGACTGTGGGGTAACCATGAATTTGTCTGATTAGTCACCAAGAATCAATTCTTATTTGACAAGGAAGAATGTGTTTAAGCAGTGAAAAGTTGAAACAAGGAAAAAGAGTGAAACTTATATAAATTAAAACCTACAGGGAGTCCGCACTGATGGCGGTCTCCACCACTAACATATTAGAGGAAAAGTGAAAAGATAAAACCTGAAATTGAAGTGGAATCAGAATCTTGGATTCCTCCAGAATCCTGGAATCTTGAAAACATGATTAAAAACAGAAATCTGTAACCTTAGAAACAAATAATTCACTGCATATGAAATTCCAATTGTTCATGGATCAGGATAGAATGTGAGCTGTCGTGACATCATAAAAGCTTTGTGGCAATGAGAATGAATTTAGTTCTGTGTCTATTAGCCTCTTTTCAGAAATGCACGAAAGACTTCAGACATATGAAATTAAAAAAAAAAATTTTTTTGTTGTGGGCAAATAAACAGAACAGGGGAAGTAGAGCCACTAATAGTCACTTCTTATTTTCAGCAGAAATATTAAAGTGGGTGTTAAATGGTGTTAAATGTTAATAGCTGGCAAATTCAGTATTTAATTTGAGCAGTTGCAAAAGCTATAAATAGCCTTATATAAACTTTTTACTGTTATATATATATATATATATATATATATGTATATGTATATGTATATATATATATACTGTTATAATACAGTTTTACTGTATTATTTGTGCCAATGACAGCATGGAAAAGGTCAGCAGAGGGCATTCTGAGCTACTTAAGCCGATAAGTGCAGTTACAAAGGTCATGGGGTTTTCAGTCATTTACATGAGAGAATTGCTTTACTCATACAGAAGTGTAAATATGTTCATTGTATGTGTTTAAAATGAACTATTTTTCATGCAATGTTGAAACTGTAAAGAGAACATTCTTTAGTTTAGGTGCAGTGTAATGTTTACTGTTATTGTGTACTCAGTGTTTAAAGTCAAGTATTATGAGGAGTTTAGAGTGGATCTGCAAGCTGAGACTGTACACAATTCTCTAAATCTCTCCAAATCTCTAAATTATCTCAAAATTATCTTTAAAATTTCAAAAATTTTAAAAGTCTCCAAATCTAAATCTCACAGGCAAATTATCAGGAGTGCAATGACAATTGCAGTATCTTATAGCCTATACAGCAGTTTTCAGCTCATCAGCTTGAACATACTTTCACTTTCCGTGTGCAACAACACTGTATAGAATTAATTACACCACATTTGTAGTATATATACGCCCATCTGTTGTCCCCGAGGAATGTTTCCTTTTTGCGGTAGTCCTTGAAAATAGCAGCTCATTTACTTCACTTAATTTTCACGTTTCATCTGGCAGAGACTGGCATCACTTGTTCTAAAGTGTTTTCTCAAAGCAAAACTATTTGGTAGACGAGTTTGTTTGTTGTAGTTAACCCGAACAACAATGGGTGTTTCTTTCATGTGACAGTTCCATAAATATTACAAGTATCACATCAAATATGCACTCTCTTACTTAAACTGTTACACACTTGAAGGTTTATTGATGTAGTTTCTTGCCAATATGCTGCACAATGTACTGCATTTGTAATATGCAAATTTGAAACCTCTGCTTTAAGCCTACTTGCTTCATATATTTTCTTATTTATAAAATACAGGCTGCATATGTGAGAACGCTTTCTACTACTGATGAACTATTCCAGACAACATCACCTTCACAGAGACCAACAGAGACCTGCATTCTGCCGCTGCCATCTGCTCTGGGATCAAACCAAAGGGAGGTAATATTGAGGTTGTGAGACTAAAAATGATGGAAGTTTCCCCCATTTCCTGCAGCAGGTAATGAAATCACTAAAATGGAAAACAATGGAAAGTAGATGCTTTGTGTGTTTAGGGTATACAGAAGTCTGAACAGGTGCCAAACAATGCAGAGACTTCCCATCCCTTGAAAGGAATGGGCTGCTATTTGGCAATAACAGAGGGCCCGACTACATCCAGGCAAATTACTGAGCCAGCTGTGCTGTTCTTCCATCACTGATGGTCCCTCAGGTCTCTGAGCTGCACCCAGCTACATGCAATAAACAAAAAAAGCTCTATTTCCCTTCTGACTGCAGTGAATAACATCCAATCCAAAACTAACAACAACAATCAATATTTAATGCATTTGATAGTAATTAATATAATATAACATGGGCACATTTATCTGTTACTGGCAGCAGTACATTTCTGGTTCATTTTTGGGATGAAAAGCAATGTTTAATGTGCAACAATGCTATCTAAAACACATGGCACAATTGACATTACACTTCTTAGACTTAGATCCTAGGATCATATTCAAGTGTTTCACTGTAGATTTATGCACTGAGGGTTTTCTTTGTCCCGTATTATAGAGATTCCCTGACTTAATATACCTAATGATTACACATTATCGACTCTACACTCTACTACGTTTTCCTAGTAGGCTAGGAACAGTAGGCTGTGAATCAAATTAATGTGCAAATGTAGCTAACAAATGAAATCAGTTGGATAACCTCCAACGCTGCATGATCTTTCGTCTGTAACACTTCCTTTTGTCCAGTTGGTGTCCACATTGAGCTTTGATAAAAAAAAAGTCAAGCCTGATTTTTGAGGCAGGCTTACAGAGTTCTTACTGCTGAATTTAATGAAAATAGCCTCTAAACCTACTACTGCAGGTCATCAGCCACACACACACACACACACACACACACACACACACACACACACACACACACACACACACACACACACACACAC
>JBBPCS010000042.1:187919-201229 GCA_037974645.1 Hollardia meadi | reverse complement strand
CACACACACACACACACACACACACACACACACACACACACACACACACACACACACACACACACACACACGTCTTTATTACTTTCTGAGGACCACAATCTCAGGGTTACTTGTGTGGACCTCAAACAAAAGAAACCAATACATGACACAGAACTGGAGAACAATGGGGGCAATTGACCAATGGAAAAGAAACTCTATCTCTATCTCTAATAGATTTGAATTCCAGCTTCTCATTTTTATAAAATTCACATTTTACAGTGATACCTTTAGGCTACACTAAACTGGCTATAAACTATAGGTAGAATTTACATTTTAATCATTTTAGCTATAGTTCCTTTAATTTGAAACTCCTTTAGAAAGACAGCATATACTGTACATGTTTACTCAAAGTGTAATGTTGAAACCACACCAAAATTTCACAAACTATTTTCATATTTGCTGTTTCTATTTCATCCCACTAAGGAACCTGTTCTTCTTCACAACAAATACAGCATGGTACATCTTAAACATGATCATTTCATGTCCTGCATATATTTTTTGTTTTTTCCAAGGTTGTTTGTGTCAGAATGAACTGGAAACGTCACTCTCCCTTACTCCCTTATCTACTCCATTCAAAACCGAATGGCTTGTACATCTGCATGCTAGATACAACCCAAACACTGTTGACATTATTGACTAGTCTGGCTCATTCAGAACTGCATAATTGTGAAACTATCCTTAATTCGGTCTATAAAGTTTTCACACGTCATTAAAAGCAATGTCCCCGACCACTGCCAATCAAATGTGTATCTTATGAATTAATGGTGTAAAAAAGCTAATTTCTATGACAGAATATTTTATGGCCAACAGCTTTTCTCACTTCATAAAGATTTAAGAATGTGGATGACTGCATTTTATTGGAAACAGTTTTAATTCCTTGTGTAGTTGTTGGGCTGATAGATACATACATACATGTCACATCCTGCTAAAGTCTAATGTGTCCATTCCTGCTGTTCTATTAAGAATGCTGATGGCACAGCCTTCATGAGTTCAGGATGATATGACCATGAAAAGATGAAGAGACATAAATGACAGCCTACGGAGCAACACAGGGAGGATCAAATCTCACATCAACAACTGTCTGGCATATCAGCAAGAGAGAATGTTTACAGCGCTGCTGCAAGGAACAGAGAAACACAGCACTGCCAGAATTTATCACATCTGCAATGCTTTACACTCGGCTGTACTGATGCTGAGCGTTGCTTTGGTGTTGGAGGGTTGCAGCACGCTGTTATAGATGTTAACTGACTGGACATCAGAAAACGAAGGAAGAAGCACAAATGAGTAAGATAGGGAAATATCAACATGTTACACAATTATGTCTTTTCACTTTGAAGCCATGAACCGAAGGTTCTCTCTCTCTCTGTGCATGTAAAGACAATTCAAAGCCAATTCACCCCAGCTCATTTTCACTGAGAAAAGAAGTCTGCTTAAGCCCCTGAAAGCATCTGACAACTCCAAAGACCATTTGACATACTGAACATTGTGTAAGGAAGTTACGACTCTGGGGTTTACTTAACCAGGCACATCCCTTGCAACATTTTCCTCTATCTTTATAAAATCAATAAAATGCACATCCACTGGGTCTATCCCTGGAATTTAATTAAGAGTTCAAACTGTTATTTTTTCTGATGAAATATTGTGAATTCTTTACAAAGCTTTTTTTATCAACACCACTTATATGAGTGGACTTACGGCTAGGAGCTGACTAATATCATACTTGGTGCTTTCAATGTTTTTAGAAAAGGTTGCTAAAGCCTTTTGTTGTGTGGTTAAATGATTTTTCTTTTATGTTTTCATGACTTTATTGCAGGCTGCAGAACAACTGGTCTTTCGGGGATGGTAATGCCTGCACTGTTTTGTTCCTAAAGACATGAAATTGTGGTCAGTAATTCATAATTTTCAGTTGAAAGCAGGCATTTATTGGATGTGACACATGCTGGCATTTTAATACAAATGATTATACTAATAGCTGATGAATAGGATACAAATCATATGGCCTTTGAATCTAGGAATTGACATTTCAAATAGCCCTAAATCCAATGTGACATTGCTATAAGCCATCCGGGCAGAAAAACACAATTTAACAATTTAAAACCATTCCTTATACAGCATAATTCATTCAGCCTGCGATGTGAATATCAAGGTTGAAAAATCAAATTCTAGGTAAGAGATAAGCCTATGCATAGAAAAAAGTGCATGACCAACTTCCTGTCCTGTTAAAATGGAAAACTGTGGATTTTGCTTTTTGGTAGTTTTGATGTTGAAGATAATATGTAATTAAACATTAAAATGTGTTTGGTATTTATTTGTAATGGTGGTTGTGTTGTAAATAAAATGAATGATTGCTGTGATTTATTTATCTTTTCCCAACATGGTTGAAACATTCAGGCGTCACTCTTTCTCCATTTTTCTCCCCTCAATTACACCTACAGTACAGCAAATGTATTATTCACCTATTATCCATTTTTCTATCTGATAGCCTGTGACATAAATTGTGAAATATGAAGAGCCTTCTACTCACAAATGATTATTTTCCAGATTGTGTCACATTAAATCTCTTTCCAATCTATTACTGGAGAATGAGCATGTGAGGCCACATTATCACTCTGCTATAAATTAAACTGGCAGCTGTATCTTCCAGCTGTCGCGTCAAAAGAACTGGCCTTTGACTGAACAGGCAACGAAATGCATTTAAAGCTCTTCAACATCGGTGTTAATTTCTGAAGTATATTTAGAGAAACTAATTTCTTTACTATGACCAAAATCAATTTGAAACTACAAGGAGAACAGCTCATAACATGAACCAGAAAACTAAAGTAACACTGACTCATGACCACATGGTGTCAGTGTTGCATACTGGGCAAAGATTGCAGGACTTTTTTGACATTTTGAGTCCTTCAAACCATTGACTTCACACTAATCTTTGAACCTCTGAAGTGTGTTCCGATTAGCCTAAGACCAAATTGCCCTCTACATTTTGAAAGTTTTCTTGCAGCGGGATCCAGTTCAGAAAAAAAATTCACCTTTCAAGGATAAAGTTGATATATTGTGCCACATTTTAGTGATGCTCTAGAAATATATTCCAGTCAGCATGCTTCTCAATCAGGTGCAAACTGACATTACCCATTAAAATAAGAGTAATAAGGTGTCGTTCTGCTGAATGGCAAGATTATTGTTCTGTTGGTTGGGCGTGAAACCTGTTTAAGAATTGAGGTTGTGACCTTGGAAATGGAACAAGACAGTCTCCAGTCAAGGTTCACTTAGTTGCTTGTTCTGGAGCTTTCAACTATATCACATGATCTTCATTAGCTTCACCTGCAATCAAAAGCTGATGAACAAGCAAGTAAGTGGAGCCTGAGTTGAGATAGATCCATAAAACATTAGTTGTTGCTTTATTAACCATTAATTACAGCTCATCACAAAGCGGTACCAAATACTCTTCTGGGTGCACAACAAAACTGTTTGTCTAAAAAGTGTTCCCGTGTGCGTGTGACCTTGCTGCCGATAACTGCTCATCTCAAACTGACATTCTTGTGGTAAATATTTTTGTTTTCTCAATCTCGGTTGCACTATGTGTGGAATGTCAACAGACAAACAAGAGTGTTTGAAATTTTTAATGTCAAAGTCAAACTTTTACATGATTCATCTTCGTACCAAACCATTCGTCGACAGCTCCTCCTCTTCCTCATCACAGCAAATGCAATTAGTTCATTATGTAATTACAGGAAGGGAGCAGCAAAAACAGAGCCAGCCCCATAAGAAAAGAAAACAAAGAAGAGGAAAATAAAAATAACACTTTTTTTTCCTAATTTTTTTTTCTCAAGTGCAGATTTGAAGACCTTAAGCATGCCATTGTCTGTTACAGTTTCCAGTTGTCTGTTCTACAGTGTAGTTTTATCTTACATGGCTATAAGGGTGACAGCACGAGGGAGATGACAGGTGCATGATGTGCGCTGAAGTGTCTGTTTTTAAAAAAATGTCTCTATTAGTGGGTGATAGATGTCAGACGTTACACTCTTCTCTGTCTGTCTCCCTTCTTTGTTTTGCAGAAGACTGAAACATATTCATGTTTAAACGTGCAGTATAAAAAAAGATACACACCCACACAGATTCATGTACAGCAAGTTCCCATCAATCCAGATGGGAGGGTTTGAAAAGGTGCCATAAAAGAACTGCCTTAAAACAGCAGTTTGAAGAAATATCTGGCACTTTGAAGCAACAGGGCTGTGTCGAGAGTCTCTTTCCAAAACTGACAAACTGGATGTTAGACCATGGTGTCCAAGGCATTGAGACACACTTGTCTCTTTCTCCCAGAGAAAGAGCATGTGTCCTTCTGTCTCTCATTGTATATACCATGCAGGACGTTGATTGTTTTCACCCATCCCTTCTTAACGTGAACTCTCCGAGAACAGATTAACTCCACGCGTTAGGCCTTGAGTTTCGTTACATCCTCAGCACAGTCCATCAACAATAGAGCTCAGTAAACAACCATGTTGGGGATTTGGGGGTAATGAAGGCTTAGGGAGTAAGTACATCAGTGGTCTAAAACAACTAAACGGGGTCGTTCACAGAGTTGTGAAGTTGAAGGTATATACAGGTAGTGGAATTACACTTAGAGCACGCCCATTTCTCAGCCTGTTAATGTAGCCTGTTAAATTAATGTAGAGGACATGGTACTTACTACTTTACTGCTTCCACACATCTGAGTTATCTCTTAGTGAGGAGACAGTCAAGCAGCAACAGTGTGTGGCCAAAACCACGAGTAGTTAATTAGTTAACAAGTTAAACATTGCTGCAGGCCTTACCTGAGTGCTGCTCTCCTTTCTGACTAACTCTAATGCTCTACAAGAATCTGTCAACTTAGCTGGAGCACACCCTTAGTCGCCTCATCTGATCCAAAACAACCAGAAAAATGAAGAGGCACACTTACTGGCAATTTCCAGCAGTGTTACATTCGCCTAACCAGACTTTAATGAGATCAGTGCAGATCAAGGGAGGAGAAGAGAGGAGAAAGGAAACTCATTAAGACCACAGGGACGACCTAACCCTATTATCCCTATCACACCAGCGCACCACACACTGATGATGGGAATTAAGATGTGCTGGCCTCGATCCTCACCCACTCGTCAGCCCAGTGCAGCCGAGTGTGTCTGGATTCGTGCAGTAGCTGCTGGGAAGGACAAGTATGAAGGAGTGTGTTATCTGTGCAGCTCCGCACAGCAGTCTGGGCGTGTTCAGGTCGGCACTGTGTGGTGAAAAGTGTTGCAGCAGAACACTGCACTCCCACTACATGGTGTTCTTTTTTGTTACAGCCCGCGGCACCCTTTGTGCCAACTCGTGGAAACCGTTAACCCAAAGTTGCTCCACGACAAAGAAGGAAAAGTTTAATCCAATGAAGCTAACTCCCTTGCTGCCATCAGTATCTCCATTTCCCCCCATAAGCACACACATATAGTACAGATGTATCCAAATAGGCGTGGTATCCAAAAAGGCGTGTTTTTAAAAAAGAGAGGAAAAAAAGTTATCTTTCTTTCATGCAGAGTCCTTTTTTCTTTTCCTTTTTTCCTTGCAGAAATTAGTTTTTTTTCTATGAGTCCTACTTACAGTATGCAGAATATCTCATATTCCCACATTTTCTTATCATTACATACAGTAGATGTCATGTCTGAAGTTCCCTTTAATGTAGCCTCAAACATGAATCACAGAGATGAGTACTTATTTAAATACATTTTATGTTTAAATACTGGCTGGAGGGGAGCAGGCAAATGCTACAGCTAATTCAATGAGAGGCAGTGTGTTAAAAAATTATGAGTAAGAACACACATAGTGCATATGAACTGCATATCGCGCACATCTTAATATGGGTTTGCGTTTCTACTTATGTTTTAATATGCTGTATGTGTGTGTGCTTTTTTTTTCTGTATGAAAGTTAATGCAAGTTATTATATATACGTTATGTTACACAGCCACTGAATCATGTCATAAACTGTGGCCCTATGCATGTTCACATTTTGCAGATGCACATTATGAGTTTGTATCTACATGCTCAGGTCTGTGGATGTTTAGTGCGTGCATGCGTGCATGTGTATACGTGTGTGCATGTGTGTGAAAGAGCATTTATGATACATGAACACTGTGACCTCAGCACCTCGGTCTACTTGGAAACCGTGGACACCAGCATAGAGATAACGCTGCCGTTTTATCAAATATGCACATACAATATACAGTATACATAGTTGTATACATGGTTGTGAGGGCAAAATAATAAACACATACTGTATTTTCACACACGCTGGAATATGGTGGCACTACTGATACTCTATGAGAACCATGTATTCTGAATGGTTACATTTGATTACTGTAAAAAGTCTTTTTACATTGATGCAGTTTGTTCTAAATTATTTATGTTTTTTAAACAACAATACCTGATTTTTGAGATCAGCACATTTTTTTTCCTACCGTGTAACTGTACAGTCACCACACGTTTGTCGGTGCAGTGATACTCTGTTTATGATTTGTTAAGATTCACAGGATTAGCAGTTTGATTGGTTAATACCCTTCCTCTGTGGTACAATAGAGTTGATTAGACAAGTCTGATTGGTTTGAATTGCATCCAAATAACTCAATCAAAGACCTGTTACTTCTTTTTGTCTATTTTGACTGGATAAGACCTCAGTGGTTTGTTTCAGCAGATGGTTCACCATTTGAGTCCAAATCTTGCTTGCTGTAGCCTCAGTGAACGCACCAAAGTATGCACCGAAGTATTTATAGCATCAGGTTTTACTCAGTTTCAATCTCTCTCTTCTTCACCCAGATCCCTCTGAGGGTCAGGCATGCATTGGATTCAGGTAAAAAAAAAGAGATAAAGTTGTCCTCCTCCACATGGACATTAATAGGATATTTGCCTGTAGGCAACTCTCACTATTAGTTAAAAAAGCCTTTTTTTAAAAAAAAGAAAGTACTCCTGGTCAGAGCTCCCCAAAGAGTTGATCCTTCACTTGCTAAAGTTTAAGTGCCTATAAATATTAGTCAGAATCCAAAAGTTCCAGTTTGATATTCAGCTATTGGGAAACATCTTTTCTGACATGATCACATCTTCACATATTTAAAAGGCCTTCCAAACTGATGGCTTGCCGGTAAAGTCTTAACCCTCCCTGTTGTGGTGATGATTGCTCCATTGCAAGGCTGTCACAGGTAGACCTCGCGGCGTGACAACGTGAGGCAGGATGTGGTCTTGTAGTCCCCTCCTGTCCGCGTCAGTGGTATGACCTCAGGTGGGTTCTGGCCTTCTCCTCCTTCCTCCTCCTGCTGGCGCCTTCCGAAGCCTGCGCTGCTGAAGGTGTCATAGGATGCTGAAGTCATCTTGCGGTTCAGAAGGTTACGGTTGTGATCGCCTACATTCCTGTTGCGGTCTCCTCTACCCAGGGTGCCGAGAGGATCCCCATTGGCTAAGGGTAATCTCTGACCTTCTGCGCTGACGACCACACCGGGTTCTGAGCTCCCTGCACTGCCAGCACTCTCGCTGTCACTCTCATGGTCATTACCGCGGAGATTGTTGTTATCGTCTCCCGGGGCAAAGGTTGAGAGCCGTGGAGGGTCGCTGCCGTGCCGCTGACGCTGGCGAGGTGAAGGGCGGATGGGCATCCAACAAGTGTCAGAGTGGCCAAACTCATCACACTCTCTGGTACACTTTCCTGTCAGAGCTACGTCTGGCAGCTGTCTGGCATCTGGACATACAAAAGAGAGAAAAAAAGAGTTCTGCCTTCATTTGATGGTTTCAACAAGAAACACAGACAGGAAATATATATAGTACATAGAGAAAGGTATAACATGCACTTATCAGATGAACTGGGGATGCTGCACATGTAAGGCAGGTTTCTATTGCTTGGCCAGTACAACTGAAGAGATGAGTTGAACATTAGGTGAGGAAGACACAAGAAAGAACATGGGTAAAAAGAAAGGAAGGAGGTCAAAGCTTGTAAGAGAGGGGATAGAATTCAAATAAGCAAGAAAGGCAAGAGCAAGCTGTTAAAACAAAATGGAAATTGCTGACTTGAACAGAACACTCAGCATTACATGAAAGGTGAAAGGTGAGGTCAAAACAAACTAATACTGAGGCCAAAGAGGAGATAATTGTCAGAAATTTGAATGACAAATATAAATTTCTTCCCATGTGGGGAAAGGATGAAGATACTTTCAGCGTCATAATGTCCCAAGAGTGTTGGTTCAAAAGGTTAGTGAGGCCACTAGAGATTGAATGCTGATGTCCGACAAGGTCAAGGGTCAAAGGTTAGAGTAATATCTATGTAAAGTAAGTCATTTGTAAATCCATACTGACATCATGTTAAATGCAGACAGAACTTATGATGGATGAGGTAAATACGACATTCTTGCCAATTACAGAAACTGTGCAGGTGTCATGTTACAGATAGTCAAAGGCGACGTAATAAATTCTATACACATCTGAAGAGCAACTGACAAAATATATTGAGATTCAGGAGATGCATTCGAGCACATAATTCTACAGTATGATTATAACCAACACGATGAATTCTCTGTTCGATTCCTCTCTCCATCTGACCGTGACAAAAACTTATCAAACGCCACAAAATCCTGAAGATTTCACACAAGGCAGCATTTAACCCCAGAAGTAGTCACCAAGGCCATTCTGAGCTCATTGTGCCGCTTCTGTTGCTCCAGCTCCGGCGTGACCGTATAGAAAAGAAAGAGGACAAAAGTATTTTCTGCCTCCCTCCATCCTTGACAAAGACCCGGTATTAAAAAAAGGTAAAAACACAATTTCGTTTCGTCGACTTGAGCTGCTGACTGACAAGGACGCAGATGAGCCTCTGGCACAACATTTTTGCCACACATTAGCTTTTCTAAAAAGCTATTCACATGACACACAAGACAATTGCTTGATTCTATGAGGCACATTCCCATCCCGTGAGAAGAGAAAAGGCTCCTGAGACCTTGACGACAAGTCAAGGTTTCAAAGTGCCAGTGTGTGTATGTGTGTGTGTGTGTGTGTATAATCAAAAAACATGGCCTTGAGAGACAAAATATGTATATGGGATCCCCTTGACCTCAATTCTGAATGAGTTTAATGAATTTTATTTTCTGTTAGCTGTATTATTTGTATGTGTGCGTCTGTGTTTGGTTGGTCTGACCATTTTCCACATGCTCCTCCTCCCCCACACTGCCCTCTGGTGTGGTCCGCTCGTAGCCTTCCTCGGGCAGCGGCAGGGCTCCCAGCCGCGGCCCTGATGAACTCTTGCTGCTCGGAGTCTCCGAGTCCTCCAGGCCACTGTCATAACAACCGCCGTCCTGGGGCTGGCTGACTACCGAGAAGGTCACCCGGCGAAGGGTCCCCTGCAGGGAACATACACACACAATATGGGATTAATCATCCAGGATTCCTAATCTGAGATCCTAAATCTGGGGATTAGGCTGTTGGGCAGGAGTCTGCAAAGACAAATTGAGATTATCTGATCGTGTTCGCCTTGATTATAAGCTTAGCTGCTACAATGCAGGGTAATAGTCATCAACCAATCACGGCATCTTTCAAAGTTTGCAGTCGGCTTTTAATCCCAGTTTAGATTAATGCTGCTGGACATGACTGATGTTTACAAACCTCTGGCCTGGAGACCCTTATTCTTCAGCTGGAATGGTGCCTACTAGTAGCAGCTGGGTAATATAGAGTTCACTATCAAAAACACTTGGCGAAATAAGTAAAAAAGCTGAATGATAAGTCTGATGATATTCTTTATTTTTCTTATTGTCTTTTCTTATTTTTAACCCTGTTAAAAACAAAACAAAACAGCAATGCATTGATATCATTAACAAGTCTTGTCCAAAGCCTGATATAGCTCTATTGTTGTCAATTAAATACACATCAGTGAGCTGCACAGTTGCATAAGTGACATGTTACAAACAACAAGGGCACTGTGGTTTATTTTAAATCAATTTCAACCTCACCGTCCCGCTGTGTAAACAGGATGATAATGTGTATAAATACTCACTAGCTGACCAAATGTGCATTCATTTGTAGCTGAAAATAGTCCCCAACAACAACCCAATTTACTTTAGTTTGAGTAAAGTTTGATAAAAACTACAGTGTCCAGCTGTTTTAGGAAATTATTATTATTTTTTAAATGTCTGTGACCTGCTTTTAAAGATTTACTTCGTCAGAGTGAGAGAATGGGCTTTGGAGTGAGTACAGATTAATGCATTGTTGATTTTGGAGTTGGAGAGTTGTTAACAAAAAATAGGTTTATTCGTATCCTTTTAGATCTTTTGTTGTTTTTAATTTTTATTGTTTGCCCTTGTCAGTTTGCAAAGTAATTAAAGTAATTTTCTGATCTCATGTTTGGTTTGTTCTGCCTTACTGTTTCTTTTTAATAGCTGTTTGCTTTTTATTATTTCACGGTGGCCCAAAGAAAACTACTAACCACTATGTTGAAGTAAATTGTGATCTGAATGAAAAAAACAAAAACAAAAAAACCAAAACAGAGCCACCCTGCATATTTGTATGCTGTACCCATCCCTGTCAACACAAGCAAACAGGCCATCTACCACCAGTGACAAATCTCCCAATCCTGCAGTGGGAGTGGTGGTGATTCAGTAACGACTGACATCATTCACTCACACGCCATTTCAACACACAAATCACTTCAGTCTAGTTAGCAGACCAGTTTTCACTTTGGAGAGGAAAAAAAATGACTGTAATAAGTCCGTGCTGAGAGAATATCAGAGAGAGTTAAATGACTCTGTCTGGCTTGGAGGGATCACTCTGCACCAGGAAGCCCATTTCTATACAACACCCCTCCTATCTCCTCTCATACTCATTTATCTGCTCGCAAAATTACAATCCTTTCAATTGAGATCTGCTTTGAAACATGCAGCGCATAGAGTGGAAGTGAGGGAACAGAGGGAAGACGCGGATTAGGGCGGAAAAACTTCAGCTCAGAACGTCGCCTCCGGATAATCCGGAGGGAAACTGATGGACGGCTGGCATAAACGCCCAGACTGAGTCAATTCTTCTTCTCCATCCAAACACCCAAAGAAAAAGGAGTGTTTGAATGTTTCAACTCATGAATGTGCGAGACAAGAAGAGACAGGAACACAGCAAAATTAATTAGGCAGAAGTGGGAAATTAATAGAGCACTTGCCATTTCTTAACAAGGTTTAGATGAAAGAGGGATGAGTGACAGCAAGAATGGTGAGCACAAGCAAGACTGAGGAACAGGAAGAGATATTAGAGCCTAATGGAGAAGCGGCAGTTCTTGGCATCTCAGTGGCTTCATCTTAACTCTCCACAGAGGGAGTAATGTATTTTTAGAGCATTAGCTCAGACGAAGCAGTCCAACCTCTTTTCTACTTGTTTGGACCAAGGGCAATGGCACAGAAATGAAAAAAAGTGGGTGAAAAAAGTATAAAGAGCCAGACAGAATAAGGATCATCAAGTTATTTGTGTGTTTTTTGAGATCAGTGATGTCGACATCACAAATAATTCCTCTATTTCTTCACTTAACAGGCTGTCAAAAGGTTTTGTTTTCTTTTAAATCATCACAAAAAAAACTCAACATTATGGCAGAATGTTTTATTCATGATCGTAGAATAGTTATTTCATCATAATAATGTAGTAACCTAAAATTATTTCCAATCACAACACAAGAGAAAGAATGCCTGTACAGACATTTCCTCTCCAGCCTTCTGTTCAGAGAAACAGATGAGATTACTGTGAAGTTGTGTCTTATTGTTAGCCACAGTTTGTGCTTCTTGTGGACCGCTATTACATTCTACTCAGCTATCTGATTCTTTTTTTTAAAGTACCAAACAGTGTAAAAAAAAATAAATAAATAAAT
Organism: Hollardia meadi; assembly: GCA_037974645.1. NCBI lineage: Eukaryota > Metazoa > Chordata > Actinopteri > Tetraodontiformes > Triacanthodidae > Hollardia > Hollardia meadi. Next base: position 189,320 of record JBBPCS010000042.1, on the reverse strand, counting down.
ATATATATATATATATATATATATATATATATATCAGTTATATTGGGATGCATTGAATTTACTTTATAGTATTTTGTTTTAATTCAAAGACAATGCTAACGTGGTGAAGCTAGGCAGGTTTAATGGTTACCATGTTCGCTATCTTAGTTTAGGGTGTTAGCATGCTAACATTTGCTAATTTGGCGGTAAGCACAAATGTCTGAATCAAATTTCTTGAATATACATCCAATAGTTGTCAAGATATTTCACTGAAAGCCATAAAATGTTCTGGTGAAAAGTCAGTAAGATACATCCTCTGGGGACCATGATTGTCGGCATAACTATGTGACACAAATGTAATGGTAGTACATTAGAGGCACAAACTTGGGGGTTAAGATTACTGTATGAATGTAGAAATCAACTTGCATCCACAAGGCGGGACTTGATTGACAGACAAGGAGTGAGATACTACTATTGTATGTCTGTGTGTGCGTGCGTGCGTGCATGTGTGTGTTTTCTTATAGAATTCGTCTGTTCAGCCATGATTCCATCTAATTCAATTTCCCTCTAACCCTCTTTCTGGCCAGAGCTGCCCCCTTTCATTTCTTCATCCTGATAATTTTATTTTCTATTTCTCTCTTGTATCCTCCCTTCTTTGGGCCGACCCTGCAGTCCACTCTGCCTTTTGCAGCTATAACTCTCCCTCCTTTCTTTGTACCAGCCTCTCACTTTGTTCACTGCCCACCCCCCATCTCCTTCCCTTCTTCTCTTGCCAGTCAGCTTCATGATGTGGCGATCGATGATGTCCTTGACCTCGTTATGAGTCCCTCTCCTCTTCCCCACCGCAGACTTTATTGACCCATAACTCCTCTACACTCCCTAATCCCCCTTTTTCCCGCCTTTTCTCTCATCCTCTGTCTTGCCTGTCTCAAAGTCTTTTGCTCATCGATAAGCCTCTCTTCTTTTCTTTTGCCAAATCCCATTTTTTGGCACCTTTTAGTCATTAAATTCTACTAAGTGTACCCTCTGGCTTCTTATCATTATGATCTCACTTTTTTTTCTTTTTTTACCCCAATTTGGCTTTGTACTCTTTCACCTCTGCTACCCATGAACATTTTCTATCCTTTTTTAAAGCTTTTAACATCTGTCATTGCTTAAATTTATCTCTTTTTATTTCCTGTCTGCTTTATCAGTGTTTAATTCTCCCTAACAAAACACTCTCAGTACCCGAGCAGCCCATTGGTGTTTTCCAACCTGACTCACAAAGCACAAAGCATGTTTGCGTATGTGGAATTCTTTACATTATTTCACTAAGTAAATGCAATAAAGACTGATTATTACATATCACGCATGCACACACACACACACACACACACACACACACACACACACACACACACACACACACACACACACACACAC
>JBBPCS010000042.1:140682-154261 GCA_037974645.1 Hollardia meadi | reverse complement strand
CTCTCTCTCTCTCTCTCTCTCTCTCTCTCTCTCTCTCTCTCTCTCTCTCTCTCTCTCTCTCTCTCTCTCTCTCCTCGCAACTGCAACATTTTCCCCGGCCGCGTAACTCGATCGCTGAGCTGTAACGGGAGAGGCAGTAGAGGCGGTGTTGGGTCGCCGTGTGTGTGTATGTCAGTTACCAGGGACAGACCTCACCTCCTCCTGTCATATAGGAAGATTAAATGGCTTGGTGTCCCGGCTGGTGACAGCTCCTGGTGGGAAAATATCTTTATTCACACATCCATAGAGAGGACAAAGAGAGACGGAAAGAAAGGAGAGTGATCTGGCTTTAATACAAGCCAGCCCATTGCTCAGTCCTATTTCTGCTGGTGCAGCTACTTTGCCGAGGCAAGAGTAGAGGGTTCCATTCATTCTTTTCTGAAACGGACAGAAACTGTGACATACTCTCTAACATAGAGGAATTACAATTATATTTATTCTCATGAATTTATACACAGCACACTCCAGTACTGCATTTATGTATTAGACGCACAAACATGTAAACTGAAACACATTTGGATGTTGTGCTGTGTATCGGTGAGGAGCGCAATGCAGCAGCGGTCTGCTGCTATTGAACACTACCGGCCTTCCATCCTCGCTGCTGCTCTGCTGCCCCCACCCTGCATTTCTTATCAAGCCAGTCAGGCCATTGCCCCAACATAATGTTATTGCCCGAGAGACAGTTTTGCGTAGCAGCTTGGCTGTTTGTGAGCAGTTTATTGCTCGCATTGATTAAACAAAGACTGACAAACTGCAAAGAGAGGTCACATATCTTTTTTTTCACTTTTTTCCCCAAAGACTCCCCCTCTCTCTTTTACTGACTTTTTCTGCACCAGGAGAAACTTACTTGCTTGTGTGTGTGTGCTCGGTGTGTGTTAATGGGCTTCTACGTATATGCTTAGCATTCCAGAGGCATCGGCACGCGCCCGCTCCAAGCGCATGCACCCACGCCCTCTGTCGTTCGACCTACGCGCGCTTTTATTTCCCTCAAAATCAATCGCTCATGATTCGCCCTGTGGCGCGTGCGTGCATTAGCACGCGTGTGAATTTGGAGAAGAGGGGAAAGAAAGTTTTAGAAGAAAGAGGTGCATGTGTGTTTGTGTGCAGCTTGCTGCCAGGGTCAGGTCAGTTCACTTTTACTTCAGCTGATTTCGGAAATTTGAGTGAGATTTGACCTAAAAAAAAACATCTAATAAGAATCTGTTGGCCTGAGCACGCTGCTATATCCAACCCATTAAGATATAATTGAGCATGAATCCTCTTTCATCAACAAATGAACTGCGGTTTCAATTTGCATATTGAATGAAAAGTGGTTTGTGTGTTTTGTGTGTGTGTGTGTGTGTGTGTGCGCGCGCGCATGCACTGGGTGTGTTCTAGTTAAAAGGCAGGAGAAACATAACCTGGGTTGACATCCGTTATAGACTAAAAGCCTAATCTACTGTTTGCGCTGCCACAAAAGAGGATCACAGCTTCACCGCATGGTCTACAAGGATAACTGAATGTGGAGATAATGAATTTGACAATCTTGACACAGGCTATATCATAGCATTTGGCAACTGCAACTGTTATTCAAGGGAAGTATCAAGATCAAGTTTGCCAAATACCCTGACGACACATTGTGCTTATTCTGGAGGCTCTTTAAAGGCAAAGGTCTAAGATAATACAGTCCATACATACATCATATATCTATTCACATACAGCCTTGACTGTTTTTGTTGGGCTGGTGTAGCAATGGCAAAACAAATCAGAGCAGCTTATACAAGCCAGTTTTTGCAGCAAATTCCAGCGGGTAGATTTCAGTATTCTCAATTCAAACGGCAGACACATTATGCTCATTCATTTCATCCTTTTCATCATACATTATCCCTGCTCGTGATAGTAAAGGAATGAGAATTACCCAGTGCAACAGTGAGGCTCATTGATGTGGTTTTTTTGGACAACAATTTAAGGTCCATGGCACAGAGGAGTAAAATCAGGCTTTGGCTATACAGGTGATACTTGAATTCAGTGTTGATTTAGTTCTTTTTATGAGAATAATCAAATAAAAATGTTTTTTTGAACAGCCATAGATATGCTTTCAGTGATCTTATGGGGGTTTTTTAAGGGTGAAAAGTATTCAGTTGGTTAAACATTAGTGAAACTGGAAACTGCTACATCCCCTACTCAAAAAAGGAAAATTACAGGGAAGATAAAGCGTTTGTGATCTTGGAGAATTTTAATTATTTGCCTCTCAGTCCAACCACTGCAAGTTGCCATTCCCAATATTTTTTCAAGTAAATTCAGGACTGTCAATATTCGAGGAGTGAGCAGGAGAAACTAATACAATCAGTGACAGAAGGCAGCGGGCACACAGAAACAGTGTGGTGTGGCATGACTTTTTTGAATTTTAGAATCCATTTCACTTCTTTTCATTAAGTTATATTTTATAATTGACTTTACTGCAGAGCCTCGCAGCTCAGCTGAAATTTGAACAGCTCTTATAAAGTTCATTCATCTACAGTTTTTACAGTTTATGTTGCAAAGCATCTTTACAATTTCCTTGAAATTTGGAGCTTTCTTCAGTTTGACATTTTCCAGTCAAATAAACACAGGTGTTTACGTATTGCTGTGTATTTTCTGCTCTTATATTTGAAGGGCTGTGAAGTGACCTCACGCCATGGACTGTATCAGAGATGGGGACTCAAGTTTGCAACTTGGACTCGGGTCGCACTTAAGACACAGACACAATAACTTGAGACTTGACTTGAGACTCATCCTCAAAAGAGTTTGAGGATCATTTAAGTAATTTTATGTTTTTGGGCTCATTAGCATTAAAGTCTGACAAGCATGAACTGAATGTCATTCCCTTCCTTATTATCATCTGCTGTGCACGGCCCTTAGATGACTGTAAGCTGAAACAAAACCATGGCGGGCACACCTGCAGCTGCTGTGCCATTTGTCATAAACTTTGGCTGTAATAACTTCACACAAAGCCCAAACATAAGAATCGTTAAATGCAACATCTTCAATATCAAAATAAAGGATGTTGTATTGACTACATCCAACTATCAGGCACAGGATGTTGTTTCGTCACTTGTAACTTAAACAGATCAGATTTTAAAATTCTTCTTGTGTTGTGTGTGAAACCAAAAGTCAACGTTGACTTATTAGTTTAACCCAAACCATGATCTTTTCCTAAACCTAACCAAGTACATTTGTTGCCTAAACCTAACCATTTAGTTTGATTGCCTTAACCTAATCAGTTCTGTTGCCTAAATCCTAAAATGTGATTTTGTTGCATAAACCTAATTAAAGTACGACTGAAAACTTAAATGTTTTTAAATACATAAATTTTTTAAATACATTGAAATACTATTTGCTAAGTCATAAAATAGAAATTGAATAATGACATGGCCACACAGGGGATACAAATCCTGGTCCCCCACACAAAGGTCCTGGCAAGACCCATTCAGCCAACACTGAAAGATTCAGACTTTGTCCCTCTTTTAAGGGTTTTCCAGCAGAAAAACTCCTCATACAATTGCCGAAATAGTCTTATAAGGCAAACTATCACTTTCCATGTACATACAGTAGATGTGAGACAAATATACTTACTATGTGCAATCAGAGCACGGGCTAGCTCACCGCAGCGTGCAGTGCTACCTCTTGCTAAACCACGCCCATCCGGGGTAAAATACCAAGATTTTAGTCCTGCAGGCTTTTGTTTGCTTCTTGGTTTTCTTCATGCTCATTCGCTTATATCTGCGGGACTTTCTGTTTTACTAAATGACTCACTCTGTACTAAGTGTTTTATTGAGTAATTGATATCAGGTGATTCGATTGTGTGCTTTTCCTCTTGCCTTTTGCTGCATGGATAGCTCCTCTTTCTCCTACTCTGATCTTTGCTGGACTGTGCGTTGCCTTTCTTTCCTTTCTTACAGCCATAGACTATATTTGTTCCCACTTACTACACAGCTGTGCTGCACAACTGGGATGCATGAGGTTCTGTGATGTGCCCTTATGCATGATGCATTAGTTAATTAGTTAGTTAGTTAATTAGTTAATTTTCGTTAGCGTGTTAATAATAATATGTTTTAGTATCTAGCTAACAGACTAAGCGCTAGTTATTTATATAAAATCGATTCAGGCACCTGTCAGCTACACACATACACATACACATTACTGATCCTTAGCTTGACGTTTTATTTCAGACCTTGGCAGAAGTTCTGCTGTGCTTAAGCTTCAGAAGTGCTTGGGGAAAAAGCAGCTTGTGTGGGCGCTACTGCACTACTTGTCAATAATAAAGCTTAGCTTGATCAGACATGAGAAAAGTTTTATTATACATGCTGTTAATGTATGAATGGTTAGCTTGAAGAAAATGTTTACCATGAAATAATTATACTGAATATAATATATATTCTATTCTATTCCTGCCCACAGACAAAGAGAGTAGGCAGGAAGCTCAGGTCCTTCACTGTGTACAATACCATAACACACACAGCTAATTCTTCTTTAGAGGCAGCTTTTCTCTTGTTTTTCTAAACAAGGAGGGCCATTGAGAGCAAGCTCACTTTTCAGTTCAAGTTCACCCTGAATAAATTACATAAACAACATATAAATACAATACAAATATATACAATACATACATAATATATACAATAAAGCAAACAAAACAGTCAAAGAAAACACATACATTTTCACTGAAACGTTTCTCTTAATTTTTATTTTTCTGACATAATGCACCTTTTCAAGATGCAGAATTTATCAACCTCACGATCATTATAATTAGTCCTAGCAAAGTTAACTAAATAAATATGAGTTCTTTACACAAAATTTCGAGTAGTTACCTGGAAACAAATGTGGAACGAATGAGGAACTAACTGCTGTCTAACCATTAGTTAATGAGTAACTCCTACTCAAATTTTACAGAGTAGCTAATGATTAGTTAACGAGTTAGTAATTAATTAAGCAATGAGCGAGGGACACATCAGGAATGACTTGATAATAGATGAATCGTTAATAAGTGCTTCCCTAATAATTCCTAATCAAGGACTATAGTAGATTGCTAGTAGATCAATTGCCCATAAGCCAGTGAATGACTTGTTCTTTACTAATTACTAATAACATTAGCTACTGTGTTTGTGCACCCCAAGTATTGATACATAATACTGAGTAGTCCCTCATTACTTTGTCATTATCTTATGATTAATTACCCTCTTTGTATCCCCTTAAGTAAAGTGCTGCAAAGTACCTGTGCTGCAAACTGAGTGGTTGCTGAGGACTGAATTATTACTACATCATTATCTATTCATTAGTTACTTTTTTATAATTTTTTAATATATTTGTTTGTGGAGAGAGAGGGGATGACATGCAGCAAAGGGCCTGGGCTGACTTGAACCCAGGCCGCTGTGGTTAGAACTCAGATTTTGTATATGATGCTATACTGAGGCACTCCATTTGTTACCCTTTTTGTTCCTCCTCAAGTAGAGTGGATCATACTTTACTACTTACGCTGCTTCCAAGCCAGTCAAAAGGGTCCTAAATTGTACAACATTTTGCACAATTAAATTTTTTTGCATGTTTGCACTAATTTCGTATGTTTTTGTAAATTATCCCACTTTGGCAAAGTGTAATATTTAAAAGCCAACATCCCAATGTCAGTATTAATATGTGGGTTTTCAGGGACCCGATCTGTCTTGGGACCTAGTAATGCGCAAATTTGATCTATTGAAAAGGTGAGTTAAGCAATCAACAAAAAATGGGGCTGCTAATAGTAACAGTCTTGGCTCCAAGGTTGATAAAGCTAAATCTCTCAATAAGCTTGTCAAGAATGCTAGCTCTGTTTTAGTCCAGATTGTCATGAGGTAGTCAGTAAGAGTAGGATGAGGAATCAATCCAGGGCGACCCCCAATCCTCTCTTTCAAGGTAATAGAACCAACTAAGTTACTATCCCTGAAGCACCATCGTGGTTCTCAGGTCTTCCTTTTTATTCACACAAATGTGGTGTATAAAACATAGTCTATATTTCATAGTCTATAATCATATTTCCCATTATTCCAGATTTCAGTTCACATGTTGATGTATTTTCATAGATATAAATCTATAGACACACATGTCAAGGTCAAGGTTGCCAAAAATAATGTAAATCATTAAATTGGACTCTGGAATAACTTAATCACAATTGTAAATACTGCTACACATGGTGGGCTGTACTAGGAGGAATGCCAATGTCAGCTAGATTAGGCCTGGTAATCAGCAGTTTGATGCCTTTTCAACTCAACATGAAAGAGCTGCTGTAACAGAGCTTTAAGCAGGCCAAATAATTTGTGCTCCAACTGCAGGAGTATCAGTCAAAAACTGTTAAAATATTTAATAGGTCCAGGGGAAGAGTCTCCGAAATCATGACAGCATATGCCAACACAGACAAACTGCAGTGACGAAGAGGAATAGCAGTCACAAGCTAAACAACTTAACAACAGGGATGTGACACATACAGGACCAATGACAAATACTGCTAACTGTTCTGTAACCTAATGTGGCCAGCTGTTGTAGTATTTTATTACTTTGTTACAATCTAAATGTGTGTGTGATTTTATGTTATTATACTTATCCTGTGCTTGCTGGTATATAATGTTTTCCATAATATTTACATACTTTCATTACAATACTTAAGCATGTATATATGGTATACATAATTTTTGTATCATATATATACATAATTTAGGCCTATCTATTTCCTGTCCTGTCCTGTCCTGCTTTCTATTCTATCGTATTCCTACATCCATTTAAATCAGTGGTTCCCTTTTTCTGGCATGCCCCTCATCAGAAGCTGAAAAAAGTTCAGGGCCCCTGCTCCACAATTTTTTAACAATGACAGGGGAAGTGTGGGGCCAGAACAGTGACAGTTAGCTATGAAATTTTATTTTTAATTAAATTAATTAATTAATTGTATTTGTATTTGTATATTAATTGTATTGAAAACAAAACATGAATTGAAAATGGAAACATTGGCATTGAAATGCTTGACTTGTATTGGCACTGTAAAAAAGTTTCACTGTAAAAAACAACCCCACAGGCATTAACATTTCCAATCTTCCAATGTCGTTAATCTATTCAATATCAATCTTCTGAAATTTTCTTCATGTCTTTCTTTATTTCATTGACAGTTTACTTTTATGCTGTCAGTATTTTTTTTTCGTAGTCACTGGTTTTCAGTTTCAACTCGGTCACCATTTTGGCGTGGAAAGGAGGGGTTTGGGGGCGGGGCAATGAATACACAATTTGCATATGATTTGCATACTAAGGAAGGACCAGCATCATCTTCCCTTATCCGCTGTCTGCCGTTTGTTATGCCTCATATGACCGCCTACCAGCAGGGGCGCCAAACTGGGGATGGGTTCCATGAGTTCACCTGGAACTCCCAAACCACACGTAAGTCTGTTTCTCTCTGCCGTTGTTTTTTTCACAGAATCGGACTGGGTTAAAGTAAACTTTTAATGGCCCTTTGGTTTGGCAGAGGTCTTTTGTAACAAGCGCTAACGTTAACTTAATAGCCTACATGTCAGCTAGCTAACCAGTGGTTTAATGATAGCTTCTCGTCTTTGTTTCAGTGCAGATACAACTTTTTACAATACAAGTGTTTCAATGCCAAGGTTTCCTCTTTCAATTCAGGTTTTGTTTTCAATGCCATTTTTTATTTTCAATTTCATAACTTACGGTCACTGTTCTCGCCCAATAGGGAAGCAACTTATAAAAAACGGATCCAAGTTGAATTTTAATGAAGTGCAAAATCTTGTTTGTTTATTTTCTCTTCATCTTCATCTTCATCCACTTTGCATTTGTTGTTAGTAGCTGCCGACGGTTCAACTCCCCTTAAGTCAATACAGTACATGGTTTTAACCAGTAAGCGATATGTACATTTTTTACAGGGATGATGCCCCTACCCACCACCCTTCAGCTACAGAATAAAGATCCAAGACATAACTCCGGAAGGGTGGGAAAAAGATGTAAAGAGCTGCAGAAAAAAATTCCTCAAGGAAAGGTCCAGAACATTGTACTGTCTTTGAGTGGGTATGGTTGCTCAGAAGATGCTCTGTGCTTTGTCTAGTAGTAGTTTTTGGCTTAATAATCGCCATGTCTTGGATATAAAACATACTTTTGAACTGTGGGAAGAATGAACATGTAAGAGTCTGTCCATTGGTGATTAAAAGCTCTGTTTTCACTGGCTACTTTTCTCTTTTTAGAGGTATATGAGTTTACACATGATGACATAAAAAAGAGCCTGCTAGTTTTAATCTAAAAATACTCTTTTGTTTACATTCTGATCAGTCAATCAAGAGGCAACATCATGTAGTTCTTATACTTCCACCAAGAGGGAGGAAGGGGAATTATTACTATTATTTTTTTGTTCACTGTGAACTGTGAAAAAAAAATCTCTGCAGGTTTATCACTATTACAGACCCCTTTCTTATACAATTAGTCATGTACATTGTTAATATAAAAATATGAATTTAAAAAAAATGCTTATTCCACTCCCGTGGCCTAGAGGTTTGGGTTTGAAATGCAATGCACCCAGTTTGCGCTTGGCCTAGGATTTGTGTTGGACTTTTGTAAATGTCATTTCCTCTTATCTCTTCTGTCACCTGTCAAATAAAGGCATAACATGCCCCCAAAATTCCAACTGAAAAAGAGTAGTTGTGTTGCTTGAAGTAATGTTATATGTTACTGCAGTAATTTCTGCATTATTAGTTGGTAGTAAAATAAACAAACGTGTCATCTCACACATGTGCAACAAACAACTTTTTTTTACTTCCCTTCTGTCAGGTCTGGAGGAAAGGTATAAGAGCAGTGAGGTCTTGACACAGCAGTAAATATAATGCATGTGCATGTGTATGTGCATGTGCGAATGCACACACAGATGCAGACCCACGCATACACACAGTTAGGCTACTGCTTTATTTCTTAGTGATCCTTCATTTCTCTGAATCCCTCCCCAAGGCTTTCTTTCTAACCTCTTATGCTGTCTTTAAGAATATCACCCATCTTTTTTTCATTTTGCTTTTTGACAAAAGGTTGAAAAAGGTTTCACCTCTTTCACTATTTACACTCAAGGTTTCACATGCAGTGTGTTATACCACCACTGTGGCCATTTGCTTTGTCAGTGCATTGCAATTCAGCTAGCTGTACTGTGGTGGAAAGCAAAACAGGCAAACAGGCTGAGAAAACTCACAGCATCATTTTTAAGAATGCAGTCTACACATTTGTTTTGTATAACCTTGCAGTCCTTAACCATCTGAGTTCAAATTTTTATATACAGTGGTTTTTAAAAACCTGCTTATTCAAAGAAACCGTAAAGAAATTATTATTTTTGAATTATTCAGTTAACACGTCAACGTCAACAAGTAACAGTCAGACCAAAGAAAAACTGTGTGTAGAATAAGAATTTGGAAAAGGTCTTATTCAAAAGGGCTTTGAATTTATCTGTTTTGGGTCCCTGGCTTCATTCTAATGGAGATTTTCATGTTTTTTTTTCCAACTATTTTTTATTGAAGAAATACCCAAGTTTTTATTTAATATCCACCCAGATATTATGTACCACACATCTAAAAGTTGTTGTGTTTCCCACCGCAAGGAGCCAATCATCATAACAATTTACCATAAGCAATCTTCTCCTGCAGCTCAGAACATTCTCCAAGGAAAGAGAAAACATTTAAAAGGTAAATTAAACATTAAATAACAATATATATAGTGTTTAATCTCAAATATTCACACAGAATCCATTTTTATCAATCTTGAAAAAAGTGACTTGATCTTTAAAACACAATCAAACTAAACATCAATAATTTCTCTTTTTTATAACCTTAACCTACTATAGTTATACAAACATTGTAGTCCTGTCAATCTAACTCAAAAAAGGAGAAATTGCAATGATAATATTTAATAGTTTTCATTGGTCATAATACCATCCTCATCATATATTAAAAGTACACATTGATGGATCTAGTGGAAGATACTTTTTTATGTGGTCTGGGTAAAATTAATATTGGAGGTTCTACCCAGCATATTTGGTGTCTTGCTATGTTTCTGGGGTCAGTCTTTCCAATAAAACACTCTTCAGTTGATATTTGTATGTCTTAAAGCTGTATTTGGGGTACTCTTAGCCCAACACCCACTGTGTTGGCCAAATGTTTCACTTACAGTTTGCACAAGGGGACATGCCCCCAATCTGTTAGGAATCACCAAATACAATAATATAATAAATAATACACAATGAAAGCACTTTTGCTGAATAAAGACACTTAATATTGCATTTTTAAGTTTCAAAAGAATGAGACCCCCATCTCACAACGGTTTGATCCACTGCCTCCCACGGTAGTGGCACATGATGCACTTACAGTGTGTGTGGCTGACCTCCAGTAGGATGTGTAAGACATTTCTTTAGTTCTGTCCATCTAGTATAAATAACATCTTCTTATTCTCTGCAGGGGGATAAGAAGGGGGGGGGGCTCGCAGGGCACTGGAGCCAATCCCAGCTAACATTGGGAGAGATGCTGAAGTTCTCACAGGGCTGATACACATAGAGGGACAAACAATCATTCACGCTCACATTCAACCCTACAGGCAATTTAGAGGCACCAATTAACCCACCATGCATGTCTTTGGACTGTGGGTTGAAGCCGGAGTACCTGAGGGAAACCCACGCGGACAAGGAGTGAATAAAGGCAAACAACAAAGACTGTGCTAAACTTTCTTCTTTCTTCACTTCTACCACTCAATACAATAAAACACATTTCTTCATTTTTGCTGCATTACATTGCCCCCCTCAGGAATTGCTCTTGAGGAAATTTCATATAGTTGTCCCCTCCAAAGTTGATATCATACTTTCACCCCTAGGGGATCATGTTGTGGGGAAGACAAAGGGTTGGGTTGACTGGTTCTACTGGCAACTTTGAGCATCTTTACTCTTATTATCCTGTCTTATTTGATCAAAGGTCCAATGTGTAGCATTTAGGGGGATTTAGGGGCAGAAATGGAATATAATATTCATAATTATGTTTTCATTATGTTACCTTAGACTTAGCCTTTTATATCTACAGAGGAAGCGAGTCCTCTTCCACAGAATCCATCTCGTTGCACCGGCATGTTTCTACAGTAGCCCAGAACAGCAAACCAAACACTGGAGAGAACCTTTAGTGTTTTTCACATTTTTAGTAGCCACGTAGGGTACGGTGAGACGAGAGGCGTTCAGTTGGTTGCAATCTGCAACCACACCACAAGATGCCACAACATCCTACACACTACAACAGGTGAAAGCATTGTTCTTCATGCCCTGGTAAGTTTTTTTTTTTTTTTTTTTAATTTTGAGCTATTTTGCTTCCATAACATGTCTTCTTTCCAACAAGTGGAAAGAAAATGTCTTAAATACACATTTAGGTCTTTATTTTAGTTCATATTTCTGAAAATGCCTCATCTGCATATTTAAACATACAATTTCAGAAAAGTTGCTATGCAAAAAATAATTGTCCTAATGCAAGTAATCAACCGAGGAAGTTTCATGGTGATATCTATTATCACTATCCAGTAGTGTCTTGCCTTAAAGCAATATATTCACAAATTTTGACCCCTGAATTTACATTGATCCATTAAGGTGTATAATGATCAACATTTAATAAGTTATTTAAATGTCTCTAGGAATTATATTAAACTTTGAATGATTACTATTGCAATTTTCCCTGGGTCAGACCACAGTTTGACTGGACTTTAAGGAGTAGCCTAAGAGTTTAATTATGTCTTAACTCTAGAACTCTTCAGAATATTAGTATAATGCGCTTACAACAAGTTTTTAGTCTCTGACTTTGCCTTTACTGTCTCTCCACCACATGACCCCCCCCCCACCCCCCCCACCCCCCTCCCAACACACACACTCATACATAATATACAATGTCTCTCACACTTGCCGATAATAGTTTCATTCAAGGAGTGGCAGTCTTAGTCTTAAACTCTCAATGCCTGCGTTGAATAGCTCTCCCAGCAGCGCTGCTGGAACGTCATCAGCTCTGGAAATGCTGACAGACTGAAAAAGCAGCTGAGTCATTCTTAATGAAGATCAGGAAGCTTTTCCTCCTTTTCCTCTATCATCAGAATAACAAGCATGCTGGCACAGACAGTATAGGCTTACCCCAATGGAAATTTACTGCTACAGCATCAGCTGTCAAAAAGTTACAGAGTGTCAACGAATAAAAGGCAGGACCAGAACACATTTTTACTTTCCACACTTCACCTTCATTTGTCATAACAGTTTTCAACCCCTTCTACAGATGTCAATACTTCATTTGCATTGCTCAAAACATGGCCATGACCTCAAGCTGACAAAGAAGACTATTAAAGAATCAGCAGACTCTGAATCCTTTGCAGCAGAAATCAATTTATTGCAGCCACAATCCCTGACTGTGTACAGTTGGCTGTAAATATACTGACATCTGCCTAAATATGATGCTAGTCTTGAAAACATCTTCTAGTTAAACTTTGAAATTCTGGCCAAACTATTTGTCATGAATGCAAGAGTGGCTGTCAAGCAGCATACATAAATCTTGGACAGTTGAATGAAAATTCGGGCTCCCGTTTATGCCAGCAGTTAATACATTTGGCCTCGAGATGGATGGAGATGCTCTTGATTTAATTTCAATTTGCCAAATACTTGCACAAAAAGTAACTCCATATACTTGTCAGCCAGCCAGATGATATTAAGCGTGCCTGTCGAGAGTTAAGGCTTTGGTTTCAGATTTTGTAAGTCAGCCTGCGTGACTCCTTTTGGCACTTGAATATCAGTTATGCCTCCAGGAAGGAAATAGGAGTCAATAACGTGATAACAAACTTTACAGTGTATGAAATTAGACAAAAAAAGATGGGTGATGCAGAGGAAAATCAGATGCCAGCAAGAGATGATTGTCTAATGAAGAGATGAAGAAACAAGTCAGTGGTTGAAGGGAACAGATTAAGTGCTGTAATGAATGTGCTGTAATCTTGGCAGTGTTGATCTTATTATTTGTTTATTTCTTCTCACACCTGCTTAGACATGCCGTTCCACAATGTTTCCGCTCTTCATTAGGAAGGAGCTACTGCTGTGCTCTAATGCATGTACTCGGCTGATGTTCATGTCCTGGGCGTTTGTTTGTGTGTGTGTGTGTTGCTCAGCGTCTGTGTATGTGTGTGCGTGTACACGCTGGCATAATTTTTCCTTCTGATTAAACTCCTGCAGAGAAGCGATACCTCCCATGTCTCTGCAAACTCCTCGTCTTTGACCTTTCTGTCGAACGTGTGCACACACACACATCACGTGCACATGTGTCCGTGCAAGCTGGTGATGGATGGTGTTATTACCTGAAGCTTTTAAGGGGCAGAAAGGTGCTTAAGAGAACAAAGACACCTGACTGTTTGTGCTTTATCATCAGGAATTAACACTCAGATGCGCGCGCACACACACACACACACACACACGCACGCACGCACGCACACACACACGCACGCACGCACGCACGCACGCACGCACGCACGCACTCAC
>JBBPCS010000042.1:87311-99063 GCA_037974645.1 Hollardia meadi | reverse complement strand
GAGACGGCTACGAACAAAAAGAGGTTGTGCGATTCTTTCAAAATAAAAGTCTCGCTGGTTTTTCCACAATCGCCTACCCTGCCTTTAAGAAGCTGGAACCAGCAAATGTTTGATATTTTTACTTGAAAGATGATTGAAGCGATTAATCAATTATCAAAATAGTTGGCAACTAATTTTCTTTCAGTCAACTCGTCAATTAATTGACTAATCATGGCAGCTCTACTCCATCTTCATTATGGCAGCTTAAATGAATCCAAACTAACTGGCACTGAAGTACACAAAGGTACATCTGACACCAGTGTAACTGTATTAAGCTAAGCTTATTGCATGGTTGAATGTAAAGAGGTGGGCGAGATTATGGGGCACAGGAGGGTTGGGGGGGGGCTCAGCCTGGGATTATCCCTGTGTCACCTGTCATGACCTGCTGGGACTCCCACTGAGGCAGTGTTCTGTCTTTCAATTAGTGCAAATGTTTCAAAGCTAATGTGAGATATTTAGTCCGTTTGAAGAAAGGTTGTCAAAAGTATCGAGGTGTCAACTACTTTTTCAATACCACGTGTCAGCAACAATACAATATCTGTATTTGATGGTATCAAGAGAACCGAAAAAACAAACAAAACGGCACTAAAAAAAATTTCCAACACTTTTTACTTTTTGCTGTGCAAAAGAGGTAGCTGCTATCGGGTTTATACTTGTTTTAAAATTGTGGTATTCCTGGTAAGGAATACTTTAAAAAGGTTCAGTGTAGAATCCACCATTAATCTCTCTCTTATAGACTGTAGTTCGTAGATGCATCTGTACTTTTGGGAATAGGAATATGCTAAATTGACACATTTAGTCCTGGTTTGATCATCTCATCCTTTTGTCCTTCCTATCTTTACCGTGCCTCTTATTATATTTTCATTCTTCCTTCCCCCTCTTTAGCGGGCCGGTACCCGGCGACGTTATCACGATGACGGCATCTCGGATGAGGAGATTGATGGGAGGAGGATGTTTGACCTGGAGGAGAAAGTCATCAGTCAGAGGTTCAGCTCAGACCGGGTCGTTCGCATGGAGGGAAGAGGTAGGCGAGCCCAGTCACCGACACACTGTTTAACCTGGTTCTCGGGTTAGAAAAGCTGATTGGGAAATGCAGATTTTAACATTGCAATGTTGGCTGTGAACTGGCGACCTGTCTGGATGGATGGATGGATGGATGGATGGATGGATGGATGGATGGATGGATGGATGAATGTCTGGATGGATGGACGGACGTTTGCTCTGATGGAGTTGAACACAAACAGTTGTCTGATGGCACCGGTAGACATTAAAACTGTGTGACATGGCTGCTTCTTTCCTCTCTATGGCTGATTCATGTCACCATGGCAGAAGTTTAATATGCCACTCATACCATCATACCTGATTTTCTTCAGCGTCACTGTCTGCTGCGACCCCCACCCCCACCCCTGTTTGAGCCAAGTTGAAAAGTGAAACAGCCAGCAGCGAATGATCGAAAACCAAAAATGAAACGGTAACATTTTGTTGCCTGCATGTTTTTGTATTTCTTAGACTTCACGTACGAGTTCATCCAGAGAGGTGGCCTGAGGGATCCGATCATCTTTGAGAAGCCTGATGGACTGGGAATCAAGTAGGCCTCCTCTTTATTTTTCTCTTTTACTCCTCCTCAATTGGTTTATTACCTCATTAACTTGCTTGTTCTTTCTTCTCCGTTGGGGAAAAACGTATAAACCAAACAACATGAGACTTATATGCCACCTCTTGTTCTGCAGGATGCCCGATCCGGACTTCAGTGTCAACGACGTCAAGATGTTTGTTGGTAAGTTTTTTTCAACTTCAAGCATAAAGTTTTTCTTCTTTAATTAATTAGATGCTGCTCCAAGTCTCAGGTTTAGTCCTGGCAGCAGCTGTCAAAATGTCCTTGAATAAGTTATTTATCATTACATTCATTCATCATTACATTTTCCATTAACGTATAGAATAATTTCTTGATTAATAATTATAAATTGATCAGTTTTGTCTGACAGTTTGTCAGTTTACAGTAATATGACAAAGTACAGTTTCACATTCAAGATTCTGGAGCCAGCTAATGTTTTAACTTAAATTACTAAAGGATGAATGGATCATCAACATTGCTTTTGTTCAATTAACTGTCAATGAACAAATCACTTAATTAGCATATGTGGTCAATTTAAAAGTGAAGACAAATGGTTATTTTTTTCATTGGAGTGTGTTTATATATTGAAAACTACAACCTTGACCATGAAATGTGTCAGCTGCTGTTGTGATCAGATTTCTTTGGCCTGCTTTGACTAACCATTTCCAAAAAAAACCCCTCTCAGGCAGCAGACGTATGATAGATGTGATGGACGTCAGCACTCAGAAGGGGACAGAGATGTCCATGGCCCAGTGGACACGTTACTACGAGACCCCTCCGTGTCAGAGAGAGAAGCTCTATAATGTCATCAGCCTGGAGTTCAGCCACACCAAGCTGGAGAACCTGGTCAGGAGACCTGCAACAGTACGTACACACACTTCATGAGGGGCTCATGTTTGTGTATTATACCTTTGGCACAGGCGCCATGCAAACAGAAGCACCCGAGCAGCTATAGTAGTTTGAACTGAAAGTGTTCTCTCTTTCTGTCTTGTATTGCTGTGTGTAGGTAGATCTTATAGACTGGGTGGACAACATGTGGCCTCGTCACCTGAAAGAGAGACAGAGAGACTCAACCAACTCCCTCAATGACATGCAGGACCCCAACGTACAGAAGTAAGTCCCCCCCCCCGTGTGTTCGCTGTTCTCTGGAGTCAAATCGGTCGAGGATGCGTTGACGCTTGAATGTGAACGTTGCTGATGTTGGTGTGACTCTGCAGATACTGCCTGATGAGTGTCGAGGGCTGCTACACAGACTTTCACATCGACTTTGGCGGGACGTCGGTGTGGTACCACATACTGAGAGGAAGCAAGGTGGGGCTTCAGGTGGATTTAGAACCAAACACGTGCATGCTGTTGTTGACTGGTGCACAGAGGGAAGTGTGTGTGTTTTGAAATACGCTTGTGTGTTTCCAGGTGTTCTGGCTGATCCCTCCCACCCCTCAGAACCTGGAGCTGTATGAGAACTGGGTGCTGTCGGGGAAACAGGGAGACGTTTTCCTCGGAGACCGAGCGTCTGACTGCCAGAGGATTGAACTGAAGCAGGGCTGCACCTTCATCATACCCTCAGGTATACATTTAACTCTCACTCACTGCGTAGCTGAAGCATTCGACAGAGATACAAGATATCAAGGTGTGTGTTGTGCCTCAGGCTGGATTCATGCCGTCTACACCCCCGTGGACTCTATGGTGTTTGGAGGAAACTTCCTGCACAGCTTCAACATCCCAACGCAACTAAACATCTGTAATATCGAAGACAGAACGCGGGTGGGTGGAGACGCACGCTTCTATAGGCTGTATAGGAAGTGATGGGTTTTGTAACGGTTAAGTGCCTTCTTCACCTCCACCACAGGTTCCAGTGAAGTTCCGTTACCCCTTCTATTACGAGATGTGCTGGTACGTGTTGGAGCGCTACGTCTTCAGCCTGACCAAGACCTCCTACCTCACACCAGAGTTTCAGAAACACTCGCTGGGCATCGGTATGAACTCAAACCCAGGGGATAGATGTATGTATGCATGGATGGTGTTTTTGGTGCAGATTGGTTGTAAATGGCATGTGTGACTCATTCCTTGCGTCAGGTCTAAAGAAGCCGTCCGGCTCAGCCAGTGAGCAGGTGAAGGAGGAGGAGGAGGAGGAGGATGGTAGCAGCGACGAAGAGGCGTCGGAGCAGCAGTCTGACAAGCCTGCAATTAAAGTTCATCTGACTCCCCTTGAGCTGGAGGGAATGTGGAACCTGCTGGGTAAACTGGAGTCTCTGCCCTCCAACAAGAAGTGTGTCCCAGCAGGGATACACAATGCCCCGGCACTCATAACACACATCAAGGTATGAAGTGTGTGTGTGTGTACGCCTTGTGTGTTCCTGGTATTCAGTGCTGTCCTGTCGTTTGCCCTGCTTTCTGTCCCATCACTCTTGTCTCTGTGGCCTGCAGGCATTACTGAAGGAACATGCTAACGACAATCCCAAACTGTCCTACACAGGAAAACCCATCATCAAGTGGCCAAAGAGGGTAAGCAGTCTTCACTTGGAGACGCACGGCACACGTATAGCACGATTTTAGTGGTCTATCCCAAAGATGAAGCTTGCTTTATCTTTACTTGAGAAATCCACGACCTGTTACCTTATGAATTGTTTCTCCTTGACTTTTCTGCTCCTCTCCACCAGCCCTCATGGTACCAGCCTCCTCCTCCTCCACCCCCTCCTCCTCGTCCTAAATTGGCCTCCACTCCCATCATCCCACGGCCACAGAAACCAGCCTCCTCCATGTCTGTGCTGAGGCGGCGCAGGGTCAGGTAACAAAGCTTGTGTGTGTGTGTGAGAGAGAGAGAAGCACACTTTGTCAAATAAAGACAGTCTTGAATGTTGTTTTAGTCACTCTTAACTGGTTTTCAGTTATGTTTGTCTCAATTTAGCTCAGAAATTACCAGAAGTTTGGAGACAACACCAAGTTCTATACCATTCTAAGCCTTTTTTAATTCATGTAATTGTGCAGGTGTATGATTTAGCTCTCTTCAGTGCTCATCCACTTGCTGTTCTATAGAAATAAAAATGTAATCTTGTGTTTTCCTTCTCTGAAGGTGTAAGCGGTGTGAAGCCTGTATGAGACCAGAGTGTGGGGAGTGTAACTTCTGCAGAGACATGAAGAAGTTCGGAGGACCAGGGAAGCTCAAACAGACCTGCGTGCTACGACAGTGTCTCTCTGTAAGTGTCTCTTATTCGTTTCTTTATATAAACCGTAGACGTGTCTGTTTGGTGACTCTCCCTCTGTTCCTTCCAGCCGGGCCTTCCTCTGTCTGCAGTATGTGAGATCTGCAAGGAGCCCAATCAGGAGGAAACCGGCGACTCCTCCCTCATTCTGATGGAATGTTCCAACTGTGCACAGATAGTCCATCCGGCCTGCCTCACGGTAATCCGCACGCACACACACACACACTTGTGCTGTGTCCGAAATTAGCACCCATTTACTATACAGCCCTATACTTACTGTCCGTTATTTTGAGTGTGATAATTCTGTGTGTAACATTTTGCTGTACGCAGTTCCATCACAAATTCCCACAACAGAACAAAAAAAAAAGAAGTGTTGATGGAATATGATATTCTTACAAGAAATTGAAACTTTAGTGATTTTTAACAAAGATAACAAAGATTTCCGAATAAAAACTACAACTCCCATGAAAATCTGCCACTACTTACATCACTGTAACTTAGGTTTTTCGCATGTGATTTCAGCCCTGCAGTCACCATATTATCATACGTATCCAGACTTGTTGGAGACATTGCTGTAAATTTGACCTGTACAGAAAAAAAACATGATTTTGGCTTATTCTCCTAAATTTGTGACTGTAATCTCAGAATGGCAGTTTATCTCGGATTATTAGGCCAACTCCACCGGCTTTGTTTTTGTTTTTTCTACCTGAAATGGTCCTAATATGCCGCGATGGTAGGTTACACTCACATAAAACTCTCTAAATTTATGTAAACAATTTGGATAATTCAATTCTACACGTGGGCGACACCTCAGACATTGACCCGCTAATTAAGATCTCCTCTCTGAAGCAGCTCGGCTGTAGGATCTACCTGTTTGAATGTAGATCAGGTAACATCGAGTTAACCACGAAGATAACCTGCTCAGAGCAGTTTAGGGATGCAGGTAAAACCTATCCCATTTTTGTAGTACGGGGGCAATCGGGAAGTTACACCCGACGTCACAAAGTTACTCCTAAAGTTACCTGGATAAGCCAGTTACCTCGTTTCGTAGTACAGCCCCGTGCACTTTTACAGCACTTGTTTTCATCCAAAAGGGTTGACATGGCTGTTCTCAAGACAGTGAACTGACGTATGCCTGCTCTCATGTATTGTAACTTTCTTCTCTTCGTCATCCATCCGTCGTCTTAATAAAATGTCTGCATCTGTGTCTGCAGGTTCAGGGTGAAGGACTGGTGAATAAAGACCTGCCCAGTTGTTGGGAGTGTCCAAAGTGTGTCCAGGGGATCACTGACCCAGAGGTAAACAATGTCTCATTAACACACGGACAGACGGTAATGCACAGTGTTTCCCACTTGCATGTATTTATATTGAGTACACTGCACACACACACTTCTGAGTCTCTTTGCAAACACTTGTACTCTGACATGAACTCAGTCTATTTACCCGGCGTTCACACACACTTGGTTGCAGTAACGGGTATTGTGTGTCTCCTGTCTGTTCGTCTTTCATTATTTATTTATTTTTTTATTTTTTGGTTGCTTTACTTTCTGTTTTCTTTGAATTTAATTTAACTCCGTCAGTCATCAGGCAGCGATGAATCGTTGGCTGCCGGCCACCAACAGCACATCCGTCCCCACGGCCCCCTGGTTCTCAGGTTGGGCCCCGGGCCCTCTGCGGCCATAGGGGGTTCTGTGGGCTCCCAGCTGGATGGGGAGGTGGTCCGCTGCGGATTCTTCCCTCCTCCTCCTCCTCCTCCTCTTCCTTGCTGCTCTTCCTCCTCCTCAGCGTCACTTCTATTGGTGGCGGCCCCTCTGCCTTCTCAGCCAATCAGCTCGAGACTGGTGAGAGGTGCCGCCTACTCTGCGTACATCCACCCGTCTGTCGTGTGCACCCCACCCCCCTTTTTTTTCCCTTTCCATCTTTTTCAAGAGAACAGACACAACTCTTGATGTAAATTTTACAAATTTACATACAATTTTTTCAAATAATCCTGTTGGTGACAGAATAATTGTTCTATTTCAGAGATCTGTTTCTCGGGTTCATATAAGAGTAGTGCCTCTTCTCTCACACTGTTTTCATTTTGGAGCTGCCTTTAGCTTCGATTGGTTTCTGTCCACATTTACCTTCTCCATATTTTGTAAATTATTTTTCTCACAGCTAATTTTAATGGATATTGTGTGGCCTGGAGTTAAGACGAAAAACGCCACCACCCTTTTCTCCAGGTTTGGGTCATACACAAACCTTGAAGACTTGAACTGCTGAGAACAGAAATGAGAAAAGTGATTTTCGTGACTGTGAACACTACTGGACACATGAGTCTTCACTCAACTTGAATCCCTGGATGAACTATTTTTGCTCCTCCTGTTCACTGCAGTTACTGAATGAGTTCCTGTCAGTTGTTAAAGTGTGATATCAAGGTGTTGTCATTTCCTCCTCAAAGAGGAGGCCTGCTGTTCCCAACAACACAATGGAGAAAAGGTATAGGAGGATCTCTGGTACTTGATCCAGAGTCAGTCTTAAATATTAAAATCTGGATATCAGAGCCTTTTATATGACTTTGACATGTTAAAGGCACGTCTGTCCCAGTTTTGTGTCACAAACAAACGTAAACAATATGTTGTAAAATCAATAATATAATTTATAGGAATATTCTTTCTCTCAAGCTGCACAGCTTGTAATCTGCTCAGTAACAAAGCTACTTTTGTTTCTGGGTTCATCTTGTTATTTCTGAGTTCTAAATACATGACAAGTTGTAATGATGGCTTTTAGATTCTGATGTGAGCAACATGGACCTTTTGGGACGACTGTGTGATTGTAATTCAGAACACTTGAGAAGTCCAGTCATTAGTTGCTTTTTGAAATCAACATTTATGCACTTTTGGAGAGGGTTGACACTGAAATGAGCTTCATGAGTGTAAGATGTATTGACTTGGACAGTAACCACATTATTTTTACTGATGCTGTATATTAAGTGAGTGTTGTAGTTATTCTGTATTAGATTATCAGTTAAGTGTCGGCCTACATTATTTAAGGTTTGCTCCCTTCAACTTGTTTGTGATGCTCTGTACGAACTCAACTATTTAAAGTTTATTTAAATATACTATATATAATGACTGGAGAGTAGATAATAGGGAATTTTGGGTAAACTTTTCTTTGTTTTAATGAGTCACATTGTTTTCGGTGGAGACTTGTAGTGTTCCATGATTTGCCTTCAGAGGCTTTTCCACTCTGGACAGCAGTGAAATTATTGGCCAAAGGCACTATTTTTTTCCTTGAGATTACAGATTGATTGTGGGCTTCAAAATGATCATAATTGTCTGAACATCAGCACAACATAATGGTAGCTTCTTTCCACAAAATATTATCAGTAGAGTTGAGCAAGCATTCGACAGAAACCTGTAAAAAGAACAGGGAATGTACTTTTTACAGTATCATCTGAATAAAATGTGTTAATATCTGTACTCGGGAGGAAAATCCTCACTTGGTATTCATTCAAGTTTATAAAAAACTTGAATGAATGTTCTGTAAATGGTTCTCTTACTCTTGTGATCAAAAACATTGGTCTGAAGCTCGATCCTGAAGCTGTTCTGTGAATGGTTTTCTAAATAAATAGTAAATATAGCAACTTCTGATCAACCCACTATCAGTTTCAGGCATAAATTAACAACTACTGGTTAGTCCTGACCATAGACTGTATAAAAGAAATGGACGTAGCATCCATGACGTCACCCATTGGTTTATGGACTGCCGTTTTGAAGCCTCGAGTCTGGCAATTTGGCCGGCGCCATCTTGATTTTTTGCAAACAGAAGTGACCATATTTGGAAGAGAAGGCGGAGCTGAGGAGGAGCGAGGGGTGGATCTGACTGAGAACCCGAGGACACTATACATGCCCATCTATAGGCTACCGGCCCTTGGCAAGTGGCTAACATTACGCCGTGAAAAGTTGCTAACTGTTACTGACAAAGCTTCCATAATTCGAGGTTATTATATATCGGTTACTTATAGCCGCACATAAAGTGCCCGACAAAGTAGAAAAGACAGAAGTTGCATCAAACACTCAATATGACATCAAAGTAACACATCACAGTGAATACTTGACATCACAATGGCACAATCACTAACGTTACTCCAGATTATAAAAGCATATTTGATTGTCCAGTAATCATAATATTTGGGTCACTTAAAAAGGACGCATCCAAAAAAAAACAACTAACGTTAGCTATAACGTTAGCCTACAAACGGTTATTTGTCTTAGATATAGCAAAGTTAAGTTATCATCTGACGCGAGCGCTAGCTAGCTATCTTAGTTAGCAAGGTGCATCCGTAATTCACGTTAACTGTGTTATTAACTGGGATGATAATTTTGTCTAGCAAAAAAAAGGCTTAAAACAAAATATACTTATCGGAAAAGCCGAACAGGCGACTCCTTAGAGTGTCTTTTAGTGCAACCGAACGCTGAACAAGACATTTTTAGGAGACCAACACGTCACAATTAACTGTCTTGAACTGGAAACACACTATGAAAGCGTCAAAGTAAGGGTTGGGGTTAGACGAAAAAGACGAGAACACGGATAACATCCAAAAACAAGTTCACGGCAATTTAAGTGTACAGATTGCCATGGATAGCCACACCCTAAAGCATACCCTGCTTTATCGTCTATTTTACTCTAAATGTGACCATAATTTACAAAATGAACATCATGCTGTATTGAAGAAGACTTCAAACTAACGATTGAGACCATAAACTCATTAGGAAAATATTTACTAAGGTAGTAAATCAAGTGAAAAGTAGGGTCATTTTGTCATAGACTTTCATACAATCTGACTTCTTTTTGCAAAGACATGTGTCGCCCCCTGCTGGTCATTGGAAATAATGCAGATGTATGCACTTCCGCATTGGCTTAATTTTTCAGACCCGGAAGCTACATCCACTTCTTTTATACAGTCTATGGGTTGGACACAGCTAAAGTGAAGCGAATTTCAAATCGTAAAAACAAACCTGAGATTGTTGCTGAAGCCTCTATTTCAGAGGTTTTCTGAGGGATGGCGGCATCTTCAGCGTGCAGGAAAGGAATGGCGGTGAGGCACAACTGCTCCGTGAATGGATCAGAGAAAGATTTTGATTGGGGAGATAGTGATGGGAGTATGGAAGTGAGAAGTGAGGAAGAGAATGGAGAATCTCCAGGGGAAAGCTGGAGAGATGTAAGGAGCAATTGAGGAGAAAAAAGGAAGGAAAGGAGTAATTCGGAACGGTAGGGTAGGCAGAATCAGGAAGATATTAAATGTATTGTAAGATTTGGTGAACAGTTCGGGGTTAGCAGGATTAATCCACTAAAACTAACTAAAATGCTCCATAGCTCAGTTGGAAATATTGATTTTGTTACGGTGCTACCTGATGGTAACATGTTAGTTGGATGCAACAAGGAAGAGCAGGCAAGCAAGGCGCTAAAACTTAAAGAGATCGGTGGGATTAAAGTGGTTAGTAGTGTTAGTCATTTGTAATAGAGCCAGTTGTGACTGTGTTTTGCCATGTTTGAAGGATAAGTAGTTTCATAGGTTAATTGTTGCTTGCTTAATTAGGTAATTAAGACTGCAGTCAGCCTGGCTTCTGATTGGTTCAGAGGTTTTACCTGCTTGTCTGTGTTAGACAATTTAGTTGAAGCTATGGAGCCTGGGGAGCACACTAGTTTTTGACCGTGCTTAATAACCTGTTCTTGAGCGCTTACTGCTTATTATTTAATTTTATATTTTCCAAGGATTTGTCATTATCTTTCATTTTGTACCAGAAGAAATTTTCAGTAAACGTTTCAGAAAAGAAGAACATGGACTATGGTATTTTGTCGAACCATGCGTCAACTATATGCCTGGTCTCTATAGCTTAAGTGGGCAATTTTAAGAACAAGACGGCTTGGAAGAGGAGAATTACATAGACCTTCCACAGGTATTGACTCAACCAAGTATACCAGCAAAAAAGGACAACATACCTTTGCAGAAAGACGTGCAACAGTGGCCTCATCTGAGTGAAGTTCGCATCTTACATATTGCAGCAGAAGTTGGCTTGCTTATTAGTGCTGATGCCTATAAGGCCGCAGAGCCCCTGCAGATAATAAACGGCAGAGGCAATGGGCCCTATGCTGTGAAGACACTTCTCGGAGGGGTCATGAACGGTCCCCTCAGAAAAACCACCACCACTGCAGCTAACAAAGAAATGGTGAGCCACTCGGTAAATCGCATTTCAGTATCCAATGTTGAAAACCTTTTGACTCAACTGTATATTGCAGACTTCCCGGAGAGAGGTGTCAAGAAGAGTTGAGAATCCCCCTCTGCCAAACGGAGTGAGTAGGCCTAAAGTGTGTGTATAATACGACTTTCTTAACATCCAAAGAGTATTGAGCACTAGGGGAGTTTCAATCTGACTCACGGTAGCAGAACACTTCCCCATTTCCAGTGAACTAAAAGTAACCTTCCCTATTTCCAATGAACTGAGGTAATCTTGAGTAAACTAAAGTGAATGGGAGATGATTCTATCTACGTTGTGTGATATGCAGAGCCTTATAAATTGTATTGCTTATGACAAAGTGTTGAATTATAAATTTTATTAATCATAACATGTATGTTATGTATATTAATCATAACAAGGTGTTGATTTATGGATAATGTAGTAATGAAATAATCACAGTAAAAGTATTAATGCAATAATAGAGTTAGGATGTTAGAAAGGATTTAAGGAAGTGACTGAGTTAAGAAATGTTTACAGTTAAAAATGAAGAAAAGTATGTGTAACAGAATAAGGAAGGACACAAATGGGCTTGGGGAAACAAATCAAATCAAATCAAATTTTATTTGTATAGCGCCAATTCACAACAAAGTTATCTCATGACACTTAACATGTAG
>JBBPCS010000042.1:64437-87211 GCA_037974645.1 Hollardia meadi | reverse complement strand
ACACACACACACACACACACACACACACACACACACACACACACACACACACACACACACACACACACACACCAGGGCTGGAGGCTGTGTGTAGGTCAGGTTTTGCCCACTTGAAGGACAAAAATAGTTTCCCTCGTCCACACGTGGGAGCGCATGTGAGACGGTCATGTGCGTTGAGCACAACAACAACAAAGCCGTTCGGCCAATCAGATTGCTCCACTCGCCCTCAGCCCTGCTTCACTCCGCCGTGCTGCAGTCGCTGTTATTCGAGCGGTAAGCGCGTGAGGTCCAGGCCTGTAGAACATGCCGGAGGTTCCGTCCGGAGCTCCGGAGGTGTCCCGGAAAAGAGGCGCCGAGCCCGGAGCACTACCCGAGCACGTCCCGGAGAGGAAGAAGGCCTGCTGGGGCATTCTGACCAGCCAAGGTCGGTACACTGCTGTGCTGCGGTTCAAAGAACAGACAGTTTAGGATGCAGGAGGCTAGTCAAACCTCTGCAAATATAGCATAGCCTTGTAAAAGGACAAATTAGCATTAAATAAAGTAACACTCTCACGTTTTATTGTATACAAGTTCTTGGTAGCTCTGTTAGGCTATTCAGTGTGTCTGACATTTGATGCTGGGGCTGGGGATTCTGCAACAAGCTGAAAAATAAAAGAAATACCCGCCAAACTTTAATGTCTTTAAAATCTTTAACTTTAATAATCTAACGAAGCTTTGATAAAACCATTAATGACATCTGGCATTATAAGAGCGAGTGACAGGCTTTTTGTTTTTTGTGATCCCTTTTTGAATTAAAATGTAAAAAGGGATGGGGTCACAAAATTCATATAAATAATCATACTGTTTATTACTTTCTTAAAGATACACAGAAAATAAAATAATAAAAACAGTTTTCTGTAAAAGTTAACTCATATTTTTTATTCAGGATGGTCAGGGCTTTGGTTCTACAGACTGCTCATACCTGTGTCCTACCCCTGTTACTCATCATATCACTGTGTTTATAGCGCCATGAGTTTAAATATAATCTTCACTATATCTGCAAGCACTATCTGTATAGAGTATCATGATTAACAACAGCATGTTTGATTAGTGTTGCTCAGAATGTATGACAGAGTGGGAAAGATAAACAGATATAATGAAGTTAGAATAATATATTATTATAAAAATGCAGGATTTGAATTTGGTTAAAATGTCACAATAGGAACAATTCAGTATAATTTACATTAGAGAGCTCAGTCATGCAATAAATAATAATCAGGATGCTTTCACATCCATCATTTCAGAAGTCGATGACAGTGACATTTGGGCAATATTAAACCAATCCATCAGTCTATGTACTGAACTGTTCTGCCAGTGTTTTCTCCTAAGTCTCCGCCACTGCTGTGGAGGCTTACAGCTCACATGTCCTGACGATGCTCAAATTATTCATGAACAGCCAGAGAAAAGGTGCGGGGGTGGGTTAGGGACAGAGGCAGAAAAAGAGGAAAGTAGAGATGTGCCTGTTATTCTCACCGCACATGCTGTACGTGTCGCCCATTTCATTATATTCATGTATTAACGTGGCACAGGCCAGCGTTAATTACACGTAGGTATGAAAATACTGTGAGGCGATATATATTTATCAGAGGTGGAAGAAGAACTCAGGTCTTGTACTGAAGTAAAAGTAGCAATAACACAGGTTAGAAATACTCTGTTACAAGTAAAAGTCATGCATTTAAATTTTTACGTCAAACCTGCATGTTATATGTTGATGCTCCATCATTTGTTGATTATAGTTTGTATTATTAAATTCTGCAAAGTGACTTGTAACTAAAGTTATCAAATAAATGTCATTGAATGCGGCTAAAAGATTGTTCCAATGTCCTCTGAATTCTACAAAGGACCTACAAAGGATATTTTTCAAGGATGCCTGTGTGTTTCCTCAACGTGCCTGAAGGACTCACGGTCCTATGCGCACGATGATTTTCAACGATGCAATGACGCACACCCGCTAGCTTGTGTTTTCTCGGAATGCTAGGAAGGAGTCTCGCCTAGCCTCTGCAGGACCAGACTTCCTACTTACTTACTTACCATGGAAGTATCCTTGACATTGAGAAGCACCTACAGATACAGGAAATAACTCGTCAGTGGACCGGTTTCTGAACTGTCTCTGGTATGTATCTGTAACAGTGAGTTTACAGGTACACTCCCAGATCAGCTCTCACTGTTCATAAACAGCCAGATGGGAGGAAAATTAGAATGATGTGGACACTGCAATATATTCAGGGCGTGTGAAATAGTTGTTCATGAGGTTTTGATAGGTGGTGAGTAATGTCATCATCTAAGTGGTTCCCATAACTCTGATTGGTACAGTACATACCCTGGAACCAATATTTAAAAAAGAGGGAGCAGTGGAAGTGTTTTCTTTTTGTTGCTAATGACCTTTCCAAAGTGGTTGCTGGCATGTATCACCCAGAGGAGGCCAGGGACGGAAAGGACCTCACCGACCCTGTCTGGTTACAGATTCAATGGGAATGAGAAGGCTTTAAAACCTGTTTCTCTGGGTAGCTAATAGCAGAGTCAACGGTCGAGGCAGTGTCCTATCTGGTTTGTTAGGTTTGATCTCAACACACTGATAAGATTCCTCCTCCTGTGGTCGAAGCAGACAGTCAGTTGTCCACCTGCTTATTCCGTGAGCTTGTATGCTAGCTAGTTGCTATTTTTAGGATTTACAGTCTCTTGTCAGTGTAGCTGCTAAGGTGGCCTCCCAGTCTGACAGACTTAAGGACCAGCAGAAGGTGTGCAGGTCCTTTTATTTCCACTTAATTCAGAATGTCTTATATCTACCAGTGGCTGGATGTGCCATGGGGAGACGGAGATATGGGTATGTTGTGTTTATGCGGTGTATACTGAAATGCAGTTGCTGCTGCCGCAGTTGTTAGGAGTTCTTTAGCACTAAATATAACCACAGGGAGCAATGCCATGTGTCTGCTTTGAGCTGATATTCCCCCTTAATTCAAAATAAGTGGGACTACAACTAACAGTTATTGTCAATATTAGATTTTTTGAATTAAAGCTACCAGGTGTAAAGTTGTATGTGATTTAAGCGTCTCTGTTTTAGTAAAAGAAGAGAATGCTGGTGAAGATAAGTTCAGTGTGTGTTTTGCTGGTTTATCTCAGTGTTAAGGCGTCCTCTGCTGTCTACCACAGTGTCTTATCTGATACGATCAGGCCTGCCAACGTGAGTAGTAAAATGTTTCACATACTGTTTCCCTCTCTTTAACTCTGTCTCTTTGCATGTGTGTCCAGGGTCCTGGGCCGATCGCTCTCCTCTCCATGAAGCAGCTTCCCAGGGTCGACTACTGGCCCTGCGCACTCTGCTGGCCCAGGTAACGCCTTTGCACACACACACACACACTAAGGATTGACCGATATGTTCTTTTTTTTCAGGGCCGATACAGATACATTTATCAGTAACCAAGGACACAGATAATCGATATTTGGAACCGATACACATTTGCAGTAAAAATTAAAATTCAGAGTCAATATTTAGAATAACCAGTTTTGTAATGTAACTACGTATATGCTGTTATTTTCTAAAGTACTGCACATTTTTGAGGTAAGATAATGGGCGTTCTTTGCTCTGCGTGTTTACAAAAACCACACAATGACATTAATGACTGTATGGAGTTCTGCTTGTATGGAGTTTGGGGCGTAACGACTCAGTTGGTGTTGACAGTCGGCAGATAAAACCATGGAAAGATTCTGATCGGGATCTGATCCAGTCGTTCTCACGTTTGATTTGCTATTGGCACCAGTGAATAAACTGTTTCCCCTGTAGTTAGTTTCATTTCACAAACTTGCTCCACGCCTCTTAATCCATGATTTCACCCAAACTCTGAGCTTTTTTTCCTTCCTTTTTTGACCTTTCCAGCACAAATGTCACCGCTCAGAAACAGTGCAGGCTCCATGCTTGTTTCGGTACAAGAACACATGACACTGTGTCGTCTTAGTGTCTTTACTCAGTCATAAGGTTTATGCTCCTTCCTGACTGTCAGACTAAAAAAATTGTGCAATGGTGGAAACAATCTGTATGTATGTATGTTTGTATCAGCTAGTCTTCACCTTTGTCCCGAGCTTTATACTTTATACTCAATAAGCGTTTCTCTCTGGCTTCTCAAACTGAAAGTTATCCTCTCCATTACGTAGCCTACAGTAAATATTGCACCAGGTGAGTCCATTCATCAGGTATTTCTTTCTTCTGCCTTTTTTTAGTCAAGGATTTCTAATAAGCTATACCGATAGTATTCTCAAGAAATAATTATCCCCCTTCTTCCATTCAACCTCCATTGAAGTCAGTCTGATTGAAATCAGTCTAGATTCAGAAATACCTAATAACATTGCAGGACTCTGACATCATGAACATCGGTTCAAGTCCAGACTCTGGTCTGTGGTTAGGTTTAGGCACTTTGGTTAAAGTTCCCAGTTTTAAAGTACATAAAAATACTCTGCTATGACTCATATTTTATTTAAAATGCTTTTCCCACATTAAAAAAACGTTGAAAAACCATGAAAAGAGACTGGAAGCACATCTACTCTTTCTCCCTCATTGATAGATTCTGGATCTGGCCCCGCCCACCACCGCTGTTTGCGTTAGGTTGACCGGTGAAAGATCAGCTAGCATCAAGATGGCTAGTGTTGGAGGAAACGTGGGAGAGATTCAGCCGTTACGTTACATGTTTGAGCCTCAGTCAGACCCGGACTCAGATGAGGAGTCTGTTGGGCACCAAAATCAGCGACTAGTAGGAGAGTACAGTGTACAAATCTAAGATGATACTCTTGGTTGTGTGTCCTTCTTTGTGAGTAATTCAGGACATGATTCTGTTTCAATGTAATGACTTACACACCAGTGATAAAATGTGAGTGTGTCACTGCTGTGTACAGTAACATACTGTGAGGGAGAAAACACTAATATGTACTGCTTGAGGAAATGTGTTAGTGAGTGACAAAATGGGAACCTTTTAGCTTCGGTGTACATTAAGAACCTCTTCCCATGCAAGAGATAAGAAATATAGAAATCTGGGAATTGGGCGAGTCATTGACTGGAGGAAAGACTGACCCAAACAAGGCAGTGTGCTGCTTAAACAATTAAAGCCATAATGCTTTGTACTTTAAATTTTAGGGGTATCCCGCCAACATTGTCACCATCGACCATGTGACCCCTCTCCATGAAGCCTGCCTGTCAGGACATGTAGCTTGTGTCAGAGCATTAATAAATGCTGGAGCTAATGTAAGTGTCCTTCTTATCACCTCCATTATTATATGTGCACCACTTGTGTTCACTCTAAAACACTTTAGCAATGTCATTAAACAGCTGCTGACAAGTGTCACTTGCATTTATACACAAATATTAGGGCTGCGTGATTATGGCAAAAGTTATAATCGAAACTATTTTTGGTCAACACTGAGATCACGGTTATTTAACGTGATTATTCGTTGACTTTGGAAACATCATGCAGTTATTGGACTTGTCTTTTTAACAGATTTTCTTGAACTTTAAATATAGGCTAATTCAACTGAACAAACAAACATATACGTAATATATGATGTGTATTATAATGTAATTTTTAGTTGGTATGTAAAATATGAGAAAGGATTGCTGAAATGTGACTTTTTGGCCTCTCCAAGCACCGGTACCCTAACAGCACAGATAGACGTGCTGTTATGATACTGATTATTCTCATAATCGTCGGATGCTGAAATTGTAATTGAAGATAAAAA
This sequence comes from Hollardia meadi, assembly GCA_037974645.1. Lineage (NCBI taxonomy): Eukaryota > Metazoa > Chordata > Actinopteri > Tetraodontiformes > Triacanthodidae > Hollardia > Hollardia meadi. The sequence continues at coordinate 81,451 of JBBPCS010000042.1, read as the reverse complement.
ATGAATCGCCCAGCCCTCACCAACATGCGTGTGTGTGTCTAGGTGAATGCTGCCACCATCGACGGTGTCACTCCTCTGTACAACTGTTGTGCCTCTGGCAGTGTCGGTTGTATGGAACTGCTGCTGCAGAATGGAGCACACGCACACACGCCACACACACACTTCCCCTCGCCTCTTCATGAAGCCTGCAAGAGGGGTAAATACTGTACACAGCATGCAGTATATAGTTGGATTAGTTGACTGAGCATCACTGAGCATTGAATGTTTGCCAGTGTTATTCATTGTGTGTGTGTGTGTGTGTGTGTGTGTGCGTGCGCGCAGGCAATAGCAAGTGTGTAGAGTCCCTGCTGTCTCATGGAGCAGATCCAGACTATGAAGTGTCCCACTTGGGCTCTCCTCTCTACATGAGCTGTCTACACCGACACACAGCCTGCTCAAGGATCCTGCTGCACAGAGGTGAGGTCTCATTTATTGCCCACGGTTTTATAGGAGCCGCCATTGTTTTGGCCTCTCTGGTGCAAAAAAGTGAGCAGCTTTAGCCAGTGTGCTTAAAGCTTCGCAAAGTTAATGCTGCAAGGTGGGCTCAGTCTGCAGTAATAGCAACCCTTTCACAAAGTTTTGTTATCCAGTTATCAATCTAGATTGTTTTGGTGCGAGTTGCTCAGTTTTGGAGATATCAGCTTTCGAGATGTCTGACTTCTCTCCATCATAATGGAACTAGATGGCTCTTTGCTTGTGTTGCTAAAGGCGCCAAAAAAATATATTGAAAAACTCAACAGCGATGTCTTTTTCCAGAAATCATGACCCGGTTACTGAAGATAATCCACAGACCTTGCTGTGAGCAGTTTCATGTAGGAACTGTCCCTTTAATGTAGCTTCAAATTTGGTCAGAATGTTGCACCAAAAATACACTTCACTTGTAATTCCTGCAGATAAATACCAATCTGGTTGTTTTCCTGACCATCAAAAATCATCTCAGGATTGGTCTGTTCCAGATTACTGCGTAGACTTTCAGCCAGTGGTTCTGGACTTTTTTGTGTTTAGCAATGTTTATTTGTGACCCCTCATCACAGGTTTTGGCCATCATAGTGTGGCCATGAATAGTGAGCAATCAACCAAATAGTGATTTTTTTCCCTTCTGTGGGTGTGTCATTTGAAGGATTTTTAGAGGCCTGAAGAGGTGAAAGTATGCAGTACGTGACAAGAAAAGTTGGTAATATTTCTTTTTTCTTTCTTATCCCTGAAATCATCTTGTGACCTCTCAGGATTATCTTGGGACCCTTTTGTTGGTCCTGGCCCCTAGGTTGGGAATCATTACTCTAGTCTGTTCCACTGTGAACAAGTGATGTTTCATTATATTCTTATGGACTCTGTGTGGTGGCATTAAGAGTGTAGTTCTCTACAGTACTCTGTTCCACTATAGTGTAGTTCTCTTATATTCAGTCAACACTATGACTACGATTATATTTAATCTAATTGATGACATTTTCCTCCCCTCCTGCCCTGTTGTCTCCTCCCCTCTTGTCCTGGTCTTCTCAGGAGCCAACGTTAATGTAGGCAGAGGAGGTGACAGTCCGCTGCATGCAGCTGTCAGACAGGACAGTGTTGATCAGGTGTCAGTGTTACTGGACTATGGAGCTGATGTCAACCTCAGAGACAGTAACAATCAGCGTCCTGTGGAGCTGGCGCCTCCTGGTGGAAAAACACAACAGCTGCTGATGACATTTGAAGGTACTGCAATATCCTCGACTGCTGTGATTCTCAGGACTGATGCATGGAACCAGTCAAAATTCAAGCTGAGCTGTATCAAAACAGTAAGAGGAAATCTCTCTGTCTCTAGTTTCTCCCAGGAGTCTCTGCCAGCTGTGTCGTATCCAGATCAGGAATCTGATTGGTCGATCCAGACTGAAGCTGCTCCCCGTCCTTCCTCTCCCTTCCCTGCTCATTAACTATCTGGAGTACACCTAGTATGATGGGCACTTAAGCAGCATGGCAGTGAATTTCTTCAACATTTTAAATTTGCATGTGTCAAGCCCATTATTGACCACAATTCATGTCACCATGATTTACACTGTATGGTTGAGTTTCTATACTACAACATCACTACATCGTACGCTCAAGATTTGCACGCTGTACTCTGGTACATAAAAGAATTGCCTTTGTGTTGGCATAATTGGCACAATCTGTTTATTCTATATGTTTATACAATGGCTCTTTTTGTCTGAATGATGTCAGCTGATCCAGACTTCGAACTCATGTTGTTGGTTCAGTACAAAATGTATTTTTGTGAATATTGGCATTTATTTTTCATTGGTAAGCGCTGGCCTTCAGTTATCTGTATGTATGTAAATACCAATAAATGTTCCATGACGACCTCAGTGACCTGTCCAACACGCTCTCAGTGTTAAGCGTGGGCGATGGGTTACGCTATTAGTTCTATAAAACCGTAAATGGGACCAGTAGACTGTCAGGTTCTGTTTATTTTGTCAACATTGTCAAAAGGTAATTTACCAAGGGTTTCATTTTGTGAATAGAATCATTGTGGTTGACTGCAGACTTAAACACACATTTAACTATTAGTCTAGGAAGTGTAGAAGAAGACTAAATAACAAATACATTTGTTTTGCTGTGGTGTTTGACAATTATGTCTGAGAGGCTGAGGGTGTTTTACATTTACCTGCAAGGCCTACATACCTATGATCCAAACCCTCCCAATGCAGACTTCTGATTGTGTTGAAACTGACAATAGAATCTACATCTATAATCATGTATTATTCTAACACACGCTGCCTGCGTTTTTTTTTAATTATTCTATGTTCAATTGTGTATTTAATCTAATTGTTTCATGCTTGCTGTTTCATTCCCTCAATGGGAATCACGTAAGAGTTATACCTCTGCATTCCCACGTCGTGTGTGGCGTTGAAGTACAGCCTTTCCAATAACTGACCCCGCACGTCACTTAACGAACAACACGTAGCACACCTGCACCTACTGTACTATTCATGAGTCCATGAGCTGGCCCCTCTGCACCTGAAGCCATGTCAGGAAAGGGACGCGATTTTAATATTTACAATGGGGATGCTAAGAAATATACTGAAAATGGTACAGAATAATTAATATATCGGACAACTCTATTGCGTGTGAGCAATTTAATTCCGCTACAGGCGTGCGACTCTCATCTGGGCAGAGCTAATACACTGTGGGGGCTGCTACGCTGGAGCAGTGTCAGTAGTAGCAGGTCAGGTTCACAAACTGTCAACAAGGAGACCGGGATAAGAACCGGGAAGGAGCGGTGTCCACCACCCTGCTGGAACACTAAGTATAATTTTAACGGGAAGTCGCGGTCTTGCGGCTGCCTGTCGTCGAGTTCAAACTTGGAACATCAGCAGCTAACTAAGTCGTTAGCTGCCTAGGCTATCCGTCCTAGCAACTGTAACGGCTAACCTAGCTTAGCTGTGGGCAGCCCGGCTAATCACGAAGAGCCTTTAAGATGAGGCTGAAAGTAGGATTTATTCTCCGGAGTTTGCTTGTCATCGGGACGTTCCTTGGTCTGGTGGTGCTCTGGTCTTCTCTGTCGCCGAAACCAAACGATGAAAACCCTTTTGGAAAACGGGTGAGTTGACAACACCAATCCAGTAACCCTAAGTGTCCAACAGAGAGAACTTACGTTAACCTAACTGCTACACGTAACAGTTATCAGCGCTAGCCCAACACACCAAAACGTACAATATATTTGCAAAACGAGTTACAAGTCTGTGGATAATGGCTGGTGATGGCATAAGGTTCATGGTAGCAGATTTGCGTTTATTTAACAGTAAAAGCATCACTCCCAATATAACAAGCGTGAGAACAATCTTTCATTCAGCGGTTGTAGCTACCTATACTAGCTACATCGGTTGTCATGGAGATTGGTTCCTTGCTAGCTTCTAACGCCAGAAGCACTTATATTGATGTTTGTTAATAAATAGACACATTCGGGTGTACAGTTGTATCATCCCTCGTTTAGTACCTCTATTCACACGTTACTGTTCACATTACATTACTAAGTCGTACAATCCAGGATACATATCCGCATATGTCAGCAGAGTTCACGTGTCGCCAAGGCGGAAATGTCTTGTAAGCTAACAACTGACATGAATGAGTTCAGTCATGTTATTTGCTAAAAGTCCTGCATTTCGATCAGAAAGCTGGTACTACATTGTTGTAGCCTACAGCGAGTACGTCACGTGAAATTTTAACACTGCTTGAACATGAAACTTCATGAAAGACCTTTTTCTTGAATGTGAATGTGTGAAAGTTATCGCTATATAACTTTTCATATTAGCTCTATTAGACCGTCAAATTATGTTGCCTCTTGCTTTTGCCTCTACTAACAGTATTAAAATATCAGCTTTAATTAAGCAGTCTATCCTGCCTTCTTGTCAATGACTTGATGTGGAGTAGAACAGTGTGTTATCTGTGATGAGTGTAGTTAACTGCAATACTGGTTCATGTTTCATCACTGTATCCCCCTAAATATTAATCCCTCTCAATGTGACTTAAATGCATCCTAATGGATAGTAATATGCCTGTAAAATGCTTTTGTCTTCACCAAAATGTGCAACAGATCTCCACTCCTGTTCCTCAGCAGCTGTATTAATCAATGTAAGATTTTATAAAGGCATTGTCAGTGTGAATCTGTGACATTACGCCACAAAATGACCGTAGAAAAAGCCCTTTTAATGTGCTCTACAGTTGCAGATCAAGCTATAACAAGATCAACAAGCTAGAGCACATCATCATAACACAGTTTATTGCTGTCTACTTACTGACAAAAGCAACCATTTCATAATCAATAGGAGCTCACAGTTAAGCATATGTGCTGTCATCTCCACATTGTTCTGTCGGCTATAATGTACCATCAGAGTGCAGCGGAGCAACGAAAACCACTTGTTACAAGCAGAGATATGTGTGAAATTAGGCTTTGGTCATAAGAGTTTTCGGTCATTTTGAATTCAATTAGCAGGTGCCTTTTTATGTTTCTGTCTCATCAGTTAGTGAAATATGACACAATTACTTGTGAAGGCACAATTTGGCACAGTTATTGCCACCTGTAGATACATGGAGTAGTGTAAAACCATTGGCTGCTGTGCATCGTGTTACCCACATGTGCATTTTTAAAGCTGCAATTAACCATTTTCTTTCACAGAGAGTAGAAAGAAACAAAAACACAGACAGAGAGAGAGAGGGAGGATGCATTCAATATTCAGTGTGCCGGTGCACCGCTTAATACACACACAAAACTGTTTAAATGGAGTGTAATTTGTTAGCCAGCGGCGGCAACTATAAAATTCTCAGCTGACAAACAGCAATGTCGGCCTTCAGGGCAAAAGCCATGGTAGCTTTCCATTTAGACAAATAATTGCCACCATGAACAGGAATGTGATTTTATGTGAGCCTGAATGATATTTATAAGTCCTCTGTCTTATCAGTCCATTGACTTGCTGGTGTTTCAATGGGCCATGTGGTCTTAAATGTCACGCTTGCAGCTGAACTTCAGCAGTGGGTCCGGCGTATCTGATGGCTACCCTCTGTTGTATCCCTTCATACAGGATGACAGTTCGCTGCCCAAAGGAGACCTAGCAGATCAGTTTAAGCCTGTGGTGCCATGGCCTCATGTGGAGGGGGTAGAGGTCGACCTCAACTCCATCAGACTCAAACATGGTGAGACTCATTTCCATTTTTATAAAAATCCCATAAAGAAACTCTGATCTAACATTCTCTAGAAAAAGACTCAAGTTTTTATTGACGGTGGCTAAAGCAGGTTCAGGTGTAAAAGTGACCTACCATTTGACAGATCTTGATCATAGACTGTATATAAGATGGATAACGCATCTCCACTTCCTCCCATTGTACAAACATAAGCACCGTCATCTTGCGCTGGTGACGTCATTTGGAGCCGCACTGGTGATCAGGCAGTGGACCCGAGTTATCGAGTTCCCGCCCATACACCTGCCCAACTCAATCGAAGCAGGGCTCAGCTATCAATCATGATGTTTCACCCCCTTTTTAGAGCATCAAATAACTAATTCAAACCAAACTGAACAGAAAAATGAACTCACAGCGTGATAAGAGCTACCTAAAATGACAGAAACCATCTTTGGGAAAAATGTATTTGACGTGTACTTTGAGTTTTTAGATTGCCCCATGTCCCATCTGCTAACACGGAGGGGTAGGGGTTTATGACCTATACTGCAGCCAGCGGCTGGGGGAAAGATCGAGACGTTTTGGCTTCCCTTTCAGGGAGCACTTATGTTGTCCTTCTTTATATACAATCAATAGTCTTGACACATAAAAGTTTTAGTTGTGTGACTTTTATCAGCAAATGTGTCTGTAAGGTGGTTTGGCTGTTGAACACAGTTCTTGGGTCATCTTTGGGTGTCTGGTAATTGTCTCCAGGAGGGGCCAACCAGCCTCAGAACCCCGACCAGCAGCCCAACCAGAAGCAGGTGATCCAGCAGCAGTATGTGACATTCAGACCTCACACACATGCTTACACCAGCCCCATCCTGAAGAAAGGTATCCTGGGAAACTTTGAGCCCAAGGAACCTGAGCCTCAGGGGGTCCCCGGCGGTCCCGGAGAGGGTGCCAAGCCTTTTGTCCTGGGTCCAGAGTACAAAGACTCTGTCCAGGCTTCCATCAAAGAGTTTGGCTTCAACATGGTGGCTAGTGACATGATCTCACTGGACAGAACCATCAGTGATATACGCCATGAAGAGTAAGTTCATACTGACTACAAGTTTCCCACCTTCTTTACTATTTTGTTGTTTGTTTTAATTATTCAGCTCTATGACATTACAAGCACAGGCGGAGTTTTAACAATCAAATAAAAGCAAACATGCTGCAAGGCTAAATTGTTGTAAATAAGCACAGCCAAGCAAAGCTAGACTGGATATGAAATACAATTTAAATAACTGTTTTTGAGATGTCAAAGTGTCCTTGGGCGATCAATCAATTTAACAATCAAAGTGAAGAATATTAATTCATGCTTTTCCAAATGCTCACATACCCGACAGTTTGCCTATTATATCTAACACCACCTGATGTTAACTTCTCTTTTGAGCAAACATACACACACGGAAACCACTTGGGTGTGACTTATAAATACCTCACTGAGCAAGCTGCCAGACGCAGATTACAAAGGATGGTTAAACCAGTCCTTTATATTACCACATCGTGGATGCACCATGTTTGGCATTAAATCATGTCGTGAGTGCCACCCATTGTTTTCTTAAGCTTACAGCTCAAACTATTTCACAATCTTTTAAAAAATTTTTTTTTTACTAATGCCTCTAAGGTAACATCCAGTAATGAGCACAGAAAACACATTCTCATTGAGCCTGATCAAAGACTCCCTCCTCCCTCACAAGATCGTGGTTGATCATTGGACTGGTATTTGTTTGTTTTTTGTTTTAAGACACAGACAGCAGTGTGTTAACATGCTAAGAATACACAAGTGAATGAAACAAGGAACTGCATACTATGTCTTATACTACCAGACAAGCAGATCCTCATCCATTATTATTATGCCTTACAAAAGTGTGTGTATGTTTCATCATAATACCAACAGTGTGTTGAAAGGACTTTGGTCAAAGCTTAGTTTTATAATGGCAGACAATGGACTATTACTGTGTCAGTAGTCTGTTACAGCCCCACTCGATGTGTTAGCGGATGCTCAGGATTGTAAAATTCTGGACTAACACAGTGCGGCCATTGTGCCTTAACAGGCAAATGCACCCACCTTCTGAACTTAACAGTCATCTGACTTTAAAGGCAAAAAACCAAGAATCAAAACCGAAACCTAAATCTCTTGGAGGATTGAAAGCCCCCAGAGAGAACGGCTCAACGTTCTCATTGAATGTGATCACTATCAAAAACGATGCAATAATATCTTCTTGGAGTGTAGTAGAATAGATTACAAATACATTATTTTGTATTTAATTCTTTCAATGTGCGTGCACAGTATAATGCATTCATTATGTGTACTGAATAGGAGCGAAAAAAAAAACATCCCCATTTTTTGCTGTAATATTTTCCCACCACCACCACTAGGTGTGTTCGCACGCAAAATTTGGCTAACTTTGGAACATGATAACTAGCCATTACATATAGATGTAATTATGGTCCATTCTTAACCAGCCTTCATCTCAACTGGCAATCATAAGGCTTTACTGGTACGTGAAATGCTGACGTTAAGTTGGGACCGCTCCGTGTAGACTGGATGCTTTCTGCTGAGATGCTGTAAGCATTGATGTTGTGCTGTTGTAGTAGGCTAGTTTGATTTTACAATAGACACACTGTACACAGTTTTGATTTTGTTTCACCTTGAAATAATCCCAAACTTTGAACACTTTTTGCATCAGAATGAAAACAATTAGCCTATAGGCTAAAAGACGGTGTATATAGGTCTAAGTTCTGTTTTCAGATTTTATTTTTTACAGTAATACAAGTACATGGTTAAAATACTACATTATTTTCATGGCAGTTAAACATATAGATATGAGTATAAAAGCATAAAGTACATAAAATGAAGCAAATGAGACAATTTGTAACAACTTCTAGTGTAAACCGCTTCCATGTCCAGTTTTATTCAAGTCCAGATATTTTTGTGATATGAACAGATAGTGCAGATATGTACATATAGAGGGAGTAGCTTTGCATAATATCTTCTCCATGACATGCATCTCTAAAACTGAACGATACAGTACAAATGACTACATAGAACACAGCTCACCACCCACAACTTCAAAAAGGGGCTTCTCCGACACCAGCATGTGCACACTCTGTCACGCTGCGGTATGTCTCTATAGTCACTAATTTCTCTCACCCACACATGCAGTCATTTTGTTTGGGGTCATGAGCATATTTCTGTCCATGTGTGTCCAACACAGCTCAAACCCTTTTTGCCTGTAGACTTAACCATTGCAAAGAAGACCATACTACTGAACTGGAAGAGCGGGACGAAAATAGCAATTACCCATGATGACAAAACAACTCTGATGACATCAGGGACACAGAAGACACACAACTGTTTTCACAGACTGAGTAGTACTCAGTACTTGACTAATAATTGACATTTTATGTGTAGAACTGGTGCTGTGCCCCCTACATATCTGCTAATAATCATAAGAGTATGATTTAATTAGTTAACCATACTGTAAGCCTCAGTGAGGTTCTTATTATTCCTGCAGAGTGGCATCAAGTTGCATTAAAGAGATGGCAGTAATAATTCTGATGGGAACCTGTAACCTTTCTGAATGAATCTCGCTCATGACATTCTGTCCCACCTCTCCAGGTGTAAGTACTGGCACTATGATGACAGACTGCTGACCTCCAGTGTGGTGATAGTCTTCCACAATGAAGGCTGGTCTACGCTGATGCGAACCATCCACAGTGTCATCAAGAGGACTCCCAGAAGATACCTGGCTGAGATCGTCATGATCGACGACTTCAGCAACAAAGGTGGGTTTGCTTTCCTCACATACAGTGTAGGGTTGGGGGAAAAAAAGATGCGTTGTGATTATTCTTCAACAATTCAGCATTAATGCACAAAATTAGTAATCAGATTTTAGATGGTTCTCAAAGCGACTGTGTTTGGCTTAATAGACGACTACTCTCCTATGTTGTTTTCATGTCATTGTCTATCCTGGGCCGCCATCCACGTCTCTCACCGATAAGATGTTATTAAAGCTATTACAGCAGCGTCAGAGTAGAGCCTGCTGCTCTTTAATTGACGGAGCCTGAACTGTCACGGATATATGAGATGTGACGTAACACTGTCTTTATGTGACCGCTGAGTCGTAGCAGTGACGGTGTGGTTAAAAGAGTGGGATGAAGAGATAAGTTGAGCCCGTTTTAAAGATGATAGCTGGACTCACTTTATTAAAACCAAACCATGTCAAATAAGTGCCTCTGTTGGTGGTTTACAAAGTGAAATTTAGACGTGTGACATGTAGTATTGAAGAGCATTTCCATCACAGTGAAAATAAGTGATCCTGTGTGTGTGTGTGTGTGTGTGTGTGTGTGTGTATAGTCCATCTGAAGGAGCGTTTGGAGGACTACATCAAGCAATGGAACGGTCTTGTAAAACTCTTCAGAAATGACAAGAGAGAAGGATTGATCCAGGCCAGGAGTATAGGAGCCAAGAAGGCCACTAAAGGACAGGTATCATACAATGTCACTGCTACTGCTTCTATACTGTTGCTCCTACCACAGCTACAGCTACAAGTGTGTGAATGTTTATCAGTGGCTTTACTCGCCTACAAAAGTTCACACACAGTTTCTAACTTCAACTTAAACCACGTGTGAAACACTATAATCAACAGTTAGTAGGATTGGTCAGACTGACCACATACTTGTTGAACAGAGAGGAGCACAGACATCACTGTTCGTGTGTGTGTGTGTTTTCTAGGTGCTAATCTACCTGGATGCTCATTGTGAGGTTGGAATCAACTGGTATGCTCCTCTGGTTGCTCCTATTTCAAAAGACAGGTAACACACACACACCTGAGATGGTTTACATACGGGTTTATTACTCAGTTACAGTCCATTCAGTAGCGGATTCAATATTTATGCTCCACTTTATACAGTTTATTAGTAACCTACTGTTGATGCATGCAGATGGCTGTTTTTAGGCATAAAATCATCAGTGTTGGTGTTTCCATATGTACTCAGATATTCAGATCTGTCATCTTACCTTAACTCTAAACTAAATGGTCACTGCACAGCCCGTTCAAAGACATGATAATCCCTTTGTTACTAATAGGTTTTATTTTCTGCTTGACGTCGAGATGAGTTTTAAGGGTTGCTCATATTTTGCAAATGTCTTCTAGTCCATGAATTGCTCCAGATGTTTCACTCTGAGAAGGTTTCGGAGTTTGCACTCAATCTGCTTTTGCTCGCAGCTCTGAAACGTCACATATTTCAGCCACCTAAACGAGATGTTTAAAGAAAATGATGCAATGATTTTTGGTGGAGTTTTGAAATCTTAGTACATCGTGACAGGTTTGACCACCTGCAGAATTCTATACCAATGCATACAGTATATTTGTGCATAAAAGGGTCTGGTCGCAGCATTGAGTACTAGAGTTGATACTAATACCAGTATCGGAAAGGCCTTGGATACTACCTTAAAGGCTGGATCGGATATCGGCAAGTACGACATATAAAATGCACAGATCATTTACTAGCTCTGAAGCCTGTATGCAACTGTAAAAAGCAGATTTTTTTACTGCATAACCAATACAAAAAGGCAAGTGACTTGTATAACTTCAGGCACATTTCAGCAGACTTTATCCTTTGCGTATCCATTGGGTGACACTGGGTCAAAAGTGCCCACCAAAAAACCAACTTAGTTTCATCAGGGTCAAACGGCGGTTTTCTTTTCGCATCTCTAAAACAGTAGTCTACTAAAACAGCAGCAAGTTGCTGTGTGCTGCCACCGGCATCTACTGTTTTGGAGCGGTGAAGAATAATTGATTTCCAGTAGTGTAATGTTAGCCAGAACTAGCAAAAATGTTAACAATTTGGCAATATTTTACACTTGAAAATCCCACCAGTAAAATGGCAACATCTAGAGTATGCAAGACTTTAGTTTAAAAAAAACCATAAAGACGAAGACAGCTTTTTAAAGGCACTGCTATGGGATCAGTACTCTGTATCTGCAAAGTTCAATCATCGGAATCGGTATCAGGAATGAAAAAATTGTTTAGCCTGCAGCACTCGTTGTTTTATGCAATGCAAAACAAAAACATAATGACTCAAGATGCGTGTCTGAACTCCATATTTCAGCTGTGACATTTTCAGCTGGGCTTTGAAAGTGTTCAACTTATCATCACAGCCCAATTCAGACGGAGGTTTGTGTTTGTTTGTGTGTGTGTGTGTTTAGGACAGTATGTACAGTGCCACTGATAGACTATATAGATGGTAATGAGTACACTATGGAGCCCCAGCAGGGTGGAGATGAGGATGGCCTGGCTAGAGGAGCATGGGATTGGAGCCTGCTCTGGAAGAGAGTACCACTTAGCCAGAGAGAGAAGGCCAAGAGAAAACACACCACCCTGCCCTACCGGTACACACACAGCAGCCAGCATGCTAATACTCATCCCTGTTCTGTTTGTGTCTCCATCTCCCATCCCTTCACCCCACCTGTCCTCTACCGTGTCTGGCTCTGTCTTGGTCTCTGACATCCCACCCCATGGTGTTGTCACCGGCACTGCTGTCCGTATTTGCTTGTTTTTGTCTTCTTTCCTGCTTGTACACCACCCCTACACCCCTCCCCATGTATTTTTTATGCATGGCCCCACCCCCACTCTGTCAGAACGGTGTGTACGGTGCCTCTCATCGACTCCATCCACGGCCAGAAGTTCACCATCGAGCCCCAGGGTGGAGGAGACCAGGTCGGCTTCGCTAGAGGAGCCTGGGATTGGAGCATGCTCTGGAAGAGAGTTCCTCTGGGAGACAGAGAAAAAAACCTCAGAAAAACTCAGACTGAGCCATATAGGTACAGAAAACCAGTGCCTCCTGGCTAATCTGGACAGCATCAACACAAAGACAAACACATCACAACTAACTGGGCCAAATGCCAATGATATGTCTGACATTAATACCTCAACTGATTTGGAGAAATGCTAATCTTAAATCAAGGGGTAAAAAGTACAGGAAACCAACTCTTCTCAGTAGAACTGTCTAAATTAACCTCAAAAGCAAAAATATTAAAGGAATAGTTCACCCCAAAATCTAAAATACATATATTTCCCTTTAATCTGTTGTGCTGTTTATCCATCTAGATCGTTTTAGTGTGGGTTGCAGAGTTTTGGAGATATCGGCTGCATAGATGTCTGCCTTCTCTCCAATATAATGGAACTAGATGGCACTTCACTCGTGATTCCCAAAGCGCCCAAAAAATAAGTTTGAAAAACTCAATAGCAGTGTCTCTTCCCAGAAACCATGACCCGGTTACTCAAGATAATCCACAGACCTTGTTGTGAGCGGTTTCATGTAGGAACTATTTTCTTTCTGTATCACCGCCCAGAAGGAAGCATCTACTCATGGATGAGAGGCTAGCTAACGTTACGGCTCAGCCAAGGAGGACGCCATTAATGTTGACGTGCCATCCTGTCACGAGCACGAGCCTCTCATCCATGTGTAGATGCACGTTTCCTTCTGTGTGGTGATACGGTGTAGGTCGCTAGAAATAAAATAGTTCCTACATGAAACTGCTGAAATAAATAAATAGTACTACAGGTAAGAGGAAAATATGTGTTTTTAATTTTGGGGTGAACTGTCCCTTTTAAGAGAAACTTGTATGGGTACCAACAGCTGATCTTCACAACCAACTCTTCAGATGTTTACATTAGGAATACTTCATATATCTAATGAGTCTAACTCAAACTCACTGCTGCAAATCCCAACTAATCAACTCAATCTGATGGGGGGAGCTTACGACTGTCCTGTCCACTGACTGCCTCTGTGCTTTAATGTTCCTACTATTAGACAGAATTAATTGGTCAACAATGTCTTGTGGGCCCTGTTTGTTTAATTTAGTTGGATTTGGTGTTATTGAGGTCAACTCGGCAAAACATTTCCTGTTTTTCTGTAAACCTACTTTTTCTTTTCAACCCGCTTGAACAACAGGGACTCGGGCATTGACAACATAACATAACATAACATAACATTTCCTTCAGTGAGAAACGACTGGCTCCTAACCTAAAAGCCGTGGGAGTGATAAATGTGTGTTGGGTCTTCAGGGGAGCTTCTGGTGTGAATCGGGTTCGGACTGGGGCACCCTCACCTTCCCCTCCCACCACCTTCCTCCACATCACTTTATCATTCATCATGTCTTCCTCTCAGTCTTCTTTTCTCAGCTTTGCTTTCACTAACTTCTTATTTTGCTTCAACTTTGTTTCTCTGTCGGTCTGATCTTACAGTAACTGTGTTTAGTAAAGGCAATGTAGATGCCAATGTTTAGACAGAAATGACAGATACTTGGAAATAGGGGTGGGCCATCTGACGATTTTAGATCCTAATAGACTTTTTTCACAGCAGCCATTTTGACACAGTTGCTTCCAATGATACTAATTAAGGTTCTGTTCCATTCAGGTCCAATAGAATCGCTGCTTTTGTACACGTTGGCTCACTGGATAGGCTCTGCCACTCTAAATGGAACAGAACCCGAATAAATGTTATTAATTGGCTGCTGTGAAAAAAGGTCTGTTGATCTTGAAGGCGTCCACAATCTACTTTTCAGGAGAATCGTTGAGATTGTGGTATTAATGTCCTCTTTAAGAGTTTCCCACACACAGACTTTACTTGGCGGAGCCGCCCAGGTATATTAACAGCTGCCGAAGTATATTCCGCGACCCATTTTAGCATTTTATTTTAACTTTTATCTCCGTCTGAGAGGACGACACCGCCATCCGTGATCAGTTAACTCGTGGACACTCCCCCCTCACTCTACCCCTCCCGTCTGACAATCACACATGCGATATGTTCTCTGATATTACATACCTGCTGTAAGTGCACTGATTGTGAGAGGTGGTGGACGTCTCTTGTTTAATGAAGACCGACTTGTGCCGTCGTTTTCGTAAAAGCTTGGAAGTTGCAATTTAGACCATGAATCGTGATTGTGATGCTATTTTTGTTGGCCAGATCACCCACCCCTACCTGGAAAACAGAATAACATTTAATGTGAAGAATAGTGTTGGAAGTTTGAGTACGTGTCTGTATGTGGATGTGTGTGTCTGTCTTTATACCTGTAGGTCTCCAGCCATGGCGGGTGGTCTCTTTGCCATAGAGAGAGAATTCTTCTTTGAGCTGGGCCTGTACGACCCAGGGCTGCAGATATGGGGAGGAGAGAATTTTGAAATATCATACAAGGTAGACATGGAGTAGTCCTGTTTATACACAGTGAGGCTGAATGGCCTCACACACATCATTTAAAAGGGTTTAGAGTAGCATTCACCATGAATTTGAATAATTTCTTTATGTAGATCTGGCAGTGTGGCGGCCAGCTGCTCTTTGTACCGTGTTCTCGTGTCGGCCATATCTACAGACTTCAGGGATGGCAAGGCAACCCTCCACCTGCACATGTTGGATCGTCACCCACTCTGAAGGTAGAATAGATCAGGCCTGAAACACCAGGAGCCAGAGCCACATAAAACTCTGTGTAGAATCATGATTTAAACTATGCACACACCAAGACTTTCATCAGATTTATAAAGCTGTGTATAAACATGGTTCTGTTTCATATTCTTTCATATTTTTTGTACTTGTGCAATGTTTATTCATCTGGATGCAGGTGTGCAGTTTTAAAGCCAGTGTAGCACTGATCAGTCTGTTTTTCTTAAAACCTGTGTGTGTGTGTGTGTGTGTGTGTGTGTGTGTGTGTGTGCAGAACTACGTCCGTGTGGTGGAAGTGTGGTGGGATGAATATAAGGACTACTTTTACGCCAGTCGTCCTGAAACTCTCACTCTAGCCTACGGAGACATCAGTGAGCTCAAACGCTTCAGGTATAACAGACATACAACCAAACATGCATGCTTTCTATTTATTTGTGTCTCGCTCGATCAGTCTTTTCCACATCTCTGAATTTCTCATTTTACTACCCACTTAAAAGCCCCTCTACACGGTGCGAGAAGACTCTTCACTTATTAATGTTGCAAAATTTGTCATGATGTATATTTTATTCTGCTCTGCATTTAACAACTTTACACACAATACAGATTCCTAACGTTTAAAATGAGCTCAAATTTCCTGCAGTTCCTTCCTTTTTATTTTCAGAATTGGTTCTGAAATATAAAATATTATGAGCTCACAGTTGAAGTGTCTTGTTCACTGGTTGTAAATGAACTGTTTGTTGGACTCTCTGTCAGGGAGGAACATCGATGTAAGGGCTTCAAGTGGTTCATGGAGGAAATAGCGTATGACATTCCACTGCACTACCCTCTGCCTCCGAAAAATGTAGAATGGGGGGAGGTAGGCCCACGCACACACACACACACACACACAGCATGTTCAGTTGCTGTTCCTTTCATGGAGATGGCTCATTTTTGTGTAATTGTGTGTGTGCCGTGTGTGCGTAGATTCGGGGCTTTGAGACGAGTTACTGTATTGACAGTATGGGACACACCAATGGAGGCAATGTGGAAATAGGACCTTGCCACAGGATGGGGGGCAACCAGGTAATGAAACACTCAGTGTCTCATGTGGTGTTTTGCTTTGTCTCCAGTTGCTCTGTTCAGTCTTGATCTGGTTTGGTTCCGTCTTTGATGATGAGCATAGATAATAGTAGAACAGATTTCTAAGATTTATTTAAGACTATTGAAAGTATTTATCTGCCTCCTTCTTATTTCGCCATGTTCCAACAGAAATGTGCTTTAGCTTCTGGCAATTTTCCTTCTTGATTTTAACACTCTGAACTAATTATTGCACAGGTGTAGTAGTTTAACCACCTCTGAGGCTGTGACTGAAATCACTCACTATATAGTGCACTACATTTACTGACAGCAACTATTTAGCTTCGAGTTCACGTCATCTCTAATATGATATAACTGTGATAGGAACGTTCCATCGGTGCACAATCACAGCAAATAATCAGTGTCATGTGACCACAACTTCATACTGATTTAAAAAAAGAAAAAGTGCAATAAACTGTTCTGACACGTGACACTGTTGAACGTTATCTAGCACAGATCTATCATTTTCACTAAAAGGTCCAAACAATGGTGTGTGTGCGTGCGTGCGTGCGTGCGTGTGTGTGTGTGTAGTTGTTCCGTATCAATGAGGCCAACCAGTTGATGCAGTACGACCAGTGCGTGACCATAGGAGGTGATAATTCAGCTGTCATCGTCACACACTGTGATCCCAACCAGCACACTGAATGGAAGTACTTCAAGGTGAGACGCACACACACACACACACACACACACACACACACACACACACACACACACACACACACACACACACACACAC
>JBBPCS010000042.1:0-42097 GCA_037974645.1 Hollardia meadi | reverse complement strand
AATCCGCAACACCGTTTGCTGTGATGCAACCAATGCCTCATGTGCTTCCCAGGGAGTGCTGAGAGCATTATAAACAACGCCGTCGGAGCGCGCTTTGCTGGACAAACCACGTAATGACACAATTTCTTCGTTCTTCGTTTTTCTGCATTCTGTAAAATAAAAGTTTGCATATCGGCAAGCATAAACGCCGATACCGATACGTCTGTGATAATGTAATGTCGTCTGTGTAATACAAAGACTTACATACTATAGTACAGTGTACCTTTACCATCACAGAAGAGTTGACCTATTTGAAACATTTTAGGGACCATTAATTCAACTCCTCCCCCGTTTTTCTGGCGTTCTTTGACGAGCAAGTGCAGCTGAAATTTCTTTTGTAAATTGGTCTTTCATGACAAACATAGTACCTTTCAACTCCCTGCCTTTGCTTTGGACCAGTTATTTCTGTCGAAAATCGAATTTAGCCATTAGTAGCCTTGGCCCCTTATTGCTTTTGCTGCCCAGGCAATGCATGTTGTAAAACGTGACGTTATCAACCATGTCAGAGGGAAGTTTTAAGGCGTTCAAAAAAACTCTGTCAGAACCTGTTCAGGAATGCTTTCTTTAATACCGGCAAATATCCAATTGTTACACATGCTGAATTTTAAACACCGTTTCTTAGAGTTTTATTATCCTCCATGACTGTTTCAATTTTACATTACAATTCATTGACAGTACCTTGAAGTTGATCATTGCTCCTCTGCAGATCATCATCTTTCGTTGATGACCAGAATGTCTTATTTTATTGTTGACGAGATGTGAACGGGTCATCTGTATCGGTAGATGAGCAGCAGATCCTTTTTTTTTCTCCCCCGTGTTGAATGGCAGTCTGTGTCAGCTATTCTGACGAATACATTGAAGCATTTGTCAGTAAAGCGCATACGTTTTCTTCGGGCAGACAATACTTGCCTGTTTTGGACAGGCCAGTTCAATCTGAATTATGATGCTCTCTAGTTGAGAAAAACTTGGCAGCAACTTGTGAGGGAGCAAACTCCTCCAGTTTGTATCTAGTAGCAGCGTGCCGGCATGTTGGAATCACGGGTGATCCATCTGCTCAGTGCTGTCTCCTTTGCCTCAGATATTAGCTGCCTCCTCAGTCAGACCAATCTGCAACATCCCAACACATGTGAATTCAGCCCTCATCTCATTTCTCCTCAGGCCTATCAGGGATCTTATTCTCTGCTCAAACTATTTCCCTTTATCAATGTAGATATCAAAATTATTAGTCATACATATCTTAATCCACCTAGACCACACTGGTTTCATTAAAGGTCAACACTACTCAATAATATGCACTATATATTCAACCTACTAAATACTGTATATCAAAAAAAATCATCAACTGATGCATTCACCATCTCATTAGATGCAGAGAAAGTGTCTGACCTTGTAAATAGGACCTTTTTGTTTGCAACATTTATTAAATGGGTTAAATTCTCTTACAACTTGCCCACAGCATCAGTAATCACCAATGGAATAACCTCACAACATTTCACATCGCTATTATTACAGAGTAGCCACCATTTGCCAAGAGATGTGATTTTGCAGTGTTTAAACTCATAGAAAGATTCTCTCCTGCTCCATTAATTGGCCCAAATCAACCCTCCTCGCACGAAATCAGCACCGGTGGAAGGCTACAACCCCAAAATTACCCTTCAGTATCCAAACCGGTAGCATTCGATATCAGGGAATTGATATTTACCTCCAGTCTTCCAGAGCTGTTCCGCCTCAACTTTACCCACATTCTTAGATGCACTAAAGATCAGTTAAAACACTGGAATAGTTTACCACTCTCCCCTTGCAGGCCACATTGCAATAATCAAAATGTCAGTTCTACCTGGAATCAACTACTTTTCCTAGTGTCCAATCAACGCCCAATTGGTTCAATGCACTTGACTACTGAAGAAATAAACCACCTCGACTCAAACCCACAACACTACAACAAAGCAAACAGCAAACAATGAAGCTTTAATGCCCCAAACGTCCTCCACTATTATGTAGCTCCATCATGAAATGGATTCACTCAAATGTTCACCAAGAGCCATGGTTAGAAACTGATCAAGATTGATTATTTCTCTCAGCAACAATATTGAAAAAACCC
Source organism: Hollardia meadi (assembly GCA_037974645.1). NCBI lineage: Eukaryota > Metazoa > Chordata > Actinopteri > Tetraodontiformes > Triacanthodidae > Hollardia > Hollardia meadi. The sequence goes on along the minus strand of JBBPCS010000042.1, from coordinate 39,957 downwards.
CCCCCACCTGCTACAAGGATAAAGTCGTTGCAACAACTCTGGAAGCTTGATGGAAAATCAATAGGATCTCCAATCACACACTCTCCCCATGTAAATTCAGACTTCAATAAGCACACCTTTCTCTTCTTCTCTTCTAAATCTAAGGAATCGCTCATTTAGAGCACATGCTCGAAAACAATTCCATATTAACGTTACACAAATAATCCAGAAGTTTGATTTCACTCATCAAACAAGTGAAAAATTCACTCAGGAAAAAAAATATCACACATAAAAAGTTGCAACATCCAACCATCATTAGTTAGACCTATTTACAATGTCAACATCCACTGTCAAAACCATACAGATTTATCTCCATCCCCACTACAAACTGGGAAAGAGTTCAGCAACCCCAGATTACAACTCATACACAGAACACAAATAACTCAAGCACAGTCTGCACTGAATGGTTTCATAGACACTGACACATGTCCCTGATGCACTCTTAACACCACAGACAACTTTCAGTCAGCACGGCTTTGCACACCAACCCACAACTTCTGGAATAGCACCAGGACTATCATCTCCCAAATCCTGAGTCACAGCATTTGACTCTCCCCTTCCCTCTGCCTCCTACATGCCCAACACTCACTTACACAAATACCACAACGCCGTACTTATCACTTCAACCATTGCAACGAAGATAATATCATCCATATCCAGAAAATTCATTAACGCTCTCTTTTTTTCACCCAGTTTGTTAATAACTTATTTATTTAGTTTTAGAATTATTTTTTTTTTTAGCTTTCTGTCCTGCTTTTATTACCAACATGTCTGAACTAGCCACAACCTCTCGTCACATGGATTTGGCTCTTTTGTCGAGTTCTGATGTTTATCTCTCTCGAACAGAACGGAACAGAACATGGGTTCTTTAATAGCCACTAAAAACAAGAAATGAACAACAATATTAGTTTTTATAAAAACTCCCTTCCCCTCTTCAGACATGTGAATCAAGCCACTTAAAATACTGTTATGTAAAGCTGTATTTTTAGTTGTTAGCATTCTTACTTTTTTTTACATTCTTACTGAATACTTCCAGAACCCGGAAGTTTCCGTTTCACTTTAGCTCTCTATATCCATACTTCCTCCCTTCGCCCACTTCCTTTAACACCCAGTTCAGATAATGAAGGCTCTCATGGTACAGGTTTTTCATTATGGAGTCTATGTGTAAATTGTTCTCATCAGGAGAAACACACAGTTCCTGCAGAGCCTTGCTGTAAATGAGTGCGAGAATGTCAATCAAGGACTGAAGTAACTGACATTTTGCTCAGCGTGGTGTCTGCGCCGCCGACTCCAAAACATGTCTGAGTTACATCATTAAATCACTCGGGGCTTATTTTCAGAGAATGCTGCAGATGGCGTTCAAAAGTTTACAGTTGAAAATGACACGCAGTTGGATTGTCATGGAGTGTTCAAGTAGTGTGCTTATCCACACACAGATCTGGAACCTGTCCACAGTCTGTCCCCGCTGAAGTGTGAACGATGTTTCTCTTTTTTTTTTTTTGATTAAGTCTGCCGATGCATAATGAGTGAGATAAGACGCACAGTAACACATTGGGTGACTCGCAGTAAAATGTTCTGAATGTCTTCAGGCGGGGTAAAGGTCTTCCCCGCTGAGCTATTTAGCCAAGATTACGTTAGTTTCTTCCTTCTGTTTGAGTTGATTTGTGAGATATTTCTGTGATTTGCTTTGATATTCAAGTGATCGTGTCTTAATTGCTTGGGGGGGGGGGAGAAGAACAAAAAAAAAAGTTTTATTTGATAATAAAACTCTTCAGAGAAGAGCTACATTTCAAGTCAATGAGTTTTAAGATCAAAGTTTAATTTCATGTGATATTTGGCCCTTCAGTATTTAATGCCTTTCATATCCTTTCCTTCACGTTTGTTTGAAATGTTTCCGTTTGGCGATGGTGGGGCGGGGTGATAAGTTGGAGCGTGTTCAAGACGGTGAACACGGTGGAAAGTGTTGGGTGGGAGTTTGAGTTGGGTTTTCACAAAGTCTTTACTCGGGTTTTCGCCCATGGTTTAAATGCTCAACATGGTTTCTTTCATTGCTTTGTTTTCCTTTATGACAGCAGTCTTTGTTTCGCTGAGTGTTTTGATGGTGGTCGTTGTACTGTTCCGACTTTACAATGTGGCTGTGGGCGAATTCCAGGCTTGAACGAAGCTCTAATATATCATCATGGAGTTTGGGCAGTAAATCAAGTTTGTTATTGACGGTAGGAAGGCTACTGACATTCCCGCTTGTTTGGGTCGGGTGAGTCTTGCTGGAGAGTGCCAGGAGTCATGTCTATTTTGTACTGGCTGTAGCAATTATCGATGTTTGCTTTCAATTCTGTTCATTCTCCCATGTTGCGTTTTGATAATTGTCTATGGGCTGAGATCATGTGTTAACAGAAAAAAAGTGTCCAAAAGTTTATTTTCTGCCCTTGCTATGAGTTATTGGATGATAAATCTCAAGTCCCTGCATGACATTATGCCATATATTTTTATATGTATGTCTGACTTATGATAGTTTAGGACTTTCTCTTCTTTTCTTCATTTTGTATTCATTTTAGAATTTGAGGTCTAATAAATAATTTTTTTTAAACCATCTACTCCTTAAATACAAAACTAAAATATGGCAAAACTAATATATGTAATTATGTTGATATGAATAAAAACAGTAATGCCAATTAAACGTGTGAAGACGTCTATCACTTTTGAGAACATTGTTGTCTCGGCTTTTTCTCATCAATGAAGGATTAGTATCAGTGATTTCTAAATCATTAATCAGGTCATAGCTACAACTTACACCGATCGGCCATACCATTATAACCACTGACAGGTAAGGTTAATAACATTGATTATCTCGTTACAATGGCACCTGTCAGTGAGAGCTGTTTTGGCAACAAAAGGGGGACCTTCACAATATTAGGCAGGTGGTTATAATATTATGGCTGATCGGTTTATAAACCTGTTGAAACAGCTGACCTGTCAAAAGTGAAACTAAAGTTTTTATAAAAATATACTGAAATTTTTTTATATAATATTACATTATTTTTCATGACAAGTTTTACTAAGACAACAGCAAAAAATGAAAGAAAAATGGAGATGTATTAGCTGCCCAGCATTTATAACTCAAAAGAAGAATGATTTATAGCTAGTAATGGATCAAATGTCTCCTGATAAGCAACATAAACGGTAAATAACAAACTTTTCTGTGAAATTTTGACAGTGGATCATCTTTACATGCCGATTGATCATCTTTACATGCCGATTGCAAGGGAAAATAAAAGCACAACTGGTCTTTGCGCGCGTTGTCGGACCGAAAGAAATGAAAAAAAAACAACAACTAAAAGATTGGGAGTTCCACCCTCCTACGTGTTGTGATGAATGGGAGCTAGGTAGCTAAAGCTGAGGTCATCCATCATGAGCTATAGTGTTAATTAATGTCGTAGGAGGCGAGCCAACGAGGCCTCTTCCACATCAGCAAAAAGAAAAGCTACTGCTTTTCCTTCAGCCCCTCAGAAGGGCTGCAGATGAAACATGTAGCTCTTTGCGATGAGAATCAGATCAGGATACATGACACACACAGGAGACACAGACAAACACATGCAGCCAGCACACCACCTTGCAGTGCTCTATGTGTCACTGCAGCTCAAAGCAAAGATATCCCTTGCCATGTAATACCCTCACCCATTAACCTCCCTCTTATCAGCGTGAGATGTGACTGGCTTTCATAATGAGTTTTCATTACACTATAATATGATTTATGTGAGGAGTCATTTTGAACACTCTGCCATTGTAAATCATCCCAAAGGAAAACCCTGCAAATAAACAAGCATGTCATGATTGTCAGCATAAAGTGATTTTAATCCTTTACAAGCGTCCTTTGGGACACATCTGTTCCTGAGAATGCCGACCAATAAAAAGAACTCATGACAAATGGAAGAAGTAAATTTTCATGTGTGTAAAGTTATTTGTATTTCTTGTTTTTGGGGACTCTGAGGGTGGGCTAATTGCATGCCATTCTAATGCGACAGCCTTGTATAAAGCACTCAAGACTGGAGGCATGCAAGGTTGTGCTGCATTTAGCACACTCATGAAAGAAAAGGTCTACACCCTATTGAATTGTCAATAGTGTGAAACCTCACATACTGTTTTGGTATTGCCTTTAAATGAATATGCATTTTGGGAATTACTCTCAATTGCTTTGTTGCTGAGAGAGTAGGTTAGAGTAGCCTATAAAGACTGGGAAACCCCTAGTCTGGCTGAAATCAACACATTATAGAGTTTCTTTGTTATATTTGTACAAAAAGTGTAAAAAATGAAAATTCACACATTTATGGGGGTTGTGTGCTGCATTATACAGCTGGTTAGCTCGTGATATGGTGATAGCACTTCCAATTTTGCCCAGTGGCCACTCGTGATATTGTAGCTTAAAATTCCCCTGCAGCCTAAAAAGCATTTCCCCATAGACCGCCATTATAAAAGAGATGTCTGTAAAACATCTAACAGGACACCTCGAACTGCAACTAAGGTCAATTATGATTCTTTCTATTATGAATTTTTTATTCATGGAGGTTTTGCATTTGTAAACTAAAAATCACAACATAAATGTATGGGCCGAGTGTGTTTCGCCAATGGGAGAAACGCAACTGTGAATATTTGGTGGGCCCAAGCCAAGCCAAAATACCCCAGATGCCATCCTGCGCAGTGGTGATCGGGTCGTGGAGCCACGGTATCGAGTTCCCGTCCATACACCTGTCCGCCCGATCGCCGGCAGGGCTCAGCTGTCAATCATGACGTTTCACCTCCTTTTTATAGCATGTAAAAAATAATTAAAACCAAACTGATCAGAAAAATGAACACATGAACATACATCAGTGTGATGAGAACTACCTAAAACGGCATAAACCATCTTTGAAAAACAAATTATTTGACGCTGTGGGGGTGGCCGTGGTTGACACAGAGGTTTGGAGGCAGCTCATGAGAGCAGTGCCAGGTGGGTTGACTGGCACAGGTGGTGCTTGTTAGCTAATTATACTGTCTTTTAATGCAGTAGGGTGCTGGACCTCAGATGACTGCTGCTCACAAAGGATTTTTGGCGGACAGGAGAACTGGTAACATTTTTGTTTATGAACTAGTGAGGAGTGAAAGGCAACTGCACCGCGTGAGCAGTGGTCAAAATAAAGTGAATTGCCTGTGAGGGGACTATCGTGTCTGTTATGTGCTGAAGGGAACTCACGATGGCATCAAGATGTAGGACAGACGTGTACTTTGAGTATTTGTTCTGACCCATATCCTATCTGATAAGGTAAAGGGGGAGGGGTTAATGACCTATACTGCAGCCCACCACCAGGGAGATCAAGATGTTTTGGTTTCACTTTTTGGGAGCATGTTGTCCATCTTTATATACAGTTGATGGGTGGGCTGCATAACCAGGAATGTGGAAAACATTAAAAATACATACACATAAAAAATTGTTTAGATTGAATTGGCCGCATCTTTGTATCTGGTATCTATTTCTCCTTATACATCGATGGGTTGGCTAAGCTATATCCTCCTTGCTAGTTAACTGACTGGAGGATGCTGGCTGTCTATTTATCAGGTAGATGTGGGAGTGGTATCAATCTTCTCTCTGAATGAAGCATTGAGGCTTCAAATTTAGCTTAGCATAAACATAAAGACTAATGCTGGGCCCACACTAGAGGATTTTTGGCCAGATTTTGGGTCCGATTTGCCCCTTCCAACAATCACATGGGGCGTTCCCGACTCGAGGCTGGTCGAAACCGATTATCTGCCCAAATAATCCTGTAGTGTGAGGGGTTTGCAGACATAATCTTAACATTCCTGACTGGCTCCGAGTCCCCCCGATCTGAATTTGCTCTTGGTTTCACCTAGAAAAACAGCTAAGTGCAGTTTTGAATCTTAAATAACTTTCAATTGACAAAGTGGGCGTTTTCTGCCATAAAGACAGCAGAAAAGACGCCAGTTGTCAGTGCGATAGGTTAAATGCCAGAATATGAGGAGAAAAGCAAATATGTCTTAAAGTCGGAACTGTGATTAGCCATGAGTGGACACCAAAGGGCATCTGGCCAGAGCACTGCCAAAAATAAACAGGTCAATGGCGTTCACATTGACATCTCTGAAAGAATTAGACATATTAGGTTCCATCTAAAGGTTATGAAATCCACACACTGCAGCAGGGCTCTGCTGAGAGGAAAGGTTATCTGAAAAAAGATACCTACTCCACATTAATGAATTAAATTTAGCCCAACAATATAACACGAGTTCTTACTTCCCAACAAACTTCAGCTTTATTATGGTTCATTAGCCAGCACAAATTCAACTCACATGCCCTTTAGGTGAATAAGAAGTCTGTGAGACAGCAGTGAAAATAAATGTCTGGTGCCTCTCTTTGGATTTTTTTGACTCACTAAATGCATCTTGCCTCCTCTGTTCTGATTCTAAACAATATATCCTCCTGTCTTTTACAATCACCCATGCTCTGCTGGTAGACTTTTTCCTTTTTAAAAAAAAAATATATGTCTCTCTATGAGAACCAGAGTCAAAGTCAGCATATGGGCAGATATCACGAAGGCATATTATCAGCTGCCATCATCTCTCCTAGGGCATTATAAATATGGCATTTATCACAGAAGCGATCCACAAACCTCACTTTAATATATTCTCATTTGACAGCAGGCAAAGTGATAAATCTCTCTTTGGACCATTTTAGATGAGTTAACTACAACTTGGAGAAGCAAGAGCCCGAAATGAATAATTCATGCAGTAACAAAACGGTGCACCAATTACCCAGCACATCTACAGTGCAGTTGTATTCTGTCTTGCTTGCAGTTAAACGAATGCACGATTGGGGAGATGGATGTGAGATCAAAGTTAGTTTTCACAAGACAGAGATATCGCGTCATCATGGATTTCATTTCTCACATACTATCTTTACAGCATTTACAGCAGGGCTTCACAGTAAAGCAATGAACTGCACATTTCACAGGCTGGCTTTGGTGTATAGGATGAGCACCAGAGTTAAGCTTTTGGTAGTCAGAGGTAAGAGGTTCCTGACTAAGGTTAGATAATGAGAGTACTTACTGCTTAGCATAAACGCATACTGTACCTGTGCTTACCCGGAGTAGCAGAATATGGCCTCATAAATAAATAGCTAGGTTGTTTTCCATTAGCTTCCAAAACAACGGTCTTCTACAACATTGTTTGTCAGTGCCTTCCAAGATGACCCACATGACTATCACAATGAAGTTAAGGAAATAGTATTGTAATGGACAATAAGATGAAGAGTCTACAGTCATGCTAGCAGCTTTGTGAGGCTGTACTAGGCTAATACTTTGAGCTAAATGCTAATGTCAGCATCTTAACAAGCTCACAATACAATGCTAACATGCTGATGTTTATAGCAGGTATTATGTTACCATATATACCATTTGGTTTAGCATGTTAGCTTGCTAACATTTGCTAATTGGTAGGGGAGAGCCAGGACGATTGAAACGCGGGATGAATGAAACACGAGCCATTTTCTCCAAGCCCATTTAAGTCTGATAAGCCAAACTACGTCAGCACGTTCAGCACGCAAAACTTACCAGAGCAGCAAAAAATTAGGTGGATACGTCACACTTTCACGGAGTTATCCCGGAGAAGCTGTTTTCAATCACGTAAAGTAAATTCACTCAAGCTGTCCTTTTTTTTTTTTAAATGAAAAGTTGTGTTTATTGTTTCGTGTGTCATTGCCATGATCATATGACAGATTAATAAGTACTTTAACACATTCTGAAGTTTGCCGTGTCACAGTTTTTTAGTATAGAAGCTAGTCAGGTTTAACTGTGAGGAGTCATTGTCTGTACGATTTAATCGTCCCTCTACAGTAAGTACATTAACCGTCATATGCTAATATATGACAATTTTCTCTTGCCATATATACCGTGTTTAGAGCAGAGGCTGATATTTTCCACATTAAAACATGTGCTCTCAACGTTTTGTATCTTTTGGCCGATTAGCGTAATTGTAAGGTGCTGGCGACCTAAGTGCTGTCTTCGGTTATTCATAGATTTAATAATTAGTGAGCGATATCTGGCAACTCTCTGCACGAAACAAGATGAGACAATGCGCCACTTCCGATCAAAGTCAAATTACACCAAAGTCATTTCACATTTGTACAAAATAGAACCTGGTATTGATAAAACATACATGTGAGTTGTTGACCACAACGAAAATTTGTTTCTGTCTGTAATGTTATCTTTTAAAATGACGTTTATCCGAAAAGTGTTTCCCTACAGCTAAGGCTGATGGGAATGTTATTAGTTTTGCAGGTATTTGGTCATAAACCAAACTACTGGAAAAACTGAATACAAGTCCAAGAATTCATCACCTTGGAACCATAAACGTCCGTACAAAACTCCAGGGTATTCCAGCCAATAGTTCAGGGGGAAATCTATGATTGCCATCATTAGATCTGTGATGTTTGTGTGGCTAAAAACTACTTGGTTAAGGATTGGGACAAATGATGGTTTAAAAAACCTGCTTTGTCAAACATTTTTTAGTTTTTTTTTATAGTGTAATGTTATTGCAATTGAGTTATGCCAGTCCTGTGAGAATTAATGCCCACACATGGACTACTGGTCAGAAGTGAGTAGTTAGAGGCCATTGTATAATCCCCTTATACCACACACATACACAATGTATCACACACCACCATTTTGATGCCGGGGCTTACCAGGACTCAGGCCCCAGGACCCGACAACGTGAAAGGGCCCACAAAGCTTAATTTAATTCACAGGAAGAAAAAAAAATCATGCTTAAATTTTGCGTGGTACTCAGTTGATGGGGAGGGCTTGAGGTGGGTTAACATCTTGAAAAGCTACTGTGATGGCTAAATGTATGACTTGTCTGTCTTTATTGTCCAGTGAATGATTTGCTGTTTTCCAAGTGTTCACATGGGAGTTGTGGCATGAGTGGACATACGTATACTTAAAACATGCGTTCGCAAAAATGTTTTGGAAAAAAAACGGTGACAGTGAAAGTGGGGCTCAAATACGCAAAAATCAAAGAGAGAAATTAACAAAAATCCCAAAGCTGACTGGATTTGGTTTTGAGCTCGAGTTTGAAGGAACTTTAGAATTATTCCAGGCTGCTTGCTCGCACATGGCCATAGTAGTGGAAGAAAATCATGGGAATAACAGACAAATTATTTCTTACACTTACCCTATTGTTTAAATGAGTCACAACAGATGCTTTTGATTTGTTACTAGGCAAGGTTACATTGTCAGAATTGTTGAATAACACAGTTTAGTGTTGCAAATGCAGGGTATTGGAGATAAAGGACATGGCAGCCTTTGTAGGGTTCTATTCAGCAGTGAGCATAAATGACAGAAAGAGACTTAATGCAGCATCACAACATCACACTTTCCTGAGTTTGTCCCTGATTGCTGACATTCTTTCATTGTTACTTTCATATATACATCCATCTAATGCACAGCTTGTGGCAACATTGTGCTGCCCATTCATGCAAGGTCTTCACTCAGCCTACAATGTCACACTGACATTGAATAGCAGCGATGTGAGGAGAGCAGTTAAAAGCATGTTTTCTTTCTTTCTTCCTTTCTTAACATGTACATGGTGTGACGCTGAATAAAGACTAACATGAGATAAGTCATATTTTTATAGTGTCATCAGTTACAGGTGTTATTATATTTACAGGTCCTGGAGGACTGCATGGGTGCTTTCAGTAATGTAAATGTGTCAGAGATTAAACAACAGACCCAATAAAGATTCCCTAAAAGGCTAATGGGCCCTTTGAAAGTTGTCCTTCTCAACCTGTAGTCTTTTGTAAACCTAAAGCACCAAAAACATCAGAAAGAAAAATGTAGCAATAATGTTCAATCCAGGCATCTCTCAATGGAACACTCACTGTTTGTGCATCAGGAGATGTTTTCCTCTCAGTATCACTTCCTGTCTTTGGAGGATTTCCGTCCTAAATAGTTCCAACCAAGCGATACCGAGGTCATGTCATTTGTGTCTTTCCTGGGAATTTGGGATTTTTTGCGATCTGGAAGTAGTTCAACACTCTGCAGTAGGGATGCACGTTATTTATCGGACAAATACATTTTTGGCCCGATAAATGAAAATTCAAATTCTTTGAATGAATGAATAACTACGTTTATGAACCACAGGGGAGTCACATGAAGGTGCTTGGAGTGGATGGGATATGTGTGAAGTGCAGGACTGTCATACCAGAATCCAGGGTTCATTTAAATTTGACATCTTTTAAGCCTCATACAAACCAAATCGGGCATTGCTGCAAAAACACCCAGTCCTCCGATTCATTTTGAGAGTAGGTGGTACATTTAGGGCTACACAGCATCCTCACTGCCAGATGCAGCAAATTCTCACTGAGTAAATAGAAAATATATTAAATAAATATTTAAAAAAAAATTTTATATCATGGTGGATGAAGTGTGGTATATTTCAGAATTTTATCTCAAAAAATGAATTTTTGACAATATTTTGAATTCTACCCTCATGTAAACCATTGCAGTCAATGGGAATTAGAGCATCTTTAAACATCAATTTCTCAGGTACAGAGAAACCAATCTTTGCAAAAAAATATATAAATTACAGACATCTCTTTGTTATATAGATGAAGTACACAAATTCTCAGATTTTTATCTTGATAAGTGAATTTTTTAGTTCGAGCCCCAGGTGATGCAGAAGAGCGCATACCTCCGCTAAGGTCCAACAGTCCCCTTAAATTAAGCTGAATCAAGCCACCCTCATAGATACCCACCTCCTACATACAGTCAGGTACATATGTATTTGGACAGTGACACAATTTTTGTAATTTGTGCAATTATTTTTGAGCCTCTGAAAATGGGGGACTATGTGTAAAAAAAGCTGTAATTCCTAAATGGTTAATGCAATACTTTAGTTGAACCCCTTGAATTAAAGCTGAACGTCTACACTTCAATCACATCTTGACTGCTTCATTTCAAATCCATTGTGCCGGTGTACAGAGCCAAAATTACAAAAATTGTGCCACTGTCCAAATACATATGTACCTGACTGTATTTTCTCATCAAGATTCATGCATTATTCGCTGAGAAATTAATGAAAATGTCGAAAAACGCCTCGCAATTCTTCCTTGGCCCATTCCCCATCCTCCCACCAAGTTTTGTTGAAGTCCATCCAGTCGTTTTTGCGTAATCATGCACACCAACCAACCGACGGGTAAAAGCGTAACCTCCTTGGCGGAGGTAATTATTATTGACTCGGCTGTTCTGCTGACAGACCATCATACATTTGTCATAACCATGTGTGAAAAGACCTCATAATTCCTGTCTCTGCGAGGCTCAACGTGACCACGAGATGATGTTAGTGGCAAAGGTTGGGAATTCAAGACCCGGGTGATGCAGAACGAAAATCAGGCATTGTGCTGTGTGAATTAGAGACTTGACTTCAGGGGTTAGTGATAAGTTTGGTCCAGACAGTTCTGTTGATGGATTCTCCTGTATTTCTCTTTTTCCTTTCATCATCTTCCTCCTCAAAGTGCCCGGTCCCAACTCACTCCTGTGCAGCAGCTCTAATTTTATTTTTAACCTAAATCTTCCCACTACTGTGGGCAGGGGGGGGGGGGGAGAAAGAAGTGCTGTGCTGCTCCCACCAGCAGTATCGGCACCTTGGAGAGCACCGCAGAGCTCAGACTTGTTTCTGTTGTTTCCTCACAGCCTCACAGTCTGCATCAGCAGCGTGTGTGTCATGGAGCCACTTGCTTTTCATTTTGGCACCCATGTAAACGGGTTAGAGCAGCACGGCTCACGAGCGTCTTCAGCGACGACATCTAGAGATTTGGGGTAGCTGTCAGGCGCATGTCCTCAGTCATGACAATTGTGCTAATATAATGCATTGCAAGTTGACGGTTTGGATTGGGTTCGTGTGATTGATTAGAACACATGGCGGATCGGGTGGCTGGGCGGATGCACTTGGTGGTGTGGAAGGGCATTTAGAACTCCATATTGTGGAATCTCACTTAAACACCTGAACAGTGTGTTGGGAGTGTGTTGTGGGGTGCAGGACTGGGGCTACGGGTGGCTTGTCCTCTCTGGACTTCAATATTTCTAATTTCCCTGGTCCTAACATTGGGATATGATTTGGGTAAAAGGGATGAATTTATAGATCTCACAATAGTGGGGAATGGGACACGTTCCTCCACTGTGATTTTCGATAGTAGCACAGGTGCAGTGTTAGATAAGGTCGTCTGTAATTTATAGGCTTTATGCATTTATAATCGCTTACGCATTAAAGATGCAATGTGTAAGATTGATTGTCGAGTCTCATTCCCAGGTCGTCAAATACTCCTTTGAGAGAACCCCAGAGTGTTGGTACCTGGGAATGAGACTCAACATCTTACACAATCCACCTTTATCGAGATAGTATCCATGGATGAAGACTGTAATTAATTTACTATATTTGTATGAAGGAGAAGCAGCCTTATGAGCAATGGTTCGCTGGTTTGGATCTACTGAACAGGAAAGATGAATGAGCTCTGGGGCACGTTCAACGTGACAAAACCTTTATTTAAGCAGAAGCAGTGGATGATGAACGCCCTGTTGTGTTAAGCAATTGCACTGCCTTTTAAATACGGCTGGGTTTGTACATGTTGCTGCTTATTGGGTAACACCTCGACACACCCACCAAATGAGAGCAAACGTACCTCAAAGCCCGTTGCACACTTTTACACTGTTTCAAAGAAACATACCATTCAACCCGGAAACAAAAGAGTGCACACCATTTTCAGACTGAACGAGCCCCCGGTGGAGCTGCTCCGTGGACAAAAGGAGAAGACTTTCAGGTGTCAATGAGTGCAACTTCATGACAAGTGACACAGTTGCTGAAAGAACAGATGTATTCCCTGAATACAAAAAATGGGTTAAAAAATAATGCAAAACGGGAGTAAGGTTGGGCACTTTAGTTAATGCATTTGCAGCTATGGGAATTGTGAACGAGCACAAACCGGGCAAGCCAAACCTTAGTGCTCCAGACAGCAGAGATTAATCTCCACAATTTAATATTTTCACCTGACAGCGAGGAAACGGATTGTGGCTGGAATGGCCTTATGGGTGCTCTGCAGGACGCTCCTTGTTATTAATGTCCTCTGAAACCTTCGAAACTTCCCAGTGGATGGCAGAGTTTCACTTTCCTTGTCTTGACAGTGATTTTTGGATCTGTGATTGGTTGTTTACTGAAAAGAAATGTATTCTGCACCTCATGGTACGCACTGCCATTGTTTACAAATATATCTCAGCACAAAAACAATTACTGTGGTTTTGTCTTTCCTATTCGGTTACTGAGGAAACGAACAAAGAAAAGTCATTAATATGTATGACTTCTCACTTTTTGACTTGATTGAATTGGATCATTGCCCGGTCATTTTGCTCCAAAGTCATTTACAATATCTTGTTACAATACATATTCTAAAACAGTAACTGTAGTGTCCTAGGATTACACATGGGACTGTCTGACTGCTCAGGGAGAACAGTGGAGGGCAAATTTTAATTTTATTATTGTTATTTTATTTTCTTATTTTCATTTGTAATCATTTATCCCATCGGGGGATTGCAGTAATATCCAATTTTCTTTCTTTTCTTTTTTTTAATTTTACAAAATTTAACTCTGTGTTGAGACAATGGGTCAATTACTGCATATTTAACTGATAACAAAAATCTATTGTTTACACTGAACAACGAGATAAATAAGGAATAAGGGATTAATTGACCATTTATCATATCAAATACAAAAAGGATTACATTTTTATGTTTTATGATTTTTGATTTTTGTAGAGATAGATATAAAAACGCATTAAGGCATAAGTAGACCATCCATTTTTAAGTTACTTGTTTAGTTTGAGGACGAGGCAGGTAATAAAGATCATCTCCATTATTTAGAATGTATAATATATTGTCGAGTATATGTGGCGGTGAATGAGGGGTTTGATAAAAATGTTAATTAAAATGATTAATAATTGGTTACATTTAAAATAAGACTAAAACCAACTACGTTGCGGAGTCAAGCTAGTAAACAGATTTACTTTACTCAAGTGGAAAACCAACCAAAGACAACACAGACTGTAGTTATAGAGAAAGTTGTTACAAAACGTTGAAGACCTGTAAAAAAAAAAGAAGAAAAAAAAATATGCTTGTAACACTCTGGCTAGTCAGCTGGTTTGTCTTACTCTTCTTCTGTCCACTTTTGTTGACTTGGACATTTTCCTTGATTTTTGTGCTTCTAGCATGGTTTGGTATAGGCTAGGTAGTTAAATGGTTTCTTTTTTTGTCTGTTTTTATGTGACATACAATCAGTAGAGTGTTTTATTTTTTAAAAATTGAGCAGACTGAGCTGACTCCATGCTGGGTCAATCTGTTGTGCACAGCCTCCATCAAAAATAGACTCGGCACGTATTCCTGGCAGAGCCGAGTGGAGAGAAGCATTTTCTGGAATATGGCCGCGATCAGCTCCCCGACAACCATGTTGCAGATAGAATGTGCCAATTGGGATCAAGTGGTTATCGTGTTTTCAGAAAGAAAATGCCGCAAATATTTGCTTCACGTTATCATTTATTATTTATTTTAGTTTACGTTACTTGCAGACGTGTTTATTCGCCCCAAACAGCCGGAACACTTTATGGTACATACTGTTCAAGCTAGCAAGCAACGGCAGACGGTGGTGTGTGTGTCTTTGTGTTTGATTTTTGATTTTGGGTCAAGTTTAGGCAAAAAAAACAACACGTGGTTAGGTTTAGGAAATGACTGGTGACGCTTGGTTTCAAACGGGACGCGAACTCCAGACCACCACCCCTTTTGGCACTTTCTCGCTTTGGGAAGTACGACGGGCATCTGTTCAAGCCGTCTGATACTGACGTGGACGGCTTTACATTGCTGGTACATTAAACCCTTGTGCGTCTTTGCCTGATGCCAAAGGGTACCTTGTGCGTCATGTCTACATGCAATAAAAGTAGCCCCGTACATGTTTTTTTCTCTTCATCAGGCTACACAAAGAGTGACTAGTTAAATGCGCACCGCTTGGTAGCTTGAATATTTACATTACGAAAGAAAAGGAGTCGTTTTGAAGCATGTCCACTTTGTGTATTCGTCTGTAAATATTAGCCGCATTAGTGCTATTTGAAAGCTATAGTTCTGTAGCGTCAGCCATTATGCTGCTTCCAACAGAGTCATGTGGAGGCATGCCTGCGGTAGCATTACAGAGTGCCAGCAGACCTGGGACCAGCTGATCACCTGCCTCTTAACAGAATGTGCAAGAATGAATAAAATAATAAATAAATAAAATTAGCACGATGAGTGCATCCAGATGTAGCTGAGTGAAAGTAATGATTTATCTCTAAAAATGTACTCGAATAAGATTAAAAGTATGCTGCATTAAAGCTTCTCCATAAAGTACCCTTCACTCAAAAAAAGCTACTCTGAGTAAATGTAACTCATTACCGCCCACCATTGCTTTTGATCAATAGCAAACTTTCTTAAAGGCACTGACTGCTGAGAGAGTTCAAAATGGAGGAAGCTTTGCTCTGTTGTTTTATCCGATTTTATTTATGCTGTCAGACCAAAAAAGAAGAGATTCTGGATGAGAACAGGAGTGGATGGTACAAATGTTTGCTTGGACTTGGAGTCAAAAGTCATAGGGCAGCTCCACTGGTTTTGCACTTCAAAGTCTGCTTTCAGGTCTTGCAGGTCAACATAACACCCAAATCTCCAAGGAAGCTGTTGGTGGTTGAGCTGTATTGTGCGGAATGTAAAATGAAATGAAATAAATGATATCGCCAGTTCTGCATCAATTTGTATCATCTTTTTTCTTTTAAAACGGTCTATCTCGAGTCAGACAGCATTAGAGGGTCGCAACGCTAAATGATTGGAGTACTCTTTAATGTCAGTTAAGCTATAGAGCACAAGTCACCAAGCTTCAAGCACCACCTATTTTGCAGAGAATAAATTTTGCTGTGGCACTGTTCGTTGAGCTTCCTACGTAAGGGCAGTGACAAAAATCTACTCAGCGGCGTTCTCCGTTTCAGGACTTGTTTGCCATTGTGTTAGTTGATAATGGCCGGCTGCCTGAGGAGACGTCCTGTTATTTGAATGAAACAGAGTGAAGCTATTTAATGGAAGGTAATTCAAAGCTGCCGGCAGAGGGTTTGAGTGATTTGCTTCTTGTCAGAGATTGATTGCATTTTAAATTAGTGCCCATTTTTTTCTTTTCTATTCATTTTCTTCTTGTGTTTTGTTATTCACATACTTTTTTTTTTGGAAATTGTTTCGCTTTATCTCATTAAAAGCAACTTCTATGTGCACACAAAAGGACTTTGCTGATATTTTAGACTATACTTTAGACTTTATTGTCCCACAAAGGGAAATTTTCCACATCACTGTACATCAGACAACAGACAGCACACATACAATAATGACATACAGTGACAGTTAAACAATATAGTATACAGTATACGCAGTATACATTCAATATGTAATATACACTCATGCTACTTCAATGGGGTCTATTATTTAAGGCGGTTATGGCTGCTGGAATTACATTTCTGCACATCAGTGCTCTATACCTGTAAAGTCAGGTGGTGACTGAGTGGGTGTGTGACTAGTGTTAATGGTTATAGTGGTTAAGTTCCGTGGGCCGGGGTTTTCCAGATTTTGTTTTCACATTGATGGTATCAGCGTCATTTTTATTCATTTAGTGCATGTCAGATTTTTTTTTTTTTTTTTGAGCCCAGTTAGTTGAGCCATGAAAGAAAATTGTCTCACCAAACTGGTGAAACACTGAAAACGATATGTGAAAAGGATTCTGGTCGACACAGATGGTGAGCCACCCTGTTGCTCTCCCCTGCACAAAGACATCTGCTTCGTCCCTCTGATCCTCCATTCAGTGGGGAGTGTCAGTCATGGTGACACACACACACACACACACACACACACGTTAAAAATAATAGCTGGCAATTTGACAAGCAATGAAGTGAGGGGCGGCAATTAAATACAATAAGGGTAATTGGGGGCTGATACCTAAATTAATTAAACAGTTTGGCTAATCAACTTTGCAAAAGCCTAGCTTGGATTTTTATAGCCATTGTAACATACTTGCAATAAAAGTTATGACAGGTGGAGAGAGATCCCACATTAATTATTTGATTGATTACCTGCGTCTGCCATTGCCTCAAGTCAGTGGTTCCATAACTTTTAAACAACACCATCCCTTCAAGTGTTGTTACCCTCTAGGGAAGGGGATATTGATCATCAAGTTCGTCCACCACTTTGTTCCAGACTTGACGGATTGCCATGGAATTTTGTTTAGACACCAGCTGTTGTGCTAGCGGAACATTTGGTGAAATAGCACAGCATCTACCGGATGGATTGCCATTAAATTTGGTAAAGTCATTCATGGTTCCCAAAGATTAATCCTGATGACTTTGGATTCCTCTAGTGCCACATTGTGATTAGAATGTAGGCGCCACAGATGCTGCATGAATTCTCATAAAGATTGGTTCAAATATTCATGCCCCCCTCTGGATATGAAGACACCCAAATAAAATTCAAAGAATGATACGAAACACATGTTGTTGTGGTGGAGGAGGCCTAAGATAAAGAAATCTCAGCATCTCCAGACCTGTTGGCTTCCAAACTAATTTACACATTCCCATCTCCACTCCTCACCTGTGGCTGCTGCTGTATAGCAGGAAATGGGAAACACAGCCTCCATTACTCAGATATCGCCCTGGTTGCAGCTTCAATCTGGAGCTCCTCATCAGACGATCGAACGAGGTTAACTGGATGTACATAATTTACTGACAAATATCTCCTATCTGTGTCACAGGAAATATAGCAGACATGGGCTTGCATACATGATGCTGCATAAATAGCGTCCAGGGTTCAACATTTATCTATTACATCTCAGCCTTACTCTGTTACGAGATTAGTGACCTCAGTGACTGTACCTACATTATTGTAATAAATACTATTCATATTAATTAATAGTATTAATTAATACATTAATACTATTAAGTTTTGTAACTATTGGCTATGATAAAGTCTTTCTCACTGGATTAGCATTCAATTTGATTTGAGAACTAAGCTCATCCAATGGGAAGAAAAGTAATGGAGTTGACTATGTTTACATTTTTTATTTTATTTTAGGGTAAATCAGTCTGTCCTCCACTGGAAGGTAGCATCAAACTTAGAAATGCTGCCTGCCAATTTCCCTGCTCAAACTGTTCTTTATAAATGTGTAAAGAATACTACTGTATTTATGCCCATGGAGAAATGGATCTTCTGCATTTAGCACATCCAAATACCACATACACAAACACACTCCCATATGCTGGAGAGCTCTGCGTGCACAATGGCAGAAGCATCTTGCATCTGATCTCGACTCGGACAGCCCTCCATTTGCCAAGTTGCCCGCCTGTTATTTCAACCAGCCCACCCTGATATAGCAGGCTAAAACCGGCCCTGCTCATATGAATCATTGTCGTCCAATCGCAGTCCCTGCAGGTGTATGTGTGTTAATGTCTCAGCCAAATGTGGCTTCTTGTAACGTGCCAATAGATGCAGCTATATACGAAATAGCATCACCGTGGGGATCTTATTCAGCGCAAGAAAACTTGAGCAGCATGACACCCAGACGGAAATTTAATTTAAAATTCAGAGAGATGGTTTTGAAGTATGCGGAAAATTCAGGAGAGAAAGCTGCCAGGAACTTTGACATTGACCCAAGAAGAATCAGGTACAAAAACACAAGAGTGAGCTAGTGTTAGCTGACAAGAGCAAGGCGTGGCTGGAGGTGGCAGGAAGAGAGTTAGCGTTAGCTAGAGAGAAAGCTTTCAGAGCGGGTGTGGGACAAACATAATCATGTATTTAAAAAAAGGATTTAAAAAAAAACAAACACTGGAGAGTGAGTGATGGAGGCAAGAGGATTTTAGGTAGGGGTGGCTACAAAGATTTCTACAGCGCAACAGCCTCTCACTTTGACGTGGTACCACCATGGCCCAGAAAGACCCAGATCTACTAGAAACCTACCCAGATGGAAAATAATTTTTATAGAATAGATTAGGGCTCCCTTACCTTAACCAAGTACTTATCTTAACCCAAACAATAAGCTTTCCCTAAAGTTGTCTTTGTCTAATCTAACCAAACCATACCCATGGCAGTGTCAGATCAGAAATTAGTTTGATTTTTAAAACGGCAACGTCATCCCACTAATAAGGAGCATCACATAAAAAGACATTTGTGTATGTCGTTCCAACAGCTTGTACCAACTTTGTATTTTGTGATTTAATTTGGAGGACTAAGTAAAACATTAATTTTGAAATAATTGATCCTTCTTGACATCGCTAGCTGTGCCTTCTTTGCAATTTCTTTTGCTTAAATAATACTGAGAACTTTGTGTTTCAATTAAAAAAGTTATGGGACTGTTAAATAAGTGGTTTTTTTAATCTCTTATCTGTTAAAAATCTGGTAAGTTGTTTAGAATTCATTCCAGCAGCGAGCGCTAGTGTGGTTAAGATAATTATGTCGTAAATTCATGTCATTTTCTCTTGGATTTTTTTGGTTTCTAATTTTCTATCTACAGTAGTTTTTTGAAACATGCCTAAAAATGCAAATATCCAAGTAAGTTAACAGCTGAGAGGTACCAGTACCAGGAGCATCCCAGGCAACATCCCAGTTCTTTGTCCCACATAACCCCAACTTGTGTGTGTGTGTGTGTGTGTGTGTGTATTTTTTAGAAGTGTAGTTGGCATATGCATTACAGTAGCAGTGTAGTAGCTGTTGCACATTGCTGTTAATGAGCTTCAAATTAGACTTGTTTGAAGTTAAAAAAGAATCTCTAGATGAAAGAGATGTGGAAAAGCAAAGTGGAAAAGAATCCGCATGGACTGCAGTTTTAATAAGTCAAGACTGAGATAACCTCATCATTTCAAAAAAACGTTTTATCAAGTGACCTTTATAAAGAAATCAATAAAAAAAAAAATAGAGCTAAGCCGCGCTCAGACTCCAGGAGTTTTAAAATCCCAACAGATTTTGAAATGGGGTTGCACACATAAGGAGAAACTTCAGAGATAATCTTCTCTTTAATCTCAAACATGCTCACAAGAGAAAAAAAAGGTTACAGAAGTCTGGAGAAAATGGTCGGGATGCGAGATGCGGTCAACACAGGTTGTCAAGAGGAGGTGAGATTCAGATTTTGTCGACAGTAGATTGCATGCTAGCTAACTTTAGCCTCACGGGCTAGAATGTTACCGTTGCTTGGCAGCACCGTCAGCTGACGTCTCTCTCACTGGCTTGTGTGGTTCAGCTTGAAAAGTACTGACGTAATGACCCCGATTTTAAATCCTGAATATCAAACATGCCTGATATAAATCGGGACGACCCTGATGAGTCCGCGAGCCATTCGGGAGGTTTAAGACTGGATCTGTGAATCGCTCACATGACCAGATAATCTGGGCCGAGCATCTGTACTAACCGAGGTCCCAGAGCAGACTTCTCCTCTGATTGTCAGGAGGGGCGAATCGGGGATAAACCGCCCCGAAACTCCTGTAGTCTGAGCCCGGCTTTACTACAGTTTAAATCAGATTGATTGAGCAAAAATTAAAAGAAAAAAATCCCACCTCTGTATTTTTAATGTGTGCGAGTTGAAACAACCTTTTGCTTTGTGAATCCATTTTATTCAAATTTTCATGGCTTTGAAGACCAGAACAGACACATCAGTTCACCAGAATAAATGTAACTTTTGAAAACATCTGAGTCTGTAGTAATCAAAGACTGAAAATTCCATGCTGTGAAGTGTTGCTTAGTGTATTTAGTTGTGAGCATACTCCTATGTAGTTCAAGAGCAGGAATTTTCCTGTGACTAAAAACAAGATTCAGCAACGGACAAATATGTCCTCTTTTTCTTCAGTTAGTTCAGTATTATTTGTAATAGGAAGTCTGTTAAACATCGCTGTAGTTAATTATTTAGTTAAATTAATATATGCATTTTTGGCTAAATATCATCCAAATAATGTACACTCAGTGGCGAGAATCTTTTCGTAAAGGTCCTCTGTGAAGTGTTCTTGGAAATAAACATAGCTTTTCTGTAAATTCAGTGTTAACAGAACACAATGTGCGTGTCCTTGGGCTCTAAGAAACATATTGAATTCATTTTGTTTCTCATAAATCGTCTGCAAAGCAGGCTTTCCTTGAACGTTTCATACTTGGATTTTTCAAATTTTATGTTTTCTTCTTTCAACTTTAAAAAGACAGACTGTGTCATACACTACGCACATTAGATTAAGATGAATCCCCGCTTCTCACTCTGCAGTAAACGTCCTATGTGGAGACGAGTCTACAAACAGACGCTGTTACATTCCACCACCCCCCCCCCCCCCCCCCCACCACCACCACCCCACCCCCCATAGGTTTGGGTTCCCAAAGACTAAGGAGTTGAAGCACATTTTATTCATGAGTGGCCATGAGTAATTAGAATTTCCTTTCTGTGGGGATAAATGTAAAGTGAAAGAAAAAATGTAAACAAAACCAGCCGACAAAAGGGAAAATTCCGTGGTTTTGTAGTTTCTTGCAAAGATAGCAATTAAATGATACTGGTAAATGCAATTCTAAGCAGTCTAAATAGCTCAGTGGAGACTTCTTTGGTTTGATGGAAGTTTCCATTCCATTCGTCACTTTCATTTCTAAGATGCTTTTGAACCGATTCATGTCCCAAGTCTTCAGTGTTAGAGGTATACATGTGGGCAAATGAATAGATAAATGATAAATGAAGACGGAGCCTCCTTTTGGAAATTGAGTCATTCAAGCACAAGTTGAGAGCATATGTGACTGAGATCTTCTCTCACCCATTGTGGTACACAATGCCCGTCAAGGCGAGGGCAAAGGCTTTGCTGAGAAACTTCTGAATTGCTCGAAAACATTTTGAACTGCTTGGCTGGTGTATTGGTATTCTCAATAGACTCCAAATCATTTTCCAACATTTTTGTCTGTAAGTTTGGCATTGTAAGTAAGTTTCCGATCGAGGCAGATGTAATTTTGACGCCCGGCGCCCTTGTCGTGTAAGTGAAATATACTTGCGCCCACCGGTGTAAAATGAGGTGTGGTCAGATGCATTGTTGGCGCATTGTTATGTTGAGAGAAAGCGATTGTAGTGTTTTTCCTGCTTTAGGGCGCATTCAGATAGTAAGATGCGCCTACATAGACGGCTTCACAATGACCGTAGACTCGCAGTAATGTCACTGCAGCAAACGTCGCGGGACACTTAAGCAGCATAATTAAGTTATAAACTTGGCGGGACAGAGGAAAACTCTCCAGAGTAGACAGAATGAAACTTTAAGCTTTACTCCAAACAAGTTTACTGAACCTGGGCTGTGTGTGTGATCTTTTGGATGTGTAGAAGAACACAGAACAGTAATTAACATTAGATCCTGACCAGCCCTGTCAGGAGATTTGAATAATCAATTAATTTAAGCTGCTGTGCGTAAATGTGCACAAGTCTCTTGATGGGGAGACACACGAATCGTCTTCTGCTTCTGTCTGCAGGTAATGTAAATAGTACTTTCCTCATTAAGGATGTGTTACTTCACCCATATTCACGCACACACAAAGTGGTAGCAAGTTTGCGTTGGGCTGAAAAAATTATATTTAAAATAAACAGTATATTTTATTGATTTTTGGAATTCCCACAGGAATACTATATAAATGGCTCCAAAGCCTGATCAATGTCAATACTGTACCAGTATTTGCTTTACCTTGGTACAGTATTGAGATTGATCAGACTTTAGAGACATATATTAGTCAAAATTACTCAAACACATTCTTGTTGACTACATCACCCATGAATTAAGACTTCCATCCCATTCCTGGAACTTTTCTGTAGTCTAATGGAGATTAATTACTCCTTTAAATATATATTTCCAGCATTTTCAGCTTTCTGAGTGTGATATCTGTGCCACACCAATAACTTCTCTTTGTATTGCTTGTGTTTCCTACATCTGTGGCGATCTCTGACCCCTCCACACCCACCTGACACACTCAAAACCTAATACAAGCCCCCCAGGTGCTGAAGGAGCTGGCCTGCAGGGAGAGAGCAAACCTCCCGTCCTGGTGAAGATGTCTCCTGACTTCACTGCCCGGGACAAGCAAGACATTGCCAATGTTGTCACTGCTGCGGTCGTACCGATTTGATTTTCCATTGCTTTGACTGACAATATGGTTCGAAGGCAGTGTGCATGTGTGTCAAAGTTTATTAAAATTGAACCTTTCTTCAGACCAGTAACTGTAAATATGCTTCTCACACATTTTATTAGGGTCGAAGGACTCACTCACTCACAGACCCATATTATCCCCATAGATAATAATTTGTACCTTTAAAAAATGTTGTTGGGCCTGGCACCGTGTGGATACGTTGAGACATGTTTACAAATCCAAATAAAAAGGTTATAATGAAGTTAATGGATATAGCGCCATTGCTCCAAGTGAGAAACATTGAGTCATGAAAGAGATGTAACCTAAGCAATAGAGAGATCGCCCCTACTTCTCATTTATCTCTGACTAAAATCTCAAATTTGTCAATTGCTCCTATTTCAATGTCTCCTCTTTGGCTGTCTTATTTCTCCTCAGGAATTTTAGGAGAAACAAATGGTGACTTAGATGAAACTGAAATGATCCACAAATGAAAAACACATTTTCCTCTCAGTTCTGTCTCCTGAGCAACAGGGGATGTTGAACTGAGAAGCAAATCTTTCCTCAGGGATGGTATGGGGGTGTGTTAGTGCCCATGGCATGAGTAACTTGCACATCTGTGACGGCACCATTAATGCTGAAAGGTACATACAGGTACAACATATGCTGCCATCCAGACGACGTCTTTTTCAGGGACGTCTCGGCTTATTCCAGCAGGACAATGCCAAGTCACATTCTGCGCTCCTTACAACAGCATGGCCTTACGAACTGCCATTGACTGGCTGCAGCTAATTTTGTGACCCTGCAGTTCATTTGCTCAGACGACTGTGTGAGAACCATGTATGAATAGCCAGGCTGCTTGTTGGAAACAAACATTTTATTATTCACACTGGGATAATCCCTATGGAGACCCTAGAACAGCACGCTCAGGTGCGTCCTCCACAGCCAGTCGTGTACTATTTAGCATGTCAGTGGGATTAACAAAAGATGACAATGATAAACAGTGATGAACACTTTGACATTAAGCTAACATTAGAATGCTCTGAGGACAAATCCAGGCTTTTGGAGCACTAGGTTTCGCCTCTAAATCCACACATTTGGCCCTGGAATGACCGCTGTCAAAAACGTCAGTGTGAGCGAGCGAGCCGCTGAGCCAAACAATTTATAAACAAAGCTGTCAGTTTAGGTTCATCTTATGACAGTGAGCAGCAGTGAACGATGTGAGCTGATTAGTTTAGTCCAGTGGTTCCTAGCCTGGGGGTTGAGCCCCTCCAAAGGCTTGCAAGAGAAATCTGAGATGATAAGTTCTGATACACAGACTTTTCTCTAAACTCTTTTTATTTATGTATATAAAAAAAGAAGATAATTGCACATTTAAGGGCATCAGCTATTGAAAAGCAAAAATGTGAGAGGCTTACCCCTTAATTCCACCAGGAACTTCTCTGAAATGTTGCGTGTCGACGCCATTTTGTTCAGTCCTCCATGGCTTCATACCTCACCAGGAGCTTTTCAGGAGCGGAGCGTCGTGCCTGATTGATTTTGTTGACTTGCTCAGATTGTGTTTATTTTTTGTCATTTTTCCTGGATTTTCGTGCTTCTACCGTGGGTGAGTGGGCTGCGTAGTTGGGTGAAAAGTGAAACATAATCCGGAGTCTGCACAGGTTGTTTTATTTTGAAAAATGACCGGATTCTCTCTGCCCTTCCTGTGTCTGTCTTCCTGCCTGATTCGATCTGCTCTGTGCAGCCTGATTGGTTGAAGACCTCCGTCATATCTGGTGGCAAGCATGAGCTTTCCTTCCCTGGACTACTGGGTTGGTCAAATGGTCGCAATTAGCTGGATGGCCATTCAATCAGTCTAACATGACCAGTAGGTTCTCATGTATGTGGTGAGTCAGTTTCGTGTTATCAATTAATGAAATTAAATTCCTTCTTGCACCATATTGTGCTGCTTAAGCGCCCATTTCATGTGCTGTTGTATGTTGCATGTAATGATCAGTGTACACAATCTAAAATGATTTGATAGATGCGCACAGTATGATCGTTCGTATCAATTATTATTTTTTGTTCACCTTCGGATGTTTAATCTTCTCGGTCTGTCCCAGATCTTTACGTTTGGGAGATCATCAATTTTGTTCTACAAATTTAAGAAAAGTTGACAAATATCCTTTAAAAAAAATACAACTTTGATTTAACGGTTGTCTTTTTAACCATATAAATGATATTCGCCCCCTACACTGGCTCAATACCACGCAATCGTATATGATGCTTGCATGAAATAATCTTCAGGATCTATGTTGATACATGGACTATAAAAATGCATTTAAAAAAGTACCTGGAGAGCCAAAAACGTGTACCTATACAGTATGCGTGTAAATGGCACCTCTGCTGCGAGGAACAACATCACTGTTGATTAACAATGCTAAACTAAATTTCCAAACTGAGTATGAAATTTGCATAGCAACTAATGAGGTAACAGACCTTGGTGTACTGTTTAAATGAATAAAAATTTGGCAAAACCTGTTATAATCCAACATCATTTTATGTAAATGTGCCCGTTACATTATGTTGGCTCAAAAATCCCCAATGTGTCACAAAGAAGTACATCCAGACAACAGAATTAAAGAGACATCATCTGCCAGCCTTTAAACTGTGATGTCCAGCTGTTGGTGGCCATGCAGAATTCACAACACCAACTAACAAAACAGTACAGATTGCAGTGCATCAAACAAACAGAATATTTTTTTAAATTCACTAAAAAAAAGCCACATCCAATGTAAAATCTAAAGATAATTAAAACGACAACATAACAATTTTACAGGTACTAGTGGCTCCCACCGCACAGCTGTACCAGTTGTTTTTATGATCAACAGCTTCCAAGCGTTGTGACTGCAGTCCATGCACGGCTCCAGCTGTCACACTTCCGAGGCAGGTTGCGTCCTCGGGGAGAACCGGGAGTGGGGGAGGGGTGTAAAATCCCAGTTTGGGGAAAATACATCTGTGATGGAAGCTCCAGGTAAACTGAATGCCAGCGAGAAGGAATCCTCTCGCAGGGCGAAGGGACTCTCCTGGTGCCGTACACATTCGCTCTATGTAAAGTTTAACAGAGATTCGTTAAATCACCAGAGAAAACAAGAATGGTTTCATGGAGTGAACTGTATATTACAGTTCACAAAGCCCTCAATACCACTGTAAAGCTCCTGCCATTTCTCTCATTTGCAAAAAAAGACCCTCCCCTTCAATTAATTAACTTAATACACCCAACCTCCATCTCCTTAAGCATTTTTTTTTTTTTTTACAGCTCTGCCCACGTTCCAAAGCTCTCTCTATTCACAGCATGTTCCACCATCAATGTGCAGCTCAGGGCTGACGTGTTATATTATTCTATACGTGTTGCCTCCATGCCACCTGCTCATGTATGGGCCTTTATATCTGGGCTCCTCATGGGGTGACTTGCATCAATTATCTGCCTCTGTTTCTCATAATACATCTATTCAATATGCAATGAAACGATGAGTATTGACAGACAAAACTTACACATTTGCAATACATGTATTAAATAGGATGTGGTGAAGTGACTTGGTCGAGTGTGGAACACTTAACCCCTGTCAAAGTCCTTGACTCCTACACCTTTAATTTAATTAAATGGACAATTTGCACCGACTGTCTTGTCTGTTCTCAAATGAGACAAATGGACTGTTAAAGGCCTCTTGTCGGCAAATGGCTTGGAACAACAGTGGCCTAAATCCGGCATGCCAAATTGCTGGACTCAACCCAGAGTTGTGATGAATGACATGCCAAAATCAGCGCTGTTCCCATTCCAGGAGCCAAAGTTGGCCCATGTGGAGCTGATTGTCAGTCCAAATTGGCCCAGGTCCACACAACCATAATCTAGCCAAATCTGATCTGGCAGCCAAATATGGGCTCATATTTGGACTTTTTCAATTTGGTCCCAAAACTATGCTGAGCCACAATTGGTTTGACTCTGTTGTAAATATAAAAGAATACAGTGAAGAGCAATAATCACAAAAGATACTCTCCGTGACAAAACTGTCATCAGAGATAATCCTTGGGATATTCCATGTTGGTTTCGAGGAGGATGTCACCTGAAAAATCTGAGAAATTAGATATTAAAGATGCAATGTTAAAGCTGCACTAATGACCTGTTACTTTGTAATATGAAAGGGTCCTCTCATACTGGTAAACCCACAGAGAATTATCACCAAACTCTGGAGTTTGACTCAGCTCTACAAAGGTTTTTAGAATCTTGCAGCTAACATGATAAAACGTTAGCTTGTGACTTCCACAGTGGCAAAAAATAAAAACAAAACAAACAGGAACAGATGCAAATTTAAAAGCACATTTAATATTCCCTCTTCTCAAAGTTGGGGGATTTGTGAGAGACTGTTTTTTGGGCCCAGTTTGTAGCACAGATTCTGTTAAAAATGTTTTTGTCTCCCTATCCCAAGCATGCACTAATACTGAGAGCCACAGAGCCAACACGTTCTCATCTTCTCATCCCAAGCTCGTCACATATCGATGTTTGGTCACGCACCCTTCTCGTCGTTA
The DNA here is from genome assembly GCA_037974645.1 of Hollardia meadi. NCBI lineage: Eukaryota > Metazoa > Chordata > Actinopteri > Tetraodontiformes > Triacanthodidae > Hollardia > Hollardia meadi. The sequence continues at coordinate 12,112 of JBBPCS010000042.1, read as the reverse complement.
TCCAGATGCACGAGGTACCCTTTTTGCGTCGCCGTACGACGCGCTAAGCCTTCCCTGATGGCCCTTTGGCGTCCATGGCTGCACAAGGTCTACGTTACTTTGGTTAAGTTTAGGCACAAAACCTACATGGTTCAGGAAATTATTGGTGACGCTTGGTTTCACATGGGACACAAACTCCGATCTCCTGGGTGAAAGTCGTGTGTGTGACCCTCCACTCAACCCCGATCTCTACCCCCTACCTTTGTCATCTGTTGAAGTCATCTGATACTTGTGCGTCCTTGCCTGACGCCAAAAGGATACATTGTGCGTCTGGAAAGGACGCGAAGGGCCGTGACCAAACATCGATTTCTGACGAGATGGGCATGTGAACAGGCTGACAGAACACATCATGTTTGTTTCAGTCACAACCACCACAATTAACTTCTTATCTGCTGTGCGCTTGTCAGGCTGAAAGTATTGTTCAAGAAGCAAATTCACACTGGTAGAGGCAACAACTTGGCATCAACTTGGTAGGAGCAAAACTTTTCCCCGGCTGGCAAAGTTGACAACCTGTCTCACGCAAGCCGGGTCCCTCTGCTCACTCAGCTCTGCAGGAAAGAAATGGACTTCCTGTTGATAGTGCCGCTCGCAGTGAGAACACATCATTTTATGTGCTCAGACTATAAATAGTAAAATTAAATGCTGTAAATGATGTAGATAATTGTTGGGAACACTAAATATTCTCCCTCTGTAGTTGTTGCGGCGATCCGGCTCCATTGCAGGGAATAATTAGAGGAGGGGACTGGATATTGAATTTTTAATTTGCCGTGCCCTAAGAGTAGAGTGACCTGCTCTGTGTTGGAGTTATTGGGAGTAATTCCATTCCCATTAAGAATTCTCCTGGTGTGTTAATGGAGGTTGATGAAGTGACTAGGAATCCATAGTAATTTAGCAGAAGGGGGACAAAATAAGTGACGAAGAGCAACTAAAATGTTCACTGTTTTTCCATGGAGCCAAGATGAGGCTTTGCTTTTGAATGGATGAATATGTGAAAATAGAGAGCAGTTTGTTAATCAGAAATATTCCAAAATGAACTCCCGTCTATTCCCATAAGTGCAGGGAGCGTGACAGTGGAGGAGCCTCAAAGCCTCAGCTCGGTTTAGCAGTCTGCAGGTAACCAGGCCTAAAAATTACTGCACCAAACTGCTGTTTTCCAAGTGTTGTCTCCCTCCAAGTGCAACTAAAGCAGCTCAGGAAGTTCTATGTTTATCTCAGCTGTTCATCTTGATGAGTGTCTCCGGGTGCTTTGAAGTGGGTACTTACCTCCTGAAAGCTGCAGCCCATTCTCATCTTAATGAACAAATCACCTAGTAAAATATGTGAGGCACCCTATTGATGAAATGGAAATGGGATTGCTGACCCAGCAGCATCGTTCAAGCACTGACATAAATTACCAATTCAGGCCCTCGTGTCTTTCTTATCAGTACAGCCACAGTGATAACTCACAACACTAATTAATTTTCATTTAGCACTTTTTTGTTGAAATATTCCTGACATCAATGCACTTCACTTAGTTTTTAAAAGCCATGTATTTAATGGAACGTGCAATAAAGGATTAATGACTAAATGTGCCATTAAGGTGTCCAGGAGACACAAGTTAAATGTACCAGATTTTATAGCACATTTTAAACAACTGCTCTTAAGGAAACAATTCACTAAAAAATGAAAATTCAGTCATTGTCTACTCACCATGCTGATTGAAAGATGAGTCAAGTTTCGTTGCAGCATTCTCCTAAACAACTGAAGAAGCTGAAACTATAAGATGAAGTCTTCACTGTGGCCGCTAAGCTAAAGCATTAGCTCACACCCCTGTGGTGAAGATTTCGTCTCAAAAAGTGTGTAAATAACATCTTTTCAAATCGATTTTTGGGATCTCTGTGCCTTCGAAGACTTGGATTACGGCAGACGAGCTGTATTGACCTATTTCATGTTTGTTTTTTTTTATTTATTTATTTTAATCGGTTGTTTTTTTACATTCCAAAAAAAAGTCCCAAGCTTTTTCAGTTATTTAGGAAAATGCTGCAATGCTGCTTTTCTTTGAAGAAAACTGCACTGAAGTTGAACTGTTCCCTTTAAAGAACTTATTGTGTTTTTAATCACTCTAAATAAATAATATAAAACCAGGATTATTATTAATTATCACCAAGTGAAATTGTGACGGCTATTAGGGAAATCATAATGAGGATTGCATATAGAAGGTCAGAGAGGCCATGGTTGTTTCGATGATCTCGATTTCACAATGTTTTCTCGTGAACGCTACATAAATGAAGATGATAAGATTTGTTATGGATTGTTATGTGGTGGATGTTATGGATGCCATGTCAGAATATTATTTTTATAAAATTGCAAGAAACCAAACTTGTATGTCGAGATTATTATTGGGAAATACACTCATTTTTTTTGTTAAGATTTAGATGAGATCAGTTATCATTCTAATATCCAAGAGTGCTCTCTTCTAACTTCTAACTATTGGAAATTCTAACTATTTTAACGTAGCAAACATGATTTAAAAAAAAAAAAAGCACACTTAAAAATAATTGCAACAGCTTCAATCTGGTTATTTAAACATCTTAAATGTTTTTTAATGATCCCACTTGACCCACTGTCCAGTAAGCAAATTCACGTTCTGTGTATGGGAACGCAAAGTTAATACCAATTGATAAAGATTTCAAAGGCTATAACCCCGGGGTCTCAAAAGATACCAAAAGTTTCATGTCCCACGAGACGTTTTCCACTTAATGCAACACTGGAGTTGAAGATGTAAAGAAAGGCAAATAAGGGTTGGGAGTGTGCTCTCTGCAAATGTAATTCCAATATGCTCTTTTGATTATGACACATCTTGTGTGCAAGTGGAAATTTGGGGTTAACCGTGGTGCTAGAAAAACGGTCAGGGGTTCAACACAAACATTTAAATGAGATGAATATCCACACAACCCTTCATGGAAATTTGGCCATTGGGTTTCATTATGTCATGTAAAAAGTTGGCATTTTGTGCATGGCGCAAGTGCAATGGGTTGAAACTCTTGGGTACGTGAATGAGCAATTTCAATCTGACTTTTTCATAATGATACATCATGAGTACAAGTGGACATTTGGGGCTAAAAACCGCAGAAATGCTCCCGTGGGACCCCCGAGTATCCACCCCAAGTAAGATATCTTGCTGCCGTTACATACATGAGGGGGGAAAAAGGGTTAAACATTACAAGAGTTTTATGGGCTGATTTGGGCCAATTCATTTCAAGCAGCACTTTCATCTGAGGAGCAGTTTCATCTGCGAGACCTTTTTGGTAATTAATTCAACTGCCTACTAAGCTCCTGTGAGACGAGTTTTGTTCCGAGTCAGAGTGAAAATCAAGCTTAATTGACCTTTAAACTGATATTTAATCTTTGCCAGATTGCAACATAGGCGCTTGAGAAGCTCTTATCCTGTTGTTTTCCGTCAGTTTGAGCCGCCATAAATAACCAGCAGAGACCATAAGACTGACATCCACTCTCAATCACATATTTTAGACAATTGTCGGTGGCTTTTTCTATACAGCCAGCTGTATAAAAGCCAATCTCACTGTTGGTCTCCCAGTTTTTGGGTGGAACAAATCTCACTGCCAGCGTATTTCATGTTGAAATGTAAATTGAAGTTTCTGTTCACAGTGAAGCATCTCGGTCTGGTCTGATGCTGCCTGATGAGTTTTCTGTACTTGAAGTCATAAAAGACTTAAAATATCAAATAAAGCTCTAAAAAAAAAATTCCCATTTGGCATCCAAATCACAGCATCCATCCTTTCAGCGAGGCACGAGGCATCAAGGACAAGCACCAATTTCCCAGGGAGTGGAATACACCAGGTTGCCTTTTTATATGCGATTCCAGATGCCTCATTAGGGCCCGATGTCTTTCATCATTATTCTTTCATGTAATTCTGCAGCACACAGCATCTGCACTCTTCTTACAGTGTTTGTTATTTATGTAAATCATTTTCATCAAAAAGCAAATAAACATCCTTTTGAAAAAAAAAAAAAGAATGAAATTGAAAAGCACAAGGTGAAGAGACAACATTGGCCCAATCCTAAGGAGTTTATAACTTAGACAATCAAGAAGTGGAGACACCAGCTGTCTTTTTCCCTTTACTGACTCAAGCAGGTGCCAAGCAACACATTTTCATTTCCACCACATTTGCAGCCTTCTTTGCCACCATTTATTTGGTTTGATACCTTTTTTTTCAGTCACTCCTTAAACTGGTGAACTAAAATAGTTACATTCTAAATGATTCTTGAGGAATTAACCTCTTCCAGCACTTAGGTTCCTATAGACACACTGATGATTGTTTTCTCAGGTAATTTTTCTTCTGAGAGATCAGAGGAATTAAAAGCTGGGGTTACTTAACGTCTCAAGATAGTGTGAAAGAAAGTGACAAATGCAAATAATTATGTCTGCTGTCCTGCCTCAACACATAAGGCTAAAATGGGAAATTCTCCATGTGTGTTTTTTTTCTCACAGGTTAGCAAACCAGTAAGCTTAATGATGTTTTGCTTGTCAAGCTCCTAAACAACATTATAAGATGATGGAGAGTTTCATCATCATGTTTTTATTTTTCAGCAAATTTAGTTGTAAGTGAAAACAAGATTTTCCCCTTTCCTTCCAGCGCTTATCTCATCATTTCCAGAGAAAGCGCCGCTTGTGGTGTTGCGTTTTGGTAATTTCTGTATATGTTGGACCCAGAAGTAGGCACAGAAGCAGAGGCAGGTATATGAAGGGTTTTATTATTAAAAGGGGAAGGGTAGGTGGGTGCAGGTGGTTGGGGTGAGCAGGAAGGGTGAGGTCTGGTGGAGCGTATAGTGAAGGCTAGGGGTCCGAGGAGGTGAGGCTGGTGTAGGCTGAGGTCCGTGGCTGGAGGAGCGATGACAACGAGATGAAGACGTGGCAGGCAGAGGCGATCTGAGAACAACAGAACAACAATCACTAAAAAGGCTCCGGGGAATCAAGACTGGAGAATATGACTCGCGTAGACTGGCTGAGAGACTATACCACCAGTTGCTGATGGAACAATCTGGCGACGAAAGGTGGAGAGATCGGGGCTTTTAAGCAGCAGAAGATGAGATGATTGGTTGCAGGTGAGGCGATTGCCCCGGGTGCACAGTGGCGGGAAGCCGCACCCACATCAACACATACACACAGACAAGACACACAGGGGACAATAGGAGTCATGGTCCATGTATGCAGTTGTTCTGGAGTTTTTGACCACGTCACACCATTTTTCACCTGCAGATGAAGTTTACTCATAAAGGGACCATAGATGTTAAAACTTTCCATTATTCTAAGCACCTTTATAACAAATTTAGACCTTTATTTTTAATATAACTAAACACAATACTGATTAAAGTGATCACCAACAGGTAAATCTCTCTGTATTTCGCAGTTATACCAGAGTTTTTAAACCGGTGTCAGTGGCGACTTTCCTACGCTGGCTCACCGGGAGTGATGTGTTTTAGGGAGCAACCATAGTGACGGAGTAGGCCTCAGTATGGGCTACAGGCTACAGCAACTAAAAGTAATGTCTGAGCCTCTGGCTTCATCAGCACGTCGACTCTAAAGTTCCACGCCGCAGGTTTAAGTTGCTTAAATCTGGTTAAAACCTGTAAGCCTCACGCTGACATATAACATAACACTGACATCAGCTTATAAAGTTGTAATCCTGAGAGTGTTGGCAAGCAGTTTGTCTATTTATACATTAGCATGGATTTAGACTGCTTTTTCGAATGAAAGTCCAATATTCACTCTTCTTTGAGCTCTGTTTGGTCTCCACCAAGTCCTGAACCGAATGTCTGGGTTTTTAGCTATTAAATGCTACACCAGCTGATCGCTAACTTTGTCTGGTCCTGGGAAGCTCGTGCGTACGGTGGGGCTTTTGGAGCCTGAGAGAATATTTGTGCTCAACTTAATCTTAATCAAAAAATAAGGTTTATTACAATTTGCTTTGTTTTGTTTGTAGCCCCAGCCACCAGTCACGCAATTCCTGATATCTTGGAACACAATGCTATTGCTAAAAATAAGTCTCATGGGGAAAACAGGTTGCAACAAACACCAACACCACACTAAAGAACCAGTGCACAAAACACCCACATTGCAATGTTAAAACCTTCTTCACTGTTAAACATCATTGAACCAGGTCTCTCTCATGTATTGCTATGCAGAGTGTGCACTGGTGGGTGTCTCCTGTTTTAAGGTTTTCATTCTGCAGATGTGCGCACTCCCAAAGAAGTCAGACTCGACTTTTACTTGATTGTTGTTGCTGCCTCTAAAGTCAAAGTTTATAGGGGGAATAAATAAACTTCAAGGCACGTCTTACAGTGTTTATCTCCAGTGGCCCGGCTGAATGGGTGGAATACAGTGCGTTTCACATTGGAAATCAACCCTTGCTGCACTGTCTCGAGCTTGTCGAAAACACAAATTGGAGCCGCAGCCCATCTTTTAATCATTCTAGTAAAAGAAATGATTCACATTTCAAAATAAATTGCGGCCGCGACTGCATGCAAGCAACAAGGTGCAAGGATGAAACCTAAAGTAGCAGTGTAAAGAGCTGAAAGATTTGCATACAAAGTGACACAATAGCTTCAGACAGTCTCCATATGGGCCTTTGGAGCCGGTGAAATTGAAAATGAAAGCACAGATGCTGTCGCAATACATCGGGGGATCACAATTCAACAAAGAGTCTTAGAACTGTCAGGATGTGGCAACAGGACTCGTGACTTGTGTTGTTGAAGAGAGGTTTCGTCTGACAGCTTCACTTAGTGCATCATCCCTGTTTTTTATGGGAGCCAAATTATCATATTTCATATGTCACTCAAAAGTGGAAAAAAAAAAAAAAAAAGTCTGTTATCTGCCGGCTAAAGCAACAGAGTGAAGTGTTTTTCACTTTCAGATATATAATCTGTTTTATGAAGTGCTTTTTTATTAAAGACTTTAATAAGTTTCAATCCGTTTAGCCCTCTTAAAAGTAATGAAACTTAGCAAATGCCTCAGTATCCCTTGTACTTATCTTTTAATGGGTTATTTTAATGGGTAGTGCTAATCCAAATATCTAAATTATTATCAAGATAGAGCAATCATATTGATGTCAGACTCTGCATCTGATGTATCTGCCTCATCTATCTCTGCAGCCATGCTGAACCCTCTAATTGGCATCTGTGACCTTCTAGTCGCAGCACAGGGTCCTGCTCTGCAGCTTTGCCACTTGGATGGAACTAATTATTTGAAACAAGACATGTTTTATGACAGGCTTACTGGTCTTTACTACCGTGTATGTACTTTGTTTTAATCTTGCCGTCATATTTATGCATTTACTGCACAGCTGATAAGTATGGGCTGTGAAGCTTGACACTGCAGTGGTTTTAGTTTTGTGGAATATCAAATCTAGCAGGGTATCAGCTCATGGGATTCATCATTAATACTGATTGAAATGAACAAAGCAAATATGGGCGACTGAGTGAAATAGCCACTGCTTGAGGCAGAGTCACACTCCAATTGTTGGACTGATTATATTTCTGATTACGACCAACTTTCCCAAATTGGACTGACTTTGTGATGACATCTGGGTCAGCTGATGTGGACACTTGGAGATGTTTGATGTTAGGTTTCATCACTTAAAAAAGAGGACCCGAATGGAGGACGCAGGACAGGCCGGTTGCAGAAAGAAAAAGCGAGCTTTATTGACAATAAGCTGAAAAGGCAGGCAACAAAAACTGAGGAAAATCCAACAACAAAGATATACAAAAAACTAAACCGATCTTTTCTTATATTAATAATGCATCAAATGTCTGTGTGGAATTCTAAAAGTGTTGCTCATAGTAGCTTTTGCAGCATCTTTTCCTTCATTGGTTTGGTTTTGCAGCCCTTGATTTCGCTCTCTCTATTTAACCTCATTTCAAGCCACGTCAATAAGTTGTTTCTGGTGAAAACACTGTGATAAACACACTGTAAACCCTCTGCTCGGCACCAAATGGCAAACAAATTTCAGCCGGCTGGTGAACACATTTTAGAGGTTTTCCACTTAAAACCTTAAGGTACTCTTGGAAGTTGGTGGTGACCAGATGAGAGCAATTAGTCTAGGTGAATAGTGTTTGATCAGATGGCTAGAAGCATGAGAGATTTGCCAACATGCTAACAACAAACAACTTTATAAATGGTCTGATAAATGCGCTGCACCTAAATTGCAGTTTTCTACCTTAACACATACACTGTAACAGGCATCATAAAGCAGACTTATGGCAGCGCAGCTGTGTTGAAATTCAGGAGACTGTATGGGTGTAATAAAGTGGACACTGTTCTGCTGTGGGTGACCAAAAAAATGAACGAATGCAGCTTGAAACAAGTCTGAGTTTTACTTCTGGAAGGCCGTTGATCATGTGAGTGAGGAGAAGTAATTACACTTAAAATAGTACGGTGTGCCATGTGAGAGTATTGCTTTTCAATCCAGTTCATCAGGTTTCAGTTCAGAGCCACAGCTGAGCTGAAGTTCACTTTAGTGACCTGTAGCTGTCTACAGATTTCATCCAAATTTAGCCTTTTTCTTGCCTTTTATTTACAAATACATGAGATTAACTCGCAAGATACTTACTGTATATTTTAAACGTAAACTAAAAACCCATCTGTTCAGTCTGGCTTTTATGTAGGTGCTTTATAATTTTATGGATTTATTATTTATTATAAACGTATTATTTTTTTATTACTATATTATTTTAGTTTTATTTTATTTATTTTTATTGTTTCATCAAAAGTTTTATTGTAGGTCATTGTTAATTATTTTATTCTATTTTATTTTATTGAAATAGAATAATTACTTGTATTATCTTATAAAGTGCTTGTGTTATCTTTTATTATCTTAACTTTTTCAAATGTACTTTTTTGTTTGTTATTTTAGTCTCTAAATCCTTTTTGGTCTCAAAATCCTTTTTTAACTTTGTTTTGTCAATCTTGAATTGAAAAAAGGTGCTATATAAATAAAGCTTGATTGATTGATTGATTGATTGATTGATATAGGGGATGTCCAGTTCTGTTTTGGCACAGGATTGCATAATAAAATTGTATTCTTGCATGAGTTTGGGGGTTATCCAGTGTGTTGTTGTTTGGATTTACTGCATTGTCCAGTATGTGCTTCTTTGCTCTGTACACTATGTAAACGTTATCCTTGATGCTTTCAAACTACACTTAAATGACAATCATAATGCCAGGATTTTTTTTTTTTAACGCAAATTTAACTCAATACAAAACAATAATAAATATTCTAGCTTTGAATTAATGACAAATGCCGGCCTCTCTAACAGCTCTGACATGAGGTAGGTGATGCATATTTATGATTTCCATCTGTGAGGATAAATTCATAAGTAATTCAAATACCTTTTTGTTCAAAGTGTGAGTTTATTCATACAGGCCTTAATGGGGATCTAAACAGTTTTGTGGGATACAGCGATCACTCCTAATGCATATTGTCTTTGTCCAAGTGGTGTGAATAATGATGACTTAATTACATGAATAAATAAAAGAGGAAATTCTAATTTGTTGGGCAGGAGATCTTTGCTCATATGTTATTCATATGGTAGCTGATGCAGAGGGAAGCAAAGTTTCCTCTCTGTGAAGCCCAGCTTAGATAATTAGGTATGAATTTTTTTTTTTTAATGACAGCACTACAAAGGTCAGTGTCCCTGCAGTGTGCCTCACTGACTAAGTGTTGGCAGAGCTCCTGAATGAGCAAAGAGCCTCTGATCTCCCTAAGTGCCTCTGTTTGTGTAATGTGCTCCGCTATCTGAACAGGATTTGGTGGTGGATTTAATACATTGATTATTATTATTATTAAGTTCGATATGCATAAGTGCACCCTAATGGCTTCTGCTCTTAAATCAGTCCTGTTAGCAATTCGCAGTTTCAGGTTAGCAGTTTCAGAAAATGGCTCAATTGCTTTTACTTAAATGTACTTTGTAATTTAGTTGATGCACTCTCTACAGGAGCTCAGTACGGGGTGAGTTTGCATCCTCCTAACTAATAAGCTCCAAACAAATTACAAATTTAATTTGATAGTGTTGATATAAATGGCACTATTTTTCCCCAGGTCAATTGGTCTGGGGGTGGAATGGACTGAGCGGCGACGGGGTAGTCTTTGGTTTTAGACCAATTCATATTTTTAGGAAGCTTTTCTTGGACTTGCAATACTGTAACAAGTTGTTGTCAACTCAAGTAACGTCAACTCTATTTGTCTCTCCTCTGCTCCGCTCTGTATATCTGTACAGTAATACAGGCCAAGCTAGGCTAACCAGTTAGTTAAACACTTAATCGGGCTAAATTCTAAACAGGCTAAATTACTGAAACAAGTCTTAACCGACATTACAACGGTACAATAAATACACTGAACATCTGCAACACATAGCAGAGAAGATGAGCTAAAAGAAAAGGAAGCGGAAACAAACCTGCAATTTCAAAATGAAATTTCAAAATAAAGGAATGAGTGGATATTTGTCCACTTTTTGGCCTGGTGGGGGTTCCTGTTGGCTGGTACAGTAACTGTAGGTCTCATTGTGAAAAACAGCTTCTTGCACCACCTTAAAACATACCCACCCTAAAAGCAAAATTTTAGGAGAGCATTTTAAAAGAAATGCTTGCTTTCTGGCAGAAAGTTAGGAAAGGACATTGATACCATTGATGGAGTCAGCAGCTGGTTAGCTTAGCTCAGACTGGAAACATGGAGAGCCTTGGAGTTCAGGCGGTAGAGCGGTCGCCCAGTGATCGGAAGGTCGGTGGTTTGATCCCCGGCACATGTCGAAGTGTCCTTGAGCAAGATACTGAACCCCCAAATTGCTCCCGATGCTGCGCCATCGGTGTGTGAGTGCGTGTGTGAATACACTTATTCGAAGTCGCTTTGGATAAAAGTGTCAGCTAAACGTAATGTAATTTTAAGACCAACACGCCCATGGGCACACAGATTGGCGCAAGTACTTACACAACATGTGTCCTGGGCGTAAAAATGCAAACTGTGTTGTTCGGAAACCAGTAAAGACTCTTGCACTGTGCTGTGCACCACTTTGTGCAGCCCTTTACGTGTATGGGCCACTTGGAGAGTGCTTCTGGGCTGGATGTGGCCCGCGGGCCAACAATTGAATAGGTCAGCTCTAGAGCATAATACCACACTGTGAAAATACTCCACTACAAATAAAGTTGTGTATTCAAAACCTTAGTATGACTTAAAAAGTAGGACTATCATCAGCAAAATATACCTAAAAGTAAAAATTACTCATTCTGCAATAAAATGGTCAATGGCAGTTATTATTGCTGTGTTAATGTGGGTTAGTTTTGTTGATTGACAAATAAATATGGTGTGTCTAATTGGGGCTGCTTGACACCAAATTCCCAGGCTTCTTCTTCGCTACCAATCCACCCATGGTAGAATGGGTGTGGTGTAGCCAGTGACACTGTCATTAGTGGGGAAGGTGGAGGAGTTTGGCAGCGTGACATGAATGGGTGGTGGCTTTACAGATTAAGAAGGGTGGGGTTGGCGTCTCAGTCAAAAAGTAGACTTACCTTCTTGACACAGTTTATTCCAGGGGTTCTCAACCTTTTGTAACTTGAGGACTTCCCCACATTCAACATACTTTGGTTTCGGCTAAGCATCACTACCCGCCATTATGAATCCAAATTTATTATTATTATTTATTGATTTTCAACATCAACATTGTTGAAATTATGCATTTTAATTAGATTTTTTTTAATGTGAATTCTTGAGCACCTTTTAGATATAAAAAATTTTAAAAAAAGCAAAAAAAAGAATATTTATATATATTTATATATTATTTATAATTATTTAACCATTGGCCATGGCCCACTAGATGATGCTCTGAGGCCCACCAGTGGTTGAGAATTGCTGGTTTATTCAAATGGATCCACGTTACCAACACTGCATTCTCCTCTCTGACTAATTATTATTTTCATCATTAATTCTACATATTATTAGCAGATATTGTGTCATGATTCACTCTACCTGTCAGTCACGCCCACATCATCAAGACAAGCAAACTCACCTGTTCTCTCAGCTGC
>JBBPCS010000041.1:333209-354685 GCA_037974645.1 Hollardia meadi | reverse complement strand
GATCAAAGTCAAATTACACCGAAGTCGTTCCACATTTGTACAAAATAGCACCTGGTATTGATAGAACACATGTGAGTAGTTGATCACAACGAAAATTTGTTTCTGTCTGTAACGTTATCTTTTAAAATGACGTTTATCCGAAAAGTGTTTCAGCCGTCCCGGCTCTCCCCTACTTTAAAGATCCCCTCAAGACAAGTTCTAAAGTACATAAAAATACTCTGCTATGACTAATATTTTATGTAACATGGTTTTCCAACATTATAATGTTTTTAAAACTCTGAAAAAGGACTGGAAGCACACCTACTCTTTTTCCCTCATTGAGAAATTCTGAATCTATGAATCACAGTCCTTGTGCCCCGCCCACCACCGCTGTTTGCACTAGGTTGACCGGTGAAAGATCAGTACGCATCAAGATGCCTGGTGTTAGAGGAAACATGGGAGAGATTCAGCCATAACGTTACATGTTTGAGTCTCAATTAGACCCGGACTCAGATGAGGAGTCTGTTGAGAACCAAAATCAGTAACTAGCATACGTATCAGAATGCTAAATGTAGTTAGCATCTTTTGTTTATGTTATTTGTTAGCTTGTAACTGGCACAGGCTGACACAGCGTTAGTGGTTGTGAAACGTACAATAATATCTGCTACGATGTTATAGTGTGTTCACATCTTGATAGCCAACCAAGTTTGCCTGGGAACTGGCTCATTGGCAGTAGTAGTATTTGCTAATTAAACAGCGATTGGCTTTCGTATTTGTGACGTACCAAATCTAGCTCACCCAGTGTACGTTTGAATCTCATATTTTTAGGATTTTCACAGACATCTCCTCTTTCAGTAGAGAAATGTGAAAACACTTTTCTAGTAACAAACTTTGGACAGATACAAGTCTGGATGGTCATTTTTGAGTGGAGGGGGTCTTTAAGGAAGATAGACAACCGCAAAGCAATAAGCAAAATGTTAAAATGGACAATATACATGTGATACAAAATTTAATACAAAGTCACATGCCAGCAAAAAATGCCACAAAATTGAGTTTACTGCAAAAAGTGTCTACTTGTTCACAGGTCATACGTAAACCAATAAAATAAAAACAGCCCACTATTCATGGGAAAGTGCAGGAATGTCAGCCTTGATTCTGTATACAATGTCCATCAGTCAGACAGTTGCCTTCCACAAAGAGTCCAGGTGGGGGTACTGCACCAAGCAGCATTACTCAGCCAGCTAACTTCTTAAAATACCATGCAAGAAATTATCTGAACATTTGTCACTAAATAGCAATAATCAACACGTATGACTAATTGTCACTTAATGTATTCAAGTTTAGTTTTACAAATTTAGATTCAAAACATTATAAAAATAAATAGCTGCTGACAATCTAGCTTCCTGAACACCCCTGAGACTTAAACCTCAGCTAAAGTAAACAAACCCATTTAGCTTTTCACAAGGACAAAATTACAAGGAATGCTATAATTTTGCTGTGGACAAATCTGGACTTTGGCTTGTCTGACAACTACAAGAGTAAAGAAAAAAAAAGAGCAACTAAGCAGCACCTGCCCTTTTGCTCAGTAGTTTTGCACATACAAGAAAAAGGGAGCAGGGCTGGTCAGAGGGGGTTCAAATGCAGTAGAGAAGCAACGGTCACTGCAGTCATTTTTTTCCTTTTATGGCCCATAATTGCTTTTACGTTTCGTAACTCCAAAATTGCAAAGAAAAAAAAGTCATTTTCTCTTTCATTGTCTTTCCTTTTGACAGAGACGTTGGTAAAAAATGCCGTCATAATGATAATGAGACACAGCCTATTTAATCAAGGATCACATTAACATTCAATATACAGAACAATCTTACAGATGATGCATAAGGCATGGAGAAAAACTATGACACCACATGAAGCAGATGAACAACTTTCTTTTCCTGCAGTGACAGTGAAGCGCACTACAAGAGTGCAGCCAATATGAACAATGTTATTTTACAGAATTAGACAATTCCAATTAAAATACCCTGACCCAGGTGCGCCGCTGCACCGCTCTGTGACCCTTAGTGGTCACAGACGCTCCAAGGCCTCCTGTCTGTGGCTTCTACACACTGTCGGCACCCGGATAGCGAGACACACTGAGTACCAGTGTTGAGATAAGATGATTTGCTCAAAGGGGAATTTTTTATTTTTAAGATCTAGTTTTCTCTGCGATGCACAGCTGCTCAACATGTGGTTATTGACAGTTCTGCATGTGAATTAGATTATGGCAGATCGTCCTCATTGTTCTAATCCGTCAAAATGATGGATGGCCTTCAGGTTTTTTCGCTATTGTTAAAAACAAAATCAGTCAGTGATGGAAATTATTGGGTTAATAAGACCCCTAATTGAAGCAATATAATAGTGACTTTAAAAGTGCCATAGACATTCATTGTTGTCATGGTCAATTGCTTTAAATAAAAAGAAAGATTCTCACAACATGCAGGACTGACAGCCCTGTTGTTGTGAATTTATTTTTGCAGCGTGTGAGCTCGGCATGTGGCTCACTGGCAGACTAAACATGCGCTCTGCGAGACACATGCTGCATCTGTCAGCCAGTGGCATCCCTGTGGCCGCAGCCTGTGCTGAGGCAGCAATCTGCACAGACAAAAGTCTTATCAACGCACACAAACAACAGTCTGACCCCCCCGCAGACTAACAGAACAGACACACAGTGCCATTCATTCTCCATCTCTGCCCACAGGCCTGCTTTAAATCAAACCCTTGAAAGGGGAACAATTAAATCAAATTAATTAAACGATGACTTCTGCATCTTTCGAATCAGCTTCATTCAGTCTCTTTAGCTGTAGGCCTGCTTTTAATCAGATCTTCAAAACCAGAACGCTCTGAATCACTGAACAACACCATGCAGCTTTACACCGCTCACATTCACACACTCTGGGACCCGCTGTTTGAATGATAACGCTGTTAGACGAAGGCTGAAGAGGCCGAGTGCTGTAGATGAAAATGGAGTAGGTGTTTAGCCTGAGGATGGGCTGCAGCCGTGCCCACTCAGAGAATGTGATGGACTTTTCCCTTCACTAATGAGAAACACTTTACCTCAGTGTTGGAATGTAGGGCTACTATTACTTCCAGGTGACAGTGGCTGATACACAAGCTCACACACACCCACACATTCATAGAGTAGATTTAAGAGGTATATGAGTGGTAAATGGATGTCTCCTCCCTCTCACATAAGTTGGTACATGCCTTTGTATGATGAGAATGCTTGCTAAAGGAAAATTGTGGTTTTGTCACTTTAGAGTTCACCTTTGTTTTTTTCTTAGTTGGGGGTGGGGGGTGGGCTTACAGCACTCTGGAATAATCCCTTAAAGAACATCTCGCGACACAATTCATTTTCCGGTGGAAAGTCAGACAGAAGATTTCTACCACTCTCATGTCTTTTTGGTCAAATAAGGCTACTGCAAACAGCCGGTTAGCTTAGCTTAGCATAAAGACTGGAAACAGGGGGAAACAGCTAGCATGGCCCTGTCCAAAGGAAACAAAATCCACCTACCAGAGTGCCAAAGCTGACTAATTGACACGTTCATGGGAAAATTGAAGAGTAAAAATGGGGGGGATTATGTGTCTCTGAGCTGTTGCCAGGCAACCAGCAGAGACTCCAGTTACTGGTCCCACCCACAGACTGTATAAACCATGGATGTATTCTCCGTGACATCACCCATAGGATTTTGAGGAGTCATTTTGAAGCTCAGGTGTGGTGGCTCCAGCCATTACCATCGTTGCAGATTTCTTGGAAGATCTGTACGATTAACCGCCCATCAAGCCATATTATTTTTCTGACATTTGCTTGAAAAATTCTCCAAAAGGCACCAACACCACAAACAGGACCAAGAGGTCAAGTTCATTGAATTAGCTGAGGTGAAGCCTTGCAGACAGCTAGCAGCTAGCTGTCAATCGAATTGTCAAACCCTTAATTATGCAGAACTTTACGCCTTAATATAATTTAAACAAGTGGGTTATATAAAAATCCCAGCCAAAAACTTCCAGCCAAGAAATGGGCTGGGACATGGCCCCAACCTAACATTGTAATATTTTATATTTTCATTTTAACAGATAGATATGACAGCAATGAACGTGGTACCAGTCTTCTCATCTAGCTCTCCGCCAGAAGCAGAAATGCTTAGCCCCCAAAATGTTGAACTAGTCCTATTGGAAAAGACAGTCAGCCAAAAACTGTTTACCGTTACATTGACAAGAGTTAGTAGTTAGGCTTGATTTGGGGTAATTTTTTTTCACTAATGAGGTCGTACCGCACCACCTAATTCTTCCTGTACCGCACTGGTTACAGCCTTCGCTGCACTGATGGCAGCCACATTGAAACCAGGATCAGTGCCATTTCTAAAATATGAAATATGCGATTCAAGTGCCTCAGAAGCCTCAAGAACATTATGCAGCACTGGTCCATGTGACTCATTTGAAACACATGTATGAAAAGACACATCACATGCTTCATATTTCAAAATATGAAGCGTCGAGCTTTGCAGACCTGGAACACGATACCAAGTGTCATAAGGGATTTGCCAACTCTTACTTCATTTACCATACAATTAAAAAAAATGGTTCCTGGATAATCAAAACTGCTCTCCTAATCTTTCATTAAAAAAATCTGGATGTGTTGTCTGTATTTTATGTGTAAGGGCACGTTTATTGTGTAGAGTGAGTTTTAGGTATAGGCTAAAACTACTCTGTGCTATTTCATGTACTGTCAATTAAAATGAGTGGTTATGATGATTTTTTGTGATGTCATCTGTTGTTGCTGTTATGTGTTTAGTGTTTGTTATTGTGAAGAGTGAGTTTTAGATTGTATGTGCTTTTTTTGTATTGTGAATTAATTTGAATGGTTATGATGATTTCATTCTTTTTTACTGTGACATCAACCTGCCAAGGGACAAAAGATGAAAATTAGCCTGGTGGCTAAATCTGGCATATTTGAATTTAAATTTTCATTAATATGCACTGTCCCTATTTAAATAAATAAACCTTAAAATGGACCGGGACAACAGTGAATGTAGGCGTAGCACATGTGAGGATGTGGACTTGTTCCACGTATGCGCACAGCAACAATGGCGTCTGCATGTAGTCCACAGAGTCATGAATTATTATTATCCGCACATTAGAGAAGCTGAATGTGACATTTCTGCTTGATAAAATTACAATTAATTATTATAATTGTTGGCGTTGACATTTTCTGTTGATCAGCTAATCGATTATTTGACTACTCATTTCAGCAGGAAGGTAAGCTCAGAGTATTTCTCCAAAAGCTGTGATGATGATTAAAGTGAACAATTGGACAATTTGTCATGTCACCATTTGAAGTTAAACTTGGGACAAAGCTGAAGACGAGCTGAAGGCTAGGTTTCCACCAACTTGTAAGTAAATACATTAGACAACACATTGAGTCCTTGTACCAAAACAAACTTGGCCGGCAACCAGCAGCTTGCACTGTAAAATACGCAGTGACATTTGTGCTGAAAAGGCCAAAAAAGCAAAGAGCTTGGGCAAGATCCTGGATGGACAGGCATGAAGGACTGTAGAGTCTACCGAGGGACCTGGAGGCGAGTGAACTCTTCACTTACCTTAACTTCCTCACTCACAGGAAACACAAGTGATGTCATCGGTTGTTGAGTCGATGAGTTGCAAATATCAGCCATAAAACATTCCATAAATGAGAACAACTGGTAGCAAGTGAAGACTTAAGATTTGAACCTTTACAATTCACACTACATGATTTTAATCTGTCGCCTGCCAACATCAACTGACCCAGACTGGAACAGTCCAACTTGGTCCCATCAGTCGTTACACCCAAATTATCATGTCTGTCCCTACCTTTACAAGACTTGAACTGGTGTTTTTAGGTGAAACAATACTGAATGTGAGAAATAGACACTTTAACTTGACCTGACCTGAAACTGACAAAGTTAATGATGAAAGATGATCTGATAGAATTAAACAGAGTTTTTATGGGTTTATGGGTTTCTACAGTGTACAGATGTGGTTACTTGTACAGACAGATGTGGGTTGAACTGGCATGGTTTGACACAGTGTTCAGATGTTGCTTGTTAACTGGTAAATCATGAGAGAGCAGCCACAGCAGAAAGGCAGACAGGGAAGACAGACCTTCCAGTTGCTTATCACATTCTCCCCCTTTGGCAAAACAGCCACTGTTTTGTTCAAACACGTGGTACATGCAAATAAAAGCCCGCTGTGAGGAGCATGAAGTCACCGCTAACGATAAGCCCAAGCGTGGTGTTTGACATGTAGGGTGCCTGAATCGCCATCTGTGTCGGTACAGAGGCACACCCAAAACAGAAGGAGATATTCCCTGAACGCTCCCAGCCAGGGCAGGGGACCTGAGCTGAGGAAGAAACAAAGCCACAGGAGCAGCAAGCAGGGCCAGATCCACTGTGGGGAGTGGAGACCTGCAATTATACAAGCCAGTGGAAGCAGCTACCTCTCCCTCTGACACAAAACTCTTGTGGCTTTTGTGCAGGCCTGAGTGTTCGGTTCCTATACCTTTTGTATAGGAAGCACGGAGACAAATCTCCAATCTTAGCAGCCAGGTTGAGTCAGGCTATTCCCACAAGGCACAATAGGCCCAGCTAATAGCATTCCTGTAATGGCAGCAGAAAAACTGTGGACAAACATTTACGGTTGGCCAGATTGAGATTTAAAGAGCCTCTTTTCTCCTCTTGTCCTTGTTCCATTCAGACAGGTCAGTGGGCTCCTCCCTGGTGTTTTGTGCAATGCCATTCACAACGCTCCATCACTCAGTGCCTCCAACTCTCTCTCCTGTGTTCTGCTCACTCAGTTGGACAACACTGACGCTGGGCAAATGAACTCTGGCGCTCCTCAGCAAGGAAAATTGTTTACAGCGAGGCTTTGGGGCTGTACAAATGAGCAAGAAATTAGGAGTAAAGACTCCAAGGCAGAAAGGGAATATTAAGCTTCATCTATGTCAACATAGATCAACAAAATCATACCACCTCTTTGTTACCTCCTATACCCCACCCAAATATTATGTTCATTTTTCCATTTATTTGCATTAGCAACTATGTTCATATACGACAAATAATGTCACAGAGGTCTTTCATCAGAATAATTAGGGATTGGCACAATGTTTATAATGAATATATTTGCAAAATATTCACTGTTGACATTTCATTAGTTTTCCATCTCTTCATGGCAACTACAGCATGAATAATGTTGTTTAAAAGCTGGTTAAACCTGGTTAAAAGATTGTTGAAAGATGCTGGTAGCGGTCATGGCACCACTGACCATAAATAAAGATGGAAAAAATGAGAGCTACCCAAAAGTGGAGCCAAAACATCTAAATCGCCCCCTGGTGCCTGGCTGCAGTATAGGTCTTAAATCCTGCCTGTGAGCAGATAGGACAATGGTCAAACTAAAAACTCAAAGTACACGTCAAATAAATGTTTCCCAAAGTGACCTAAAATGACAGAAACCGTTTCTGTCATTTTAGGTAGTTCTTATCACGCTGATGTATGTTCAAGTGTTCATTTTTCTGGTCAGTTTGGTTTTAATTAGTTATTTAATGCTATAAAAAGTTGGTAAAACGTCATGATTGAGAGCTGAGCCCTGCCTGCGATTGGGCGAGCAGCTGTATGGGCAGGAACTCGATACGGCGACACCACCCCCCGATCACTACTGGCTCCAAATGACGTCACCATTCATTTGTTTGATAGTTTTTTGAAAGTCACCATAAAAGAAAAGATACCGTTATCTTGCAAAAATCCCCCAAAATCAAATGGCAAAATACATTTGTCCATGCCCTCTATTTGTTGCTTCCTTCCAAAACCTGTGGGGGACTTCCTAAAACAGTCCTCTCTGATTCTGTACTTTTAGTTCTCCAGCAGAAACCTCATTGCTGCTTGGAATCTTTCTTCAAACAGTAGAGCCTTTTCCAACAGATCAAACTTTATATCCATTTGCTATAAAAAAAAAGAGCTGCCACCATTAGTCAAATAATTAATTAGTAAATCCAAATTAAATTAGTTGCCAACAATTTTGATAACTGATTAATCGTTTGAATGATTTTTTAAGTAAAAATATCAACATCTGCTGGTTTCAGCTTAATAAATGTAAGAATTTGCTGCTTTTCTTTGCCAGTTATGACAGTAAATGAAGAGTCTTTGGGTTTTGGATTGTTGGTTGGACAAAAGAAGCAATTTGAAGACATCACTTTGGGCTCTGGAAAATTGTGATGACATTTTTTTCAAAGTTTTTCATGATTTTACAGACAAAACGATTAGCTAGCTATAAATATATCTGGCAAAAAAAATTAGCAGAAACTACACATTTTATAGTAGACAAGGTTGCCTCTTATCAGGTTCAAGTTAATTCCTTAGTCTGTATGGGACTGATATGCCAGGTGTAACAGACGAGCCATAGCATACAGGTAAGAAGCAGCAAATGTATGTAAAAAAAAAAAAAAAAAAGCAGCAGGGAGGTTTTGCCCGGGAAAAGAAATCCTGAAACAAAGGGGTTGGGTTTGGCTGCTTGGACTAAAAACATCCTGCTTTTGGTGGTGACAACACACAAAAGTGCACAATGATCACATCCTCGATTTTCTCATTCATTATCTTTATACTACAGATTCAGCACCAGTGTCATGTTAATGTCACCTGAGGACGCAGGACATGCGTCACCTCCTATTTGTTTCAATTTGATGATAACAGTTGGATCAGATTCCACAAGTGAACACCCCCTGGAGCATGTGTCTCGTCAGTATTGTCAACATGTCTCCAATTGAGTTTGGTCAATGTGTCATTTTGCATGACATACAGTTTACTAAAAACAGGTACAGGGGTGTTTATGATCATGGAAGTAACACAAATAAGATTTATTTTTGTATATCCTTAGTTACTCAGTATTCTGAATACACAGGACTTCTTTTAAAGACTGTTGTGTCGCTCTGTATAGAGGTCTACAAGCCCATCAGGACTCAACGGGCCCTGGCCCATGGAGTCGATTTGGGCCAGGTTCTGGCCTTTTTGTTAAAGACCGGGCTCAGGTCAGACTTGGGCTCAATTTAACTTCTCTGCTTCAATTGTGCCCATACATGTGCAGAGCACACATAGGCCACTGTATAAAATATTGTTATAATGATTATATTGTATTATACATACACGCATTTTAGTTAAGAGCATGCATTACATGCACACAGGCACATTATTCGTGAACGTGTTTCCACCACACCAAGGAGGGCTCTGGAGGAGAGGACAGCAGCTCTGAAGCCTTCAATGGTGGGTGCATTTTCTTTCCACCCTCACAAATAAACAGTGAAAGGGATGGATCTTTTTTTACATGAGCCAGTTGGCAAGGAGGTTGTTTTGAAACATTATTTTGCAGTTTCTGTAAAGTTAACATCAAACAAAAGCAAGCTTGACACAGGGAACGAATCCTGGTCTCTCGTGTCTAATTCCTCTGAATAACCCAAAGATCAATCCCAGCCTTATTTTATTTTTTGTGCCTAAATCTAACCAAATAGTTTTGGTGCCTAAAACTAACCAAGTAGTTTTGGTTCCTAAGCCTAACCAAGTAGTTTTGGTTCCTAAACCTAACCAAGTAGTTTTGGTTCCTAAGCCTAACCAAGCAGTTTTGGTTCCTAAACTAACCAAGTCGTTTTGGTTCCTAAGCCTAACCAAGTAGTTTTGGTTCCTAAGCCTAACCAAGTAGTTTTGGTTCCTAAGCCTAACCAAGCAGTTTTGGTTCCTAAACCTATCCAAGTAGTTTTGGTTCCTAAACTAACCAAGTCGTTTTGGTTCCTAAACCTAACCAAGTAGTTTTGGTTCCTAAGCCTAACCAAGTAGTTTTGGTTCCTAAGCCTAACCAAGTAGTTGAGTTAAGAGGACAACCTTGTCTTAGTTCAGTGAAAGAGACAAACTTGATTTCAGAAGGTAGATAGTATTTTTCTGATTTCATTTTGTTTATTAAATGAAAAATTAAAAAACTTACCATTCATGGCCAGCTGGAAATTCTTTTATAATTTACACAATATCCACTTACTTGGAGCTTTCTGCCACAGCACGTACAATATTTGCCTCTAGAGGTAGACGTTATGAATAACATCTTCCATCACGGTGAATGTATTTTTATGATTGAAATATTGAGGCAGTTTATGGATACAATAACCAGATACCCTTTCTGTGGTTGATCATCTGAATAAAATACCTGAAAAATCAAGGTACTTCATCACTGATGCACAAATTCTGTAAATCCAAAATGATACATCCAATTCATTCATAGATTTGCAACATTACCCACAATAACCCAATATGCCCTGAGATATCAAAGGGAAAAGCTACCTCATTAGAAATGGCAAGGCAAAGTCTAATGGTGCACACATTTTTATCATCACACTGGCCAACTCTATTTGCCTCTGAAGTGTACTGAAGTCATGTGGAATGCAGTGATGGAAAGTAACTAAGTACATTTCCTCAATCACTGGATTTAAGTACAATTTTTACTTGTACTTTACTTGAATATTTCCATTTTCTGCTACTTTATACTTCCATTCCACTATACTTTTTACTTCACAAAATGTATCTGATAACTGTAGTTACTGGTTACTTTGCAGATTACATGCTGCATCAGAGCCGAAGTATTGCATTTTGAGAGAAACTTATTTTATCTGCAATCAGATAAAAAAAAATAACGATTCCAATAATCAGAAAAATGCTGAATATTGGATCCGATACCAAAAACATAGAAAAATAAATAAGCAAATTACAGAGGCTGCATACATTACTTAATTCAATATTTTTTTTAACAGATATAGTTTGTTTCATGGAGTCCTTGCCCTGAATTAACCTCACATCTTTTTTAAGCCCTCCCCAGTTTTGAAATGTTATATTTTCCACAGAAACACCACTGTCTGACAGCTGTTTGTGGCTTTTTCAAGAGCACAAATCACATATTGGTCATATTTGTCTGTAAAATGTCAGAAAATAGTTTTAAAAAATTCCCATCACAATGTTATTTCTTCAGATTGACGGTTTCGTCCAACCTCACCATGTGAATGTGGGTTTTTTTTTTTTAAATTACTTAAATGATAATTGATGAGTGACTAAAATCATTATTCATTTTTATGCCATCAATGAGATGATACATGAGAGATTTCATTAGGTGGCGTATAAGACTTTTAAGGCAAGGTGGCTTTTACGCAATCTCTCTTCATTCTTGACCTTGGAAACTAGTTTAACAAAAAAAACAAAAAAACAAATATACAACACAAGGTTCACTTCAAAGTTTTCAACCACAGTGAATTAAGAGAAACTGGAACAAGTATCAGAGTTTGTATCCCAGGTGAGAGTGGCCCAGCAATGATATTTTGCATTGCACTTGATAACATTTAAAAGCAACAGAGTGAAACTAAACCAGGAAGCCCAACCTGGTTTGTGATGTACTTGATGTGTTAGCTCTGTGCTACAGAGGACAGTTGACTCTGCCTGGGGAAAGATTTGCATTGCAAACGTGGGCTGAGGGACCTATTTGTATGCTCACACCCGCCACCCCTCCACTATCCCACCACACACACACACACACACACACACAGTTGTGCGCATACCAAACTTGATATCATTAACAGAAACTGCAAGTGTTTCCTGTCAAAAGTTTTAATAGTAACATCTTAATGGAAGTGATACTTGAAACAGTGGAGGCAGATGGTAGACACACATTATAGAAAACATACCCAGGTGAAAGATTGGAACAGTGTTATTACATGTGATTATGTTATCAGTTGATCCAGGTCATCCTGGGTAAATAAATTCCATTTAACCTCAAGAAAGCATTAAAATATATTTAACAGAGCCAGATTAAGATATTCATCGATGTATATAAGGGTAAAATGTAACAGAAAACTTATTTCCAGGATTTATTCATATTTACAATTGAAAAAGGGTCTTTCCACAATGCATGTTAAATCAAGATGGGAGAAAGAAGTCAACATAAAGTTAACTGAAGATGACTAGCTAAACCACCTCAAGTTCAGACCTTTGGAGGGAATTCAACTGGGAAAACATTTTAAGGGTCTTCATAATTCCCCAAATTAAAAAGTCACAAAGTAACAATCCTGAACATGGTCAGTGTTGGAGAATGTGCGGTAATATGTCTGCTGCTCACGCTCATATTTTTTGGGAGTGTCCTAATATTTTGTCTTACTGGCTAGATGTGGTCACCAAAATCAGATCAGTTATCGGCTCAGAGCTCGATTTTAATTTAATAGTGGAAAAAGTGGAAATGTTAATCAATTAATTTTTCTTACTATATATTTATTTTGCTTGGGGGACTTTGTTTTACTTCCTTCTGCACTAAGGCCAACAGAATGGTCTTTAGGCTATGAAGGGCTTTACATGATTCAAATGTCATAATTCACAAAGACCTCTACGATTTCAAAGGACATTCATGGATATAAAGGAGTGACAGACCTTCATACTGCAATGTAACCCAGCTTCTTCTCACTTCCAGTTCAATTTGTCAAGCCTTTCACCTTATGATGGATGACCCTATCTGTCATGCCCTGGTCTGTATAATTGTTTTGTTACAGTATATTTATTGAACTTTATTTTATCTATTTAATAATCCTGACAAGCAATTTTATTTAAATAGATGGTTCATAAAGCAGAAAACGTGTGGCCACAATACTTTAAGCTACAATCTTCAGTGCTGCATTCAAAGCACACAAAAAAATTGGTAGATACAGTACATGTATCCAAATGTGAATAAGGATCATGACGACTTTCGGATGATTCAGTGTGCTGCTGTTTGTGATGTCAAACCACAAAATGAATGATTTCATCACACAGACCATTTGTGTCGACTAAAGAAACTGTGGTTTAAAATAACAATGTGCTGTATTAACACTGTATACCTGTAAAATATAAACTGGTATGTATCTACAGCTATTCATGGAGTCACATTTCGAATCGGGCCAGGTCCAAATGACTGTAAGCAGGATCACGTAGGGTCTCCAACTGTTAGCCCTGATCATGGGTCTGACTGGGTTCACTACATTTTGGATCTGGTCTACATATCTTCAAGTCTGATCCAATGCAGTCTGATCTTCCTCGGGTTCCTTTTGGATCAGGTCTCCATTTTCTTTAAAAATGTATTTCCCCGTGTTACAGTTTGGGTAGCATTTCCACAGGTCAGATTTGGAACTGGGTCCTAAATTTTGGACCCAGTCCAAAACTGACATAACCAAATGCATTTCTTACATCACATAAAATAGGGGTAGGTATTCACATTTTGTCTGTAAAAATGAGTTTACTACTAAACTACTAGTGAATTAGTTATGAGCAAGACTTCACTTTAGAACAGGGAACATATTCTGAGTTACTCAATTTAGAGTTATTTGGACACTGTTAACACTTGTAATTCTGTGTGAGGTTACATAAGAATAGACCATAAACATGAGGTGTTATTAAGGGTATAATGACTGTTGTTGTGGTACTAAAACCTTACATAACCAATACTGAGCAAAGCATTATAAGATCATAATTCATGTACAACAACTTCCATACTTACCATCAATAAGCAGCAATTAGGAGGTAAACTCTTAATGGTCTAGTAGATGGAATAACAAAAAATAATACTCATTTAAATTGATATATTTGGACTCCCCGAAGTCCAGAAAAAAAGTTTTTTAAAATGTTGATTTGTGTGTAAAAATTATTATCTTTGATAACTAGCTGGAGGAAACTAGTAAGAGGACTTTTGTTAACTATGACAGCAGAAATGAACAGTGCAAAAAGCCTTAAAAACCTTAAGGCCTTGTTCATTTCGGTTGTGTAATGAGATTTTCCATTTGAATGCAAACCTAAGCATTCTCTTGGTTTGGGAAGATGTCATGCCAGTGGTTTACTTAAATGTTGCCAGATTTTTAAAATTCATTATTCCTACGTACAGTAAATGCAGCGTTACAATCTATTGTTCCTTCCCTTCCCCAAACCCCGCCCACGCTCTTAGCGGAGGCTGTGATTGGCTAAATGTGAGTGCGGTGCCGTCATCGCTCGGAGCGCCCATTCATCTCTTCACTTGGGCGTTGGACTCTGCATCTTATTAGCAACAAGGGAAATTTCTCCATTTTGCAGCCTGTCTACAGCGACACGGCCACCGAGCTGGGATTTTATTACTTCTCCTTCGCTGCCAGCCTTTTCCTGCTATTTAGAAAAATCCTCCTCACTCTCACTGGACTTTGCTTTCCATTTTCCCTGTGAACTTTTTTTCCCCTCTGTGCACAGAGAGGGAGACAGCAGCGAAGAGCTTTGAGTTTCAACAAAGAGGCTTGTGGGGTCTTTGTTCGTTTTTTGGATCGGTTGAGTTTCTTTGTTGGAGCGAAAAGCATGGGAGCGCAATTGTCCAAGACAGCTGGAAAGGCTGAAACCGCGACCGAAAAGCCTGGAGAGGCTGCAGCTTCACCCACCAAGACCAACGGACAGGTAAATGATATTTTAACATCCAGCTCCTCACATCCATCAGGGGGAGAATCTGGTCGTTCTGGAGCAGGGGGGGGGGCTGCGCTCCGAGGGCGCAATCCGTGCGTAACTGTGGATAGATTGAATGGAGAGCCACTGTGGGAGTTTAAACTAAATGGAAAGACTTGAGTTTTAATTCGGAATAGATTCGAGTTTATGAGCAACAGTTGATCTTTTGATTTTTCAGTTTCCATCATGGAAAACGGCGCGCTTTATTGAGGGGATATTTAAAGGGAATTTAAAAAAAAAATAGGCTGTTGTTTTTCAAGAGGGAGCCAATTTGGTTGGATTTTTTCTGATAATCAGTCTAAATTGGACGATTTGAATGAACTTAGGTTGAATGGTTAATTTACTCCAAAGATAATATTAGGACAATAATGAACTGCTATGGATTTGTCGCCTCTTGGTCGTAATTTGGAAACTGCTGAATAAGATAAGATGCACGACGCCAACAAAGGCGGTGTGCGGCTCGGAGCACCACTCCTTTTGTTACAGATGCTCGAGTAGAAAGTGGAGATGGCAGACTGCTATCACACAGGAGAGGAGGCAGAGGAGCCAGTGGTGCGCCCTGGAGAGAGAGAGAGAGAGAGAGAGAGAGAGAGAGAGAGGTAGACAGAGAGCTGTGCTCTTCTTAGTCGCTCTGTCTCAGATTTTTGAAGAATTTAGAACCCCGTTCAGATTTTGTACATTTTTAGGAAATGTATCTAAACTCTGCTCTCCATGATCTGCTTGACTAATGAGCAGCTGCTGTTTTAATGAGCAGCTGCTTCGCTTTGGCGCTCCGCTGTTGGAGCGAGGAGGCACCGACCCCTTGCGACCCAGTTGAGGCACTGCACTCACTCTCGCTCAGGATCTGAATGAAATCCAGAATGGAAAAAAGAAATAAAATCAGGAAACATGTTTCATTTTTAGTAGAAGGCAATGCTGTTATTTTGTGTTTGATTATTTCCATGTAAAGTCTCTGAAGGCCTGAGAGTAGAAACCAGGTCCAGGCTGAAGTCTGCTTTTGTCAGTGCTCATTTGATGGTGTCTGCTCCCCCTGCTGTCCATCCGTGGCACTGTCCGGCAAGGGTTTTGAAACCATGCCAGCTCTCCACATGGCATTAACAGCCAACTGTTTCTCTTTTTAGGAAAACGGCCATGTTAAAGCAAACGGGGATGCCTCTCCTGCAGCAGCAGCAGAGAACGGCAAAGAGGAGGTGCAGGCCAACGGCAGCGCCACAGCTGAGGAGAGCCCCAAGGAGGAGGCTGAGAAGGCAGAGGCCGCCCCTGCTGAGAAGGAGGCTGAAGATGGGGAGAAGGTAGAGGTAGCATCTCGTGCTCCTGCTGAGGGAGAGGCGGCGGCGAAAGCAGAGGACGGCGCCACGCCTTCCACCAGCAATGAAACCCCGAAGAAGAAGAAGAAGCGGTTCTCCTTCAAGAAGTCGTTCAAGCTCAGCGGCTTCTCTTTCAAGAAGACCAAAAAGGAGACGGGAGAGGGAGTCGAGAACGAGGAGGCGGCTGCAGCGGCCTCCACAGAGGAGGCCAAGCCTGCTGAGGGCACAGAGGAAGCAGCGGCTGCTAGTGAGGAGGCCAAGCCCGCTGAGGGGGAGGCCGCACCTGCTGCCGAGCAGCCCAAGGAGGAGGTAGAGGCCAAGCCAGAGGCAGCGGTGCCAGCAGAGAAACCTGCTGAGGAGGCCAAGGAGGTCGCGCCCGCAGAGGAGCCAAAGGCAGAGGAGAAGCCGGCCGAGGAGGTGCCCAAAACAGAGGAAGCCACCCCGGCCTCACAGGAAGCAGCATCAGCAGAGGCTCCGGCTGCAGAGGCGGCCGAATAACTTCGGAAAGAGGAAGAAATTTGGGGGGGAAAATGGAGAAAAAAGATAATCAAAGAACATTTCCCTGTTTGTTTGTTGGAGCGACGGCAGGTCCTGGCTTTGAAGAACTTGTCCACAACCAGGGATATTTTAAAGCTTTCCTTTATTTTTGATTTTTGGTTTCCATTCCCCCCTTACACAAAACCCATCTCGGTCCATTGTTACTTCCATTCCAACGGGCTGGGGAGGTGGGTGGCTTCAACATGTATAACTGATTAAATACATCCACACTCTGCCATATATTTTTTTCATCAGTATTAAGTTTTGTTTTGTTTTTTCTTGGGATTTTTTATACAAAATGTAAACAAAATGCCCATGGACATGCCCATGGTATGAAGGAGACGGGGGTTGAGCTGTAAATGAAGGGGTGGGAGGTGAGTTCAGGGAGGGCAAGGGGGGAGGGGAGGAAGGGGGGGCCTGGGAAATGTGCCACAGACTATAATGAAAAGAGTAGTCTTAAAAAAACTATGAGACCAACATGTATATCCACCATACGGTTTATGACACTAAGTCCTTTTACAGATACGCCGAGCAGACATCCCAGAGTTAGGTTTTTAGAAAGGCATATAAACTCATAGGAGCTCTTCACTTCTCATTAGCTGTACCAGTCAGTGATTCAGTAGAAATACAAGTTGTATAGGCTTTATTGTTTATTGTTGGTTTTATGACCTTAATAAAAAAAATGTAAGTATGTATAGGCGGGGTGTTTTTAACTGTGATTATTGTACAAAATGAAATCTTGATCTCAAGAAGCACATGAAGTTTGCAGCTCTTTTTTCCACCCACTCATTTTTGTAAGATAACAACCACCGGAAAGTCATCCCAGAAGACCTTTCTCGAGCAATTCTTAACTCCAAAACCAAGCTGTGATAAGTGGAATGGTTAACTGTTTATATATACTGTGGTATGTTTTTTTGTTTTTTTGGGGATTACAGCAGGCGATGCTTTTTCAGTGGTCTTTGACAAAAATCTAAGGAATCTATCAGATGCAAATGTTTGTGTAGCATCTTGTCTCTCTTCTTTTTCTTTTTCCTTTTGTAAATACTGGAGAAGCTTTGACCAGTTTGACTTAGAGATGGAATGTAACTTTGCTTACAAAAAAAATTGCTATTAAAATCCTCTGCTTAAGGTGTTCGAATTTTCTGTGAGCACACTAAAAGCAAAAATAAATGTGAATAAAATTTGAGCTGCATCTGTGGTTATTTGTGTGTAGAGTGACACTTTGACTGTACTGTGGCAGCTCTGTGCCTCCAAGACTAAATCCAGGAGTGGAAACATTTATTTTCAAGTTTAATTGCAACCTACACTATAAGACCATAAGTGGTGTGTGGACTTTACACCAATATGTGACTGCTGCTCTGACAGTCTCTACTCTTTGCTTTCAATTCCAGTTCATCCCAAAAGTGTGGGATGGGGTTGAGATCAGGGCTCTGTGCTGCCCAGTCAAGGTTTTCCACAGCAAACTGGGAAAGTCATTTCTTTATGGACTGGCTTTGTGCTTGCTCATGTCGAAAGTAGGGCTGCCTGCCACTAATGATTATTTTTTATTATCGACTGTATACAATTAATCGATTGTTTAGTCTATAAAATGTCAAAAAAAATTCATCACAATTCCCCAGTGCCCAAAGTGACATTCTTCAAACTGTCTCTTTTGTTCAATCAACAGTCCAAAACCCAATGACTCTTCATTTACTGTCATAAATGACAAAGAAAAGCAGCAAACTGATTAACCAATCATCAAAATAGTTGGCAACGGGAAACAGAAAGGGGACAAATTGTTGGAAAAGCACTGTTGTCTTAAAAAAAAAATGTTGCGGTATGCTGCAGCGTTAAGATTTCCCTTCATTACAACTAAGGGGCCCAAACCAGGCATAACAAGACCCGGGAAAGAAAAGTACACAAAAGTATATGGACAGGGGTGTCCACATACTTTTTGGCCATGGAGTGAAGGCTTCCTTGCAAGCTTGTTTCTATAGAACAATGGCCTCATGGAAGAAGCAGCAACAACAGCCCCTTGAGTGGCAACTCTCCTGCAGATTTGTAAAAACTCTGTATTTATTTAGTGCCAAGATTGTTTTTGAAGTGACTAAACACAATATTTGATCACTGACTATCTCCTGGCTAAAGCAGGCTTCATTCCACCCATCAACCTGAGTTATGTCTGATGTGAAGGTATGGTCATAGTAGTCAACCAAACTGGCCCAGAAAAGGATGTGATGTCATGGTCGTCCTGTGGGTATAATAAATACTCAACATACTAATGACAGCCTGTGTGAGTGACTGATGCTGCAGGAGGTAGTCTGGTGTTGGACTGTCCAAACTGCTGGAACTACTACAATAATGACTTGACTATTTCCAAACACAGGGTATCAGGGTCTCTGCTGGCTGACTGAGCACATCTGTACAGTCTTAAGTTTTTATCAGAGGTGCAGCCTGACCTGTTGAGTCCACCGGGATCAGATGGACGACGCATTGAAACAGAAAATATATACTCGTAATAGAAAAGGCAATTTCTTAAGCTGACGCTGAACTAAATTTCTTGGCCTTACAAGTTGCGTAATACCAATTATTGTTTGAAAGATGTGGAATATTTTAAGCTTTGTTGCAAAGCTGACACTAAACTGAAGTGCTCATTTTAAATGGTATAATGAAGCAGCTCAGTCTGAATAGTTGAAAAGTGTGACCGGGTTGAACGATGCAAAATAGACAATAAGTTGTGAGCTGAACTGCATTGCTTTGCTGATGGCTTCAATAATTTATAGAGCAATAGTGGAATGTGACTCCATTATTACACCTGCAGTTTGATTTCAGCGTATTGCAATCAGTGGCCACTTGCTACAGTACATCTTTCGTCTGCTGACAAGTGCAGCCATGACTCATCTTCAGTGACAAGTTTCAAAGGAGGAAGTTAAATAATTCTGTTACCACAGTCTTGTTTTCAACCTGAGTTCAGGGAATTTACAAATGTTTCATTAGAGGATGGGAAAAAAAAATCTATTTCATGTCGAGTACTACAAGAAGACTACTACATGAAGCCCCATGGGTAGAACACACAGCAGACATAACCTGGAACTGTCAAATATAACAAGCACAATAATACAACAAGTCACAGGAGCTGCACAATGACTCAGACTGTACATCCATAAAGCTCTGCATGCAGAGATGGGGATGTTTCCATTTCAAGATTTGGTTTAAAAGCAATCTACTCAAACTACCATCATGTAAATCGATGACCAAACCTGAAAGTGATCCTGATCAGAAAGAGGAAGGTGGGGGGGATTCACAGCTTGCACCAAGGTTTCAAATGTACCCCATCAAAAGCAGACTGAAGACGGAAGTTTTGGCTGAGACATCCCAGTTCCTGAATTGACCTTGCACCATGTTATGGTAGCTATACTTAATCCCCAGAATAAACATATTCCATTTCCAAACATCATCTTACCTCAGTGGTGGTTGTCCAGTGTTGCTCCCAGGCAGGCTCAGCAGCATCTGCATGTAGAAACAGTAAATAATAGCGCAAATCAAAGGCTGTTAGCTTTTAACTGCGCAGTTAGCTTAGCTTTCAGGTGACGCATGTCTCCAGCCTGGAGCATTTATTCTGAGGCTACAAGGACAATTCAAATTCTGACAGTTAGAGGTTTATGTAACAGCTACTGCGTAAATATTCCTAAAAGAGCCTAATGTACTGCTATTGGTATATAATTAGGGGATAATTTTCCATTCGGCATACCTTAAACCAACGAAGACAGAACTTGGGAGACAACTTCAACTTAATTGGAGTCAGCTGGTATTCCCTGAGGTTGGTAGACGCCAGGAACGATAAATAACCGATAAATGGCATTTTATAACAATAGTCCTCCTCGTCGGGATTTCTGTACCCCGAATTCACCAGAATAAAGTATTCGTGGTGCAAGTATCATATATTTAGCATTGCAATACATTAACGCTTGATAAAACCATAAATATCACCAAATGTATCCACGCTGAGATGCTTGCTACAAGACTCTCTGCCTGTACCGAGCTTCAGGTGCCATTTCTTGGGTTAGAACGCCCCCATGTGGTTGTACAGTATAATTACAAAGACCTCATAATAGCAGATAGCATATTTCAGGTGATACACGTCACAAGGAAATAGTATAAAAAAGTTTTATTGACAAATGCAAAATATTAAAATTTAAACATGAAATCACGATAGGTTAATCTACAAGTTTACCCACAGTTTCCTAAAAACAAAAGTCCTTCAGAAGATCAAGCACATTGGAATAAAATGGTTCAAAAGGGTATCAAATGACATAATATGGAAAATCCAAATGGTGGATTCAAGATATCCACTGGTTCACTACAAAAAGAGGGGACGCTTACATTTCACAAGAGATTTACAAGTAGAAAAAATGGAGTCGTAATAAATATAATGCTTCTGGCTGGGATTCAGTGAAGAGTTCGATCCTTGAGGGAGGACAGCACCGTCGAGTTGTGTGTGTGTGTGTGTGTGTGTGTGTGTGTGTGTAAGGAACGATTCAGGCACTGGTGGTCTGCTCAGTCTTCACACTGCCAAAACAAAATGAGAGGAGATTCCAGAAATTTAAATGCAAATGCTAAAGAAGCTTTGTTCAAGTGACTGACAGAAAGTTATTTAGCACTTGGTGGTCTCAAAAAGCACAGTGACTGACACATTCCAAACTGGATCTCATCTGTTCCAAGTAATATAAATGTCACAATACCAGAACTTTAAACATAAATACAATGCTAGTATAAAAATACTAGGTCACCTCTTTCAATAACATGGTAACAAAAAAAGTTCTAGACACAAAAAATGGGACATTTTCTTTTCTTTTGTTCTCAAACAACATATACTATCGTGACCAAATGAGTTCAAATTGTATTGTCATCAAGTCCTCTTTAACTTTGTTTATTGTGTGTGTTTTTTGGGCAAATGAATTCCACTCAAAGTACGAGTGTAGGGAGGTGGAGAGAGTCAGTTATGTAACCATAACTGTACAAAAATGTTCAAAAAGGAATTATCACTTAATGAATAGTGAAAAGGCAACCAGATGAACTGATTAACAAGGCCTAACATCTGGACTGGATTATT
>JBBPCS010000041.1:320075-330366 GCA_037974645.1 Hollardia meadi | reverse complement strand
TTGCTGTCCTGGCTCCCAAATGGTGGAACGAGCTCCCCATTGACATCCGGACAGCAGAAAGTCTACACATCTTCCGTTGCAGGCTAAAAACCCATCTCTTGCGACTGCACCTTGGCTAAGAAGATGATGGTTTATAATAATAATAATAATAATAATAATAATTTAAAAAATTTGCACTTACATCGTGCACTTATATGTAGCACTTTGTAGTTTGGCTTATTTGAAGCTAATGTACTTACATGATTCTTGCTGTTCTGAAGAAATTCCCTCAAGTTGTTCCTGATATTGCGTTCATGAAAATGGGACCGGCCACGGCCATTGCCCGTGCGGAGGTGTAAATATGTTGTAGTGTCCTGACTTTGCTAAAAATACCAGTAAGACTAATATGGTGATGGCTTTGACAAATTCTCTGTGCAGAGTTTAATGTGATAGGCGGCGATATATAAAATGAGGTGCTCCCACATTCCAAACACATGCAGGTCAGGTGAGCCAACTCTAAATCGCCCACAGGGGTGAATGTATTTTTCTGTATGCATTAGCCCTGTGATAGTCTGGTGACCTGCCAAGGATGTACCCTACCTCACATCCCAGCATGCAATGGCTGATCCTGAACACAAATCTGGATAAACACTTGTAGAGATATCTTGCATAGACCAAAGAGTGGGAGGGACAAACAGACTGACATCACCCTCTTTAAGCCATTCAGCTAGTGGTGCGAAAATTTTATCTGTGTGCATACTTAACACTTAGTTCTATATCTTCCAGTTGGTCAAGTCAATCAGTTTTTAATGCATCCAGGTTCTTCTAACTTACCAGCAGAGCCACCAGCGGAGAGTTGGCAGAACTCAAACAAGCCGTCGAACACAGGACAGTCCTCGCCGACGTTGACTGCCAAATGAAAAGAAAGACTGATCGATTACTGATGTGAGCACATCAACAGAACAAGAACAGCAGCTTAATGTGAGTGTTGACCTATGAACTGGGAACAAATGAACAGTGTGCTGATTTGTAATTTGTTCAGCTGTTTTTCAGCTGGTGACATGTTGGATTTAGCCACATGATGTGTTTGGGGAACACACAGAGAGGCAGAGCTGTGGTCACTTTGCAACTAAATCATGCATCAGCTCGTGATCATCTTCAGTCTGATGTTGGACCAGCAGCACTGTCTCCTTTCAGTTTTCACTCACACATTCCCTCCACAATATGAGTGGTTGGGTTATTTATTATCCTAACTAGTAAAAACTGACGCTTTTTTCACCTGACACTGCACTATGCTCGTTTGAGTAATTACCACAAATAGGGCTGCAACGAACTTTTAATTACAGACTGATCTTCTGGCTAATTCCACAATTAATCCTATAAAATGTCAGACTGTGAAAAATGCCCACTCCCAGAGCCCAAAGTGACATTTCTTCAGTCCCAAACCCAAAGAATCTTCATTTACTCTCATAACTGACAAAGAAAAGCAGCAAATCCTTACATTTAAGAAGCTGCAACCAGCAAATGTTTGACAGTTTTGCTTGGAAATTGACTTGACTTGGAATTGTTAGCAATTAATTTTCTTTAAATCGATAAATCAAATAATTGTTGCAGCTCTATCGACAAACTAGCAAATGTGCAATGTGTGGTTCAGTACTTCCAAAGCCTCAATACCGTGAAGTTTTCGAGTGTTTGTCAGACAAAAGAAAAGACATTTTGAAGATGTTATCTTGAACTCTGGGACAGTTGATCTACGAAGAAATAATCATCAAATGAATGGATGATGAAAATAGTTGTTACTCACAGGCTCAGTGAGAACCTTGTGTAATACGTACAGCGCTGCATCTGCTTGCTGAACTCGGACATGTTGTCTGGCCGTATGGACCGGAGGAACTTGATGTAGTCGTCACTGTGGTATTTTGTCATCTCCTCTGCTGTGGCTTTGTGTGGTCTCTGAAACACAAAACAAAGCAGCTGGATGAAAACTAAAGGAGAAAAGAGGAAGACTACAGCAGAACAGTCATCTTTTATTAACGTCTCACATTCTGTTAGAACAGTGCAGCATACAATAAAGGATGTTATTAAATCATTTAGTGGTTAGAAACATACATAGATCTCCATTTTCCTGTACAGTCCATAGTTCAGAAGCAGGTTGTGAGTCATCCGGATACGATGTGGTTTCATGGGATGCCCTTGTCCATAGTAATAATTTCCTATGTCACCTGCAAAGGGAAGTGTAACGTAAAGTCCACATTCACAATGTGTATACATGTCATGTCTGTCTAACAAGGAGGGCTGACTGATTCAGACAAAAATATAATATAATATTTTTTAACAAATGCCTCAATATTTTAGGGATGAGTAGGGATGAGGCTCTCAGAACACACTTACATGTGATAAAGTTAACATTAAAGCATTTCTAGCCGACTACTTTCTTACTAATGAAAGTCATTTCACTATCACTCTTGGTCATTAATAATAGTACTGATAGGGTTGGGGCGACTGGCCAACGTAATCGACGTCATTGATTACAGAAATCTGCCAACTTGCATAATGTGTATCGGCATGTCACGTCATGAAATGTGGCCGTGCCTGGTCAAAGCCATTACCACGGAGAGCCTTTGGGTATTGTTTTGATTGAGAGTAGTGGCAGTAAATTACATATTGTGCATTGTGCCCATGCTTCATTTCAGCATGTGCTTCAGATTTAAGTATCTAATATTTCTACATCCTTCACATTTCCATTACACAAGCTTTCATAAAGGTGATCTTAAATGATAAGATTGCCGCTATTCTACCTTTCTATTATTAACAGATCGCATGAAAAATAAATTTTTTTATATATAAATATAATTTTTTTGAAAACAACAATATTTTAGTTTGTCTCTCATTACCCTCTGACTTCCCTGTCTGCAGCTCTCGGCCCTAAGCCCACTGGTTCCTGCTGAAGAAAATCCTTAAAAATGGGTCACAATTATAGTTTCCTTTTCAAAAAATGTTTGTGGATCACATAGTAGAATTTCATCCTTGATTTCCCCACCACCTAAACTTCTTGTTATTGTTAGAATGATCATTTAATATTATCCTATTTCTTTCTTCTTGTATCTGATAGTATTGTTTATCAAATATGATTACTACTGTAAATAAAATAACTTAACATTATTATCACAGACACACGTACACCACAATGACAGCGTACTATTGATGTGCCGTCTTGCTCTGACATACTGGTATATGGGCACACGTATGTTTTTTTGATGGCAAGCGATAACTTCTGGGCACTCCCGCTTTTAGCAAATGTTACTTAAACAGGTGAAAATAGTGTACTTGTTAGAGACTATTTTCAGCATGTGAACAACCATGTTTGATAAATGCAAAATAAGGAATCCATGTAATGTGAGTATTCACAGGCCTATGGTCACACTGAAAGTTTGGTAAATAACGGAGTATATAAGCAACTTAAACCAAAAGCTTAAAACTGAATGCCAGGTCACTAATTTCCCACTGAAAACTAAAAGGAAAGCCAGCTCAGCAGCCACTCTAACCAATTATGTCTTCATTGACCTGAACAGCTGAGTGTAAAAATTAGTGATTCCTCGGGGGGAGGGCAGGGGGACACTGTGGGTCACGACTGTTTTCTCTACTGTGAAATTCTGCTCATCTGGACCCAAAGAGGCGAAAGCACTCAGTCCACTGTAACGTTACGCATCAATTAGCTAGGCCTGAGCACATTGAGCGTGAAATAGTTGAACATTTCGCATTGTTGCTTCGAAAATGTAACTTTGACTCTGTGAGACTAAAGTTTGCAATAATTTATTTATCACATACTTATTCTTCCACGTCGATATGAATAACACAGTCCACAAAGCCTGGCCTACGGTTTCAATTATGACTCAAACAATGATGGTAATGAGTGCAGGGATTACAGTTTTAAGAACATACACGTCTGGCTAATTAAAGCATCTTCAACATTAGTAAAAGCATCATTATTTTATGTTAAATGTTATACTATCGCTCGCTCTATGCAAGTTGCATATAATATTAGCAACATGCTTTTTTTTTTTTTTAAACAGCTTACAAGCAGAGTAACACTAGTTAGCAACGTGGAGGCCATTCAATCGATGTCATTAACGTTAGCAGCAAGCTTGCTAGCTAGCTAGCATGTGTTAAAACACCATACATTCATCGCCAGCACCGACTAACCACACTAGCTAAACGGCTAGCGTTAGCCTGCCAGATGCTCGTCATTCATAAACTCAGGATGTCCCATACCGTCATAGTAGTAGCAGACTTTCTTCTTAGTCCCACCCGCAGTCGTGTAAGCCATGTTTGGAGCAGCTTTTTCACAAAGTTAGTTTAAATTCGCATTAGCAGATGGAGATTAGGATGGACGGAATCAGCACAGGACAAGACGATGGAGCGGAGCGGAACGTTGTTGAATGGGAGGCGCGACTGCACAGGGGCGGGGCGGCCAGTTACATTACAAAGTAGCCCGGACCCCAGAGAGGATGAGAAACATTTATAGTGTTGAAAAAAACATTATGGTCAAATGAGTTTTTACTGTACGTGAGGACATTTAAATGTTGACGGTGGGAGAGGGAGCACGTGAGTGGCTGCCAGATAAGCTACATTGAATATTAAGTAGGCTATTTTTCGATTCGTTCCATGGTTGACAGGGAAAGTAATTACTACTGTCCAAGTGACTCCAACAAAAGGAAGGCACAAATCCACAGCACTTTATTGTGTGCCTCACAAGGCGCACATATTACTATCTCACCTCACCCTAGTTTAGACAACTGCTTTGACACAACACTAGGTGTCAGCATCATCTTAGTTAAATTCTGAGTGAAACTGTAAACAGTCTATGGCCAACACGTTTAAAGGGACAGTTCACCTCAAAATCCAAAATACATATCCTTCCTCTTGCCTGTCGTGAGTCGCTAAATTTTGGCGATATCAGCTGTAGAGATGTCTGCTTTCTCTTGAATATAATGGAACTAGATGGCAGAAATCATGACCTGGTCACTCAAGATAATCCACAGACCTTGTTGTGAGCAGTTTTCACGCAGGAATTATTTTCTTTTCGTATCACAGCACAGAAGGAACCTTGCATCTACTTGTGGCTGACAGGCTAGGTAGCTAAGCTAGCTAAAATTACAGCTCAGCCAAGGACGAAACCATTAATGTTTACATCTGTTCATGTTAACCCCTAACCCTAACCCACAACAATAATTAGTTAACTTTAGTGCCGTTGATTGGTGTATTTTCTAACTGTCTGACAGGCTGTTCCAGTCTTTATGCTAAGCTAGCCTAGGCTAATCACCTTCACACTCAATCTTCTCATCTTTTTCCCAAAAAATGTTGGGCTATTCCTTTTCAATGGCAAAAGTGAAACAAAAGTGGACAATAAATGAGCTGGTAAATGTTTACACTTTTAATTTAACCTTTTTAAACAACACACTTATGATACATAATGAATATTTGCACAGAAACAGACAAATTTTTGCTAATCATCATAGAATAAACAGTTGGTTTGACAAGAATCATCAGAGGACAACTTTTTTTTTCGCTATGGCCTTTCTGCCAGCTATTTCGCAAACCAATGGCAAAGCTGCAGTGGGGGGAGGAAACAACATACTTACAATAAACAAGCTTGAGTCTTAAATGCTTTTGTAAATGGCTTGAGTCAAGCTTGAAACACCTGATGCTATTCTCATGAGCAGCCTGTTCTGATCCTCACACTGGGTATTTGTGTTGAGAGTTAAAAGAGGTCACCTTCTAATGGAGTAATCATAGCATGAATTGAAAACAAAATGTGATGAACTGACAGCAGAAGACAACTAATGCAAGAGCCTACAGAGTTATAATGGCATCTTGATTGCACATGCAGTTTTGGTCAAATAAACAACATGATGGGGAACAAATGAACAATTTTGTTGTTTACCAAATGTCATTTTGTCATCTTTTAAGGTGTTTCATCATGAGAAAAGCATCACACTTAATCACACTTATCTTAACAGCATGAATGTCGGCATTTGATAGTCCTTTAAAGAGCAACAAAAAATAATCTCTTCAGTTAATCACACAGTTCAGTACTGTGTTTTTTTTTCTCTGTCAACAATGACTGACAGGTGAATTAATTTGTAAGATCAGTAAGATTTGTAAGAAGTGCTTTGAACTGAATCTTTTCGTCAAACCATCAAACTACTTTGTTTTATTTTCACACGTAAAAACATCAAGTGCCTTTTATATTTGGTCACATTGTCATTCCTGTATTAAATGTAATCAAAGTGCTATTATTATCTTGATCTTGTAGCTTGGCATTAAAAAAAAAAAACAATCCAAGGAATCTCACAGAAGGAGTCCAAAGCTCATCATGGCCAGTTGAATGTCCTACCAGTGATCTGGTAAAACTTCTGATTGAAGGGGTGAAAGAACTTCTGCAGTTTAGTCACCACTGATGAGTCCACCTCTGGATGGATGCGGCCCTTGCTGCCTGCCAGGCACTTGTTGAAGACAATGTTAAATCGCAGACAGTAAAATCCCCTGGTGGCATTGAAGTACAGGTTATACTGGCTGATCCTCGAGGGGAGGTTGAGGAAGCGCTCGACAAGCTGCAGCTCCGGCAGCGGGTCCGTGATGAGGCGGTCCCCGTCCACAATGTGGAACTGCTCCACAGGGAAGTACTTCAGCCAGCGCTCCAAGTGTTTGGTGTAGATGCTGGTCCGCACCGCTTTGTACTTTGTGTTCACCTCGCAGGTGTTGGAGTCTATGGCCAGCTTCTCAAACTTGTGGTAGGTCTTATTTTTGCGCTCCTTGCCCTCCAGCACTTGCGTGTAGTCGGAAACAGCTCTGGTGGTGGGCTCGCGGACGATGATCAGCAGCTTGATGGAGGAGTTCATCTTGAAGATGCGTTCAGGGACCTCGTCCGTGATGAAGTAGGCAGGGCTCTTCTCAATGGTAATCTGATAAGGGAAGGAGAAGGGCATTTTCTCTCTGTACCAGTCGATGCCTCGGGCATAGTTTTGGTCATTGTCAAAGAAGTGGATCTCCTGCGAGGCCTTGACCACTGCTGGATGCAGGTTGAGCATTTCCAGCAGGGCGCGGGTGCCCCCTTTGCGCACCCCAATAATGATGGCCCGAGGCAGCTGTTGGACCAGGTTGTGCAGGCGGATTTGCTCTTTGGTGGCATTGCCCTTGCGTAGTTCATGGAGCAGGCCACGCTTAAACTGCAGGGTACGGAGAGGGATCTGCTCTGGCTCTGTAGGTGGCAGTCTGCTCTCAATGGGGCAAATGGGCTGTAGTCTGAAAGACAAAAGAGCAAAGAAGCCCTCAGTCTCAACACTACAACTTATTCATGACAAGAATCCTTAGCTTCATTTCAAATGAACTACAGGTTTTCCCATACGTTCATTCATTTATTTACGACATCAGCACTGCCCACCAGATATTATTTTCTGTCTTTTGGCACTCCACACCCCCCATCTCTCTCTCTCTCTCTGTCAAACACAAACATATCATGTGTTCCCACACATAGAAGTTACTTTGGTGGCCCGCCCAGGTATATTAACATCTGCAAAGGTATATTTAGTGACCCATTATAGCATTGTTAATATATTTTTTCTGTCTGACAGAGCGGCATTCACTATCACTTATCTAGTGGGCAATCAACCCTCGCTCTAATGTTACCCCTCTACTGACAATCACACATGCTCTGCAGAGAAACAAAGAGTGAGATGTTCTTATGTCCCTCCTGTAAATGCACTGATTGCTGTGCACCTAATGCGGGCTTCTTGTGCCCTTGTCTTAAGCTTGTAAGTTCAGCTGGTTGGTGTGATGTCATTCAGTACCACGTTGGTTTCTATCGTCTTAACAACAAGCCTCCTCCACACGCGGCTCACCTGCTGTTGTGAAAACGGAAACGTGGGTAACAAAAATACAAGACACAAGTTGTGTTTTTTGGGCGACTTTAAAAAAAAAACCTGCTGATGAATAAAGTCAACAGAGCAGACAGAGAGAGAGAGAAACAGAAAGAGGAGGGGCAAGTCAGTGTGTGTACAGTCAGAGACCAGAGGTGTAGATGTAGCAAGGTACACAAATAAAAGCCGTTTGTAAGTTAACACAAAAATAAGGAGGAGAATTAAGTAGAACTTAATTGTTGAAAATTTCTATAGGTTATTTCTCACCTATAGAAATAGCGTAATCGATGTAACGTTATTCTTTGAAGTATTTTTAATGGACATAACCAGTCAATCACAAAAATACATGCAGTCTTTTTTCATCTTCACTGCAAGAAATCTCCATCTCAAAAAGAAAAGTGTGATTACTATTGAAACTTGAAACAATTGTTTTCTTAAAACAACTGATTAATCTGCCTTTAAAATAGATTATTTCAACCCCTGAATTTTGCAGAAATTAGAGTATAATAAAACAAGACAGAATAAGGCAAACTGGCAAGATCTAAGTAAATTCTTCAAACAGATTGACTTGTATTGGATCCAAATTTATTTATTTATTTATTTTAAAATAAATGCCAATAAGGTTTTAACATTAGATTAAAGTGACTAGATAAGATGGATGTATGAGAAGTGGAGCATAGATTTTTTTTTTTAGTATAGGAAGATGCAACTAAAGCCGTCAACAAAACCACTCCCTCATTCACTCATCCATTACCCAAGACAGCAGCACAGAAGTTAAGTGTATCGCAGGGGTTCTCAACGTTTTGTAACTTAAGGCCCGCTTTTGATTTCTTTGGATGGAAAAAATAATCTGAACTGCGACAGGATTTGATCACATTCAACACACTGTGCTTCCAGCTCAGCATCACTGCCTGCCATTATGAATCCAAATGTAATATATTCAGGGTCATATTTCTTCACCACACAATTTTAGCTTTTTGAACGATGCAGGGTTGTCTTCCACATCAAATTCCACATTAAATGACAGAAACGTACCCTAAACTAAAAGAAGGAACAGTCCGTCAACCAAAACCCCAACAAACTACATAAAAACAAACAGCAATGGTGAAGTTGCAGGAATAAGCTAAAAATACAACTGAATAGAAATCTAGTGGAAAAAGCCACCAATTTTCGTAGTGTGTAATACAAAAAAGTATGTTTTCACAAGAAAAATAAACCATCTATATAAACTATGAGGTTTATCCACTCTTTCCAAACAGACTGCTGTTTCTCCCCTGGGGAAATTCTTACCCTGAGCTGGGTCTCTCAGAAAGCTTTTTCTCATGTTAAATACAGGACAAATTCTGCCTTATTCTGGAGAACTGGCAGGAACTAATTGACACACTGCCTGACAGGCTAAATTTAGGGCCAAATGTCTTACACATGTGGCTGCCAAAACTTTGTGATTTAAGAACAGCCAAGTTCTTACAGGAAGTAGCACATGAAGCAACTTCATGAAGTGGAGGATTGGCTACACTGACTCACAAACTCACTAAAAGTGTGTTATATAATAAAGTGTGTATTTTAAACAATAAGATATGCCAGATCATTATTTCAGTTAAATTAAATAGAAGCAATGTATTATGACAGTGATGACTTACCTATCCAAGGTCCCAACCCTGGCCACGAGATAGAGGACACTTCCGATAGCGAGGCTGCCCAGAACGAAGAGCTTCTGTCTCAGCAATGCCTGCTGTTTGAATAGCATGGCCCTCCATCAATCTTCAGGACTGCGTCTTCAGC
Source organism: Hollardia meadi (assembly GCA_037974645.1). NCBI lineage: Eukaryota > Metazoa > Chordata > Actinopteri > Tetraodontiformes > Triacanthodidae > Hollardia > Hollardia meadi. Next base: position 320,686 of record JBBPCS010000041.1, on the reverse strand, counting down.
CTGCAGAGAGCAGAGCACATACACCACTAATCACCAGGGGAAGAGAGACGGCCTAATGTTTATCAACACACACTCAATCAAGACTTACAAGTGATTAAGGCACACTCACACGTGCCTGAAAAGTGCTGCAGTGCCATTAGAGGAAATGCTCAACCACCAACCACCACTTTGTTACATTTATTTATTTATTTCTGTCAACTCCAGAATCAGATTCAGTATAATGCACAGGCGATCAGTGAGGGCCCAGCTTTGAGACGGCAATGAATATATGAAGCAAGGTCGCAAAATAGCATTTTCGGGTCCGGTTATAACTGCACTAATTAATATTTCTACATTAAGAATGGATCAAATGTGTGTTCTGAAAAAACATTCAGCAACAACATTCAGCACAACAAGCTGAAAACGCAATATCTAACATATAATCACATCATACACCAATCAGCCACAACATTAAAACCACTGACAGATCAAGTCAATGACATTGATCATGGCTACAGTACAATGTTCTAGTGGGAACTCTGGGTCCTGGTATTTATGTGGATGTTCTTTGACCCATAAAACCCTCCCAAACATTGTTTCAGACAAAGTAAACCCCCTCATGCCAACAGCAC
>JBBPCS010000041.1:280321-295718 GCA_037974645.1 Hollardia meadi | reverse complement strand
TGTGTGTGTGTGTGTGTGTGTGTGTGTGTGTGTGTGTGTGTGTGTGTGTGTGTGTGTGTGTGTGTGCGCGCGCATATAAACACCTGTCCATCCCTTTCCTAAGGGCTTGCTGTGCCCCTCTCTCCCAAAATCATAGTAAATTATTCAGCTGACACATAAGGCCTACTTTGTCAGACTGCTTGTACCTTGTAATGTTCTTGTCTGAAAGTATGATGTCAAAATTATTAATTTAAAAAATTAGCCTCATCAATGAAAGTCTGTAAAAATAGAATAATCATAGATAATATAATAATTTGGAGCTGTTTAAATGGCTTATGTAGATACTTTCATTGGAGCTACCTGTTACAGTCCTTGTGTTTATCTAGTGATATTCTCAACTGAATTTTGCTTACTCTGCAAACATGTTTGTTTCATCAATGTTTCTTATTTGACATTTTTTGTCAGCTAAAATAATGTGCAGCAAACGATAACATGCTGATTTTTGTGTCCAGTTTTAAAGGGCTAGTGGTGGATCTGGAAGATGGAAACCTTGTGAAGCTGGCTGAAGATGGAACCATCTTGCGGTATGCTCTTGCTGCATGAAATGTATTTGACCTGCTTCCCAAAACATGCAGTTCCTTTGTCAAAGTTGTCATTGTTTTCACAGACCTTTGAAGTGGAATAATAATTTTAAAATTTTATTTCTGGTTTGATTAGAGCGACACATGGAACCAGTGACCTTAGCACAGAAGAGATCATCAAACATTATGGTCCGAAAAGGGAGTGGAAGCACTTCAACAGCCTCAATACATCCTTCACAAGATCTGGTATAATGTCTATAGCCACCTTTGTTACCTGTACTGTTGGCTTTTAAGTAGGCTGATGTGCATTATCTGGGATTTTTTTCACATCACCTGTCAGTAGATTTCATTGATTCACTTATCTTTTGTTTTGGTCTTGGCAGCAAAATACTATTTCTATGACAACTACTTTGACCTGCCTGGGGCTCTCCTCTGTGGAAGAGTTGTGGACATGTTGCATAAGGTAATATTTGATGTCATTATTTCATATTGGTGTTTGAGACTTTCACATATTCTCATATGAAAATGTACCGTAACTCTTTGTTTTTTTGAATAGCGGGGAAATGAGGTGAATTCCGACTTTTGGAAAGACATGGTTGCTGCCATCGACCACAATTACAACACGTCTGCATTCAAAGGTACCAAAGCAGCACACATTTTATTTCTGATGTCTTTTTGTCAAGGATACTGTAAAGAAGAACAAAACAGACATAATACACGGATTCTTTTTCTTTTTCAAACTAGAACTTTTATTCTGTGTTTTGGTCAGTAAGTGGTACATAACTTAACACATCCAATGGGACATAGTTGTTTGAATTTTTTGCAGTTTGAATTTGTCATTCTGTGTTGTTCCCTTGTGATCACAGTGCTTGTGAGAGTGTGCTGATCTCTAATAACATATAGTACAACAATTTTGTGTGTCTTTTGTATGCATATTACAGCACAAACAACAGACATTAATAAAAAACAAACAAAAATAAAAGACATGCTGTAAATGTTACAGGCAGTTGTAAAGCACCATTTAAGATATCTTCCAATATTGTTTCACGTTTGTTGAAATTGCAAAGGCACACACATGGTAAACTGGGGAAAGGAATCAATTTGAACCATATATTTAAAATTTTACTAACTCTGTTAGTCAAATCATTTGTTAGCAAATCGAAGACTTTTTAAAAATTATTTTAAAGATTTTAATGAGGCAATTGTAAAATATTTTGTCATATTTAAAAAAAATCTTTTTAATCTCAACCTGGAGATTTATAAACTGATCTATTTCTCTGAGTAGTTCAATGTTTTATAAGGTTTTGAGGTTTACTTGGATTTGTGAAATCACGTTGAGGCAATCAAGAACCCAGAGAAAGCGCAGTGAACATTATCTGCTGCAAATATACCATTACTCTCCTCATCAGGGACCTGGACATAGACTCTGTCACCAGGATGCAGCATAAGAACAGCACTGCCTGACAACTGATCCAGGAAGCCCTTGTTGTACTCATCATAGCTGAAAAGAACTGGGTCCTCGTTTTTGTAGAGGGCCACCAGTGCATTGGCACCATTGACATGCATATGATAGCTGAAATAGTAGAGACCTGGGATCTGGCAGGTAAACACACCACTGTGAACATCATAATGGTTTTCCCCATTGTAAAGAACTTGGTTGAACTGAATAGGCGTTGCAGCTGGAGGGTAGGCCCTGGTCAGCACAGCACTGAAGGCGGACATGGGGGCCTTCATCATCTCATGACTCATCACAACCTCGTGGGACTTGATTGGCATGCTCTTTTCATGCTGGTAAACCACTTCTCCTGGTGGGCCAGGTGGACCAGGAGGCCCGGCGGGACCTGGGAGACCATCTTGGCCTCTGGCACCTGGAATTCCAGGTGAACCCTGAGGACCAGAAATTCCCTTAGCTGTGATGCCAGCTGGACCAGGTGGGCCTGGAAGACCTGGATGGCCCTTAAACCCTTGGGGACCTGCTGAACCATGGGGGCCAACAGGTCCCGTGGGTCCTGGCCTTCCGTTCTCACCACTTTTTCCTGGTGCTCCTGGGAGGCCTGTGTGTCCTTTTGGTCCTGGGGCACCATTTGCACCTGGAAGACCTGGAGCACCACCATGGCCTTGTGCACCCTTTTGGCCCTGAGGACCATTATGACCTGGAATTCCTGAAGGACCTACTGCCCCAGGAGTACCTGGTTTTCCAGTGAAACCTTGAGCTCCCTGCTCACCTTTGGTTCCCCTTGGCCCAGGTGCACCTACCATACCAGTGTCGCCTTTGGGTCCTGATGGACCTCCCTCACCCTGGAATCCTCTTGCACCCTGGGGACCAGCTGGGCCAATAGGACCAGGAGCACCTGGGTGACCAGTAAAACCGGTTGGGCCTGGCTCACCTTTCTGACCAGTGGTTCCTGAAGTACCAGGGGCTCCTCTGCTACCTGGGATTCCAGGTTCGCCTGTTTTGCCAACACCTGGCATGCCAGGGGAGCCTGGCTGTCCAGCAGGACCTTGTGGACCTTTAGCCCCCATAGGTCCAGGCATACCTGGAGTACCATTCTGGCCTGGTTTCCCTTGTGCTCCAATGCCTGGAGCCCCTGTGTGACCCTTTGGCCCTGGCATACCCATTGGCCCAGGACTACCATCTCTTCCTGGTACACCACCCTTGCCAGGTTCTCCAGGATAGCCAGGGGCACCAGATTGACCAATTCCAGGTTTTCCCGGCATACCAGATGGGCCCATTGGTCCAACTGGGCCTGGTGATCCTTGAACCCCAGGAACTCCAATACCTCTCTCTCCTTTGTTGCCAGGAAGACCAGGAATACCAGGATGTCCCTTCAAACCAGACTCTCCTCTTGGCCCCATTGCCCCAGGGATGCCAGAGGGTCCAGGTTTTCCAACAGAAGAAAGTCCAGCAGGTCCATGTGCTCCAGGTGTACCAGGTGCACCTCTGGGACCCATTGCTCCAGTTGCGCCAGTTGCCCCTCTCTCACCTGGGAAACCAGGGGTACCTGGTTTTCCAGGGCCACCTGGGGTGCCAGGTTTACCTGCTTGAGAGTAGCCAGGGGGTCCGGGAGGTCCTGGTGGGCCTTGTGGTCCAGTATGTCCCATACCACTCTTTCCAGGGGCTCCAGATGGTCCCATTGGTCCTGGCTCACCTGGAGGACCTGGAGGACCTGGAGAACCGTCCTGGCCTGCAACAGCTAGGGAAACCATAAATACAGATTTACGTGATATATTTATTCAGGTAACACCATGCACACATGGCAATGTATTAGGTATCCATGTTAAATTAATTAGGTTCAGTTGGATATACTAAACTGTCAGTCTGTTGTACGGAATCATGAACTTTAATGTAAAAAGGGCACTGCACAATATTCCACGTAATAGTGTAGATCGATATAGAAATGTGCATACAACAATACAATTGATGCAGACCAGAATATCCTTATTGTAGTTCTCCCCAAGGAAATTAAAAACTGAAATCTATACGACCAAGAAATTGCTTCATTTCAAGCATTTCTGTCCACATTATTTGACTCCTTGTACTTTTCAATGCATTAGGTACCCTGTTGGTCCTTGAATAACCCATTTTTGATATTCTCCATAAAACCACAACCTGACTTAAGACTTCTCCCTATGATTGTAGGGCGGGGTGTGGGGACATCACTTCCCTTCACCCAGGATAGTCCTTCCAGCACCACTGCTCTGAGGTGATGTTCTCACCAAGCTTATGTCTGCTGGCGTGGGACCCAATACGGCAGCTCCTGTGCATCTGACTTACATTTGCCCGCACTTTACTGCACCCTTTAATTTCCTGCATTGACCATGGCTGTGAATGTATAGTTAGTGGTCTGCAAGTTGTCAACATCACCTTGATGCATTTCCTTCTACATAACGTAGAGTTTATGGGCAAGGTAAAATTAGTGCATACACATGTGCTAAATTGGTATATAACATCAGTTTGTTATTTTACTGAAGGTTATTGCTCACTAATCTATATTTATCACTTAAGTCAACATAAGAAAAAACCTGCCCTGTAAAGCCAACATGTGGAAACAGAGACATTGTTTACTCTCCCTCTTTTTTAAAAATGTTATGACTTTATTTATATTTAACAGTAGAGGGATGATAGAAAATGAGGGGTCAAAGAGATTGGGAATAACACTCAAGGCCAGCATCTAGGAAACTCAGTGCCTTAACCCATAGGTTAATGGGTCACCCAGTTGTCTTCTCTCTTAAATCATTTGTCAGGATTTTATTTTATTTGTGACAACTTATGAATTGAAACATAAATGTTGCCATTGTATGTATTCTACTAATTCGGTTATAGCTGATATACATCAGGCAAATGTGATATTAAATGTGACTTTATTTAGTTTAAAGTCAAGATGGAAAGATGGAAATTTTAGATACATTTCCAATTCATTTTATATTTATATGATAAAGGGCAAGTAGTAATAAGTATAATAGTATATAATAGTAGTAGTAAGTATCAAGTAGGTACCATTTAGGCATTTGAATTAAAAATAATAAACCAAAAACCTCTCATGCACCAGCATTTAAGAGCATCTCTGATGAAACTGCCATCACACTACTTTCCTTTTCACACCATAATTCTGCATGCATCATTGCCAAAAGAGAAGTATGGCCTAACCAATAATTTAATCCAATAGTGTTAGCCTCTCTTTTCCAATGTTTGTTGTGGTTTGAGAAGAAAGTGTTTTGGCAGGCCTGTCGTTTACAAACCACATCAAGCCGTGCCTGAAACCCCACATGGGATATCTGTGCCAGAAACTGGACTTTCTGGCAGTCTGAAACACCACTAAGTGAAGGTGATGATAGTGGCCACAGCTCAACCACGTGCCCGTTAACACTGCAAAGTATCTTTTTGCTTACAAGCAGTGTAGTTCCTAAACCCATTCTCAATTTGATGATCTTAAATATATACCCTCTCAGTTGGAGTCTTTATCCTGTAATTCTTTTCCTACTCTTTGTCCTCTAAACTGGAAAAAAACTGGTTCCCTTATCTCAGCTACCGAGTGAAGCTTCAATTTATGGTGGTTGATTTGTTAGATTTACTGTTGGAACTTATGAGAGTGTTTCTGTGTAGCCTGTATTGTTTCATCTGTTTGTTTTTTTCTTTCAAATTTTGTGGTGTAATTTTAATACTACAAAGCAGTCAGCTAGGGCGTGCCTGCAACGTGGTAACACCATCTGTTTTGGAGATTTGTCAAATTTGAGCTCTCATTGTTGACTTTCTGTTTGTATTTCTGTTTCTACTTTTATGTGGAGGCACACAGTCAGACCACATCAGAACCTGGAACCAGAACCAGAAAAATAAATTGTCTGCGCAGAATTTGAATCAGTGTTTGGTTGGGATATAAAATATAGTGTTTTACATCATCCTGGCAGCTGCACCGTGACTGCTGCTTAGTTTTTTTTATTGTATGACACATGAAATATTAACCGTTTCCTTCTCCAACCTTTATTTATCCATAGCACAAGTTCTCTTTTACAGCTATACCCAACTTCACAGTTATATACAGTCATACAGATTCACAGCAGTTCAGCCAGCTAAACCCCAAACTTCTGATGTAAGCCAGTGAGATGTGCTGGGCCTGCTGGGTTGTACACTGTGATGACAGTTAAGGAAGGAGGGCGACGTTTGATGTATTATCCAACAGTCTGCCAGGTTGCATAAGAGGATAATGATTTGAATCTACAGTAAGCTTAGAAATACCTCTTGTTTGTCAGGTTTGTTAAATGATGCACTAAGCTGTCACATTTCCAGGGTTCAAAGGTTACCATGATTTTCAGGTCAGTGGTTGAAGTTATGGTCTTACTTTAATTTGACAGTGGTTTGCAGTGACTTTTTTAGTCATTCCAGGAGGACTGCATCATATGACTTACTTATATGCAATTGTAGGCTGTGACTCTTATTTCATTTGTGGATTAATTTTAGTGTCTGCTCCCTTGCTTTTCAGCAGTTATAAGTAAAAATCTCAGCGTATGTCCTGTAAATTCCACCAGAAGTGTAACTTGAGATGTCATCTTTTACTGTTTTGTAGTTTCATTTGTCTAAATTTGCTTTAGTTGTAGAACAATAACAGATGGATTATGGCGCTGATACAGTCTGAAAGAAGTTTTGCTGTGCAGCCTGCAGGGATTTGAAATGAACCAGTGGCCTGGTTAGAATTGAGTTATTATACTAAACATAAACAGATACAGACATCTTTCCTATTCTTGCTTACTCTCTCCAGATGAATTTGAACCCCCTGTATTTGTGTTAACTGCTGCATATCCCCCCACCAGAAGATTGTCATAATTGTTATTGTAGTCAAACCTTCTTACATGGACGACCCTGGTGAGAAAATACTCATGTGACTCACCATGGCTCTTGATGGGGTAGGGTGTCTTGGTCACTTTTGGCACACGGTAGTACCTATCAGGGGTTGCCCCAGCCAAAGCTAGGAGGACGAGGAGAACGCTTGCTACTCTCAGGTCCATCTTGTGAAGCTAAACCTGCAAAGACAGAATCCATTCATGAGAAGAAGCTCTGTAGCTTTTTTTTGCTCTAATGACAGTTGGCAACCAAAAGACCATGTGACATAATCTTAGAGTGCCGTGGCACCTGTGTTGCTGCACTTCACCGACACTTGACACTGAAAGTGAAGAGCAGTGTGGTTGGTGCATCAGTTATCCCAACAGTCAAAACAAGGATATACAAATAAATGTCAGAATCTTTCATTTCTAAGTCGTCCACATCATAATTTTCAGTCGTTGCTCTCCTGAAGGGAGCAATGACTCTGACTTAAGAATTTTTTTTTACTATGTAATCAAAAACTTGTTGCATTGTTTTCTTAAATGAAACAAGCAATCTCTCTTTTTAATCTAAAAAAACCAAAAACAGTCCCAGGCACAAAATCTTTCCCAGCGTAAACTCATAGCACATGGCTCATTACAATTGTAATGCCAGCAACCAACAGTCACCTCAGTGAAAGCCAGGCTGCAGTTGGGAATCCTCTGTGCACTAACCTAAAATCAAAGAAATGTCACCTTACCGGCAAGGTTTATGCTCCAAAGAAACAGGGGAGGGGAGGGGTCAGGTGGCTGCTGTCCTGGTGCTGTGCTGTTATATCCTTAGTCGTGGAGACTGTCTGTCTGAGTGGCAGCTGCTGCTTCCCAGGGCACTGGGCTCAAGGTATTTATACTGAGAAGGGCTCCGGCATCGTGGAGCATCTGCCTCGCATGGACGGCCCTCCCTGCTCTGATGTCATCTCTTAATGATGGGTGCCATGTCCTCAGGAGCCTTCTCACTTCAAGGTGACGGCCCATCCTCCCCTCCCTTTCCCCACTCTCTTCATCTGGTTCTCTCTGTGTGTACGGAGCAGCAACCAGGGGATCCCTGTCAAATACCTTCTGAGTGACAATTCTATATGTTTCAATGTTTCTTTATTTATCTTGGTGATGTGCAGTTACATATGTTGTTGTGTGCAGCTCTTGAAGTCCACATCCTCATGACTCAGGATTGTTAGACTCCATGCCTTAGTGTCCCTTTTAGGCATTTTTAAGTTTATAACTTCACAAACACATGCTTTTATTGTAGCTGAAAATGTTGTTTTATTGACTTAGCGGCTTGTGACAGGAAGTTTTTCTGACCATCTGAAAAACGGTCTACATGTTATTTTTGGTGAAACTGAAATTGGTTCAACTTAAAAGTGCAATTACAGATAATAAATCTGTAATTTCTGGGTTTGAAAGAGAGCGGGCAGCATTCGCTAATTTAGATGCAATTCTAAACTAAACACCAGCTTGATTTGTGATTTAAATTTCACATAGTAAAGTCTGTCATAATGCTGGCAGGTCTATGTCTGTATATAATATGTGATTTTTTTTTTTTTTACAAACTGGTATTTGGTTGACTCATGGTTCCACAGTGCAGCTTTAAGACACCAGGAGGCAGCAGTTAGGCTTTGTTCTCAGTTGATACCGACTTCATCCTCTGAGGAGCACTCTGCTTTGTAGATTGAGATTTAATGAGTCGCAGCAAGAACTTTGAACAAAGTGATAGTTGTACTGGAGGACTTGCAGTTGTGAATGTGTGCATGCATGTCAACCTCTCATCAAGGGCTTTTAAAAGTATTCTGCAAGTATTTTTCTATTCACTCAATTGGTAAAATAGAGCTTTAATGTAAAGGGTAAAGTAGTGCAGTGTTATTGGGGGACAGAAACATTGCTCTGTGGCTTTCAGAGATCAATATCCAAATCTTTCACTAGAATCATATAATAACATATTGTTTAATAGCGATATTGATAATTGAGAGGTAAAAAAAAGAACAATTAAAGCAGACATTTTTCCCTCTTTTTTTCTAAGCACATAACATAAAACATTTTTGATCAGGGTTCTGTAAAGGTCCAGTGGGAAGGATTTAGTGGCATCTAGTGGTGTGGTTGCAGATTACAACCAACTGAACACCCCTCATCTAACCCTCGTCTACGGTGGCCGCTAAAAATACACAAGGCCCTGTCTAGAGCTAGTGTTTGGTTTGTCCGTTCTAGGGTACTGTAGAAACATGGCAGTGCAACATGGCGGACTCTGTGGAAGAGGACCTGCTCCCTCTCATTTGAAGGTAACATAAAGACAACATAGTTAACTTAGTTTCAGGTAATTATACACTAATGAAAACATAATTATGACTATTCCATTTTTGTCCTGAAATCCTACACGCTGGACCTTTTAAACCTGGAGTGCAGAACTTTTTTCATGTAAACGAACATCTGTTACCATCAAGCCCTTGCCAAAGGAGTTCACACAAACCTGATTAAGCTGATTACCGCCAGATAAATCTCTTTGTATTTCACAGTATACCAGAGTTTTTAAGACGGTGTCAGTGACAACTTTCCCGCACTGGCTCACCGGTAGTGATGTGTTTGGAATGCCGACACTGGTTGTGTAATTACTCTCACTGCCAGAAGAGGGAGACAGAAGTTCCACACTGCAGATTTCAACTACAGTCTATACTAATAACATTACAATAAACTTTAGAAATCTTTATAAAATTTAACCTGAGGGATTAAAAGTAACCAGTGGAGACTTTTGTAAACAAGCACAGTCACTTAAATTGCTTCACCCACATACGTTGGTGTTTTGTCCACACACTCTTAATTGCTCCATTGTCTCTCCACAGGGCACTTTTAAAGGAATGGTTTGACCTTTTGGGAAATATGCTTATTTGCTTTCTTGCTGAGACTTAGATGTTCAGATTGATACCACTCTCATGTCTGTATGGTAAACATGAAGCTACAGCCAGCAGCTGTTTAGCTTAGCACAAAGAATGGAAAGAGGGGGAGACACACAAAATCCATCTATAAGCACCTCTAAATCTCATTCATTTTATATCTGGTTTAATCTGCACAAAACCCATATAAAACATGTGGTTTCTGCAGTCAGTTGAGTGGACATAGATTTGCTTTTATTGAATGTTTGCAATGTGCATCCCAAATAGTAACATAAAGTGCAAATACGTAAAATTCACATTCAGTCAGGCATATCTTCAGCTCTCACACTGCAAAATCTGTCTGAAATGTATTGTTTTATTATGATCCAAAGAAATCTCCCTATAGGATGAGAGTACACTACAGTACGGGTTTCAAAATAAGATGAGAGAGAAACTGTCATGTCACAGCAGCGAAACAAAGAGTCTAAAATGGGCAAGAAACCGATAAAATACCTGTTTGACATGAAATAAGTATAATAAAACCAAGTAAGCAATAAAAGCAATGAAGTTTGAAAGTAGTCTTAAAAGAAAGCCTTGACATGAGAATGTGAGATCAAAGATTGCTTCTTTTTTTTGGATCGCAGAAAGGCTTTAACACAGTGATCCTCATCAAGCTTACATCTACAGTATATAACAGTCCTGATTGGCCAAGCCACTGTGTAATATATGTCTTTTGGAAGGGCCTTCCCTTCTCTTCTCCCGTATCATTTAAACTACCAACGTCACAGTGGCCACAGATGAGTGCTCAGGGAGCCATGGGCATCTTTGGTAAACTCTTTGACTTAAATGACAGAGTAGTGTGGGGGTGGAGTCGACATTTAACAACTTTCTAAGCTGCAGATATGGCGCTGCATCTCACCATGAAAGTGGCTGTGACCGCAGTGAGGCCTGGCTGCTTTTTAATTCATTTAGATCTTTTCTTTTATTTATTTATTTCTTTTCTTTTTTGGTGTGTCACAAATATTGCCTCCCTCAATCTGGCAGCAGTGAGGTTTAATCTAAAGGGCCATTTTATTCACATGCTGTTTCTGGGTAAACTCACACTGTGTATGGCAAAGGGCAGTCCCAGTGCATAAACACGTAATTAGGATGGGAGATGTACTGTATAGGAGGCATGATACTGGGTTCTCTTGAGTGTTTTCAGAGGCTTCCTGATGGCAGGGTGGGTGGTTTTTCTGGGAAGGGTCTGCTGTAACCATTGTTTTGCCCCCAACAACAAGCTGCTGCCTCACTCCAGATGTGACTTAATGCTCCTTCAGTGGCTTTAATTAACTCTGGTGATGACGGGGGTTTCTGTCTGTTTTCCATATTATCTTGAAACAATATGCTTAAGTCACATTTGTGTGTCTAAATGATTCTGAAGAAGTGTATTTTGTGCCCTGGTCATCCATGGAGAGATGACCAAACATGATCTTTCTTTTTCTGAACTGAACTGCATGTTTTATATTTTCAACTTGTTGTTAATGAGTAATATTGGTTATTTGATACTAGTGATTATTTGATGCCTAAGTTTTGGTTCTAATACAAAACAATACTTTTTTCAGTGCACAACTTTGAGAATTGTAAGTGTTTTTCTACAAAACCCTTTCATTCGTTTAAGAATAAAAGGCAGATAGAGATTCTGACATTTGAGACTTTAAATAAAGTGATAGTATCAGACATTCATTTTGTCACAGAAATGTACATGATAAACATCGATCCCTAAAAATCCAATGGCCCACCAGTGGGCCGTACTAAACCACATCATGTACTGGTGTTAAATCAAGTTAAGTGTTATCTTTTAAAAGAGACCAAAACCATGCCTGTACTCCAAATGGTTCAAGAACAGCTTTTAATTGACTTTGGGTATGCCCTGGATAGGCGTTTAGGCTAATTTAACAGGAATGGAAAGGGGCTAAACCCACAGTAATTGATTTTTTTGGCCACTTGGAGGCAATATGACAAGCTCGAAATACAACACTGACATAGAGTGTTATTATATGGAAAAATTGATTGGATTCATTGCGCTGACCCAAATGCTTCAAAGCTTTGGTCATTGTCATGGTAATCAACGTCCAAATTAGTATTCGAATGCTTCATGTTTTTTTGTTTTTTTTAAGAGAAATGAGACGTTGCTTTGGCTGCACCTAAAATGAGGCAAAAGAGAGATAAAGATAATCCAACATTATTCATTATTCATCATCATTATTTAGGCTATTGTTAGTTGTCTCAGAGAAGGACATTTAATGTTCATGATGGTTTTGTGTGCCGATTTTTATCTTTGTGTCTTTTTTGCCGCCGATCTCTCCATTGAAGGTTATAATATACATTGATAATTCTCTATGAAGCTTCGAAGCCCCAAACATGGCATACGGGATAACTCTAATGGTTAACGTTTTAACACACAGGTACCCAGTTTAACATCCAGCTCAGAGAAATATTAGCATTCTTTTGAAGTCCTGTTTGTGTCCACCTGTTTAAGTACAACTCTTCCTCTAGCTCTGTTGTGGTCTCCACCAACTCCCATTAAAAATATCTGGAATTTTGGCTGCTAGACACTCCACTGTGTTCACCAGCTAGTCGCTAACAATGTCTGCTGTTTGGTGCTCAGCAGGTAGTTCACAGTGGGTTTATCAGAGCCCTTTGACTGAAAACGACTGCCTTCTGCATCCTATAAATGAGTCAAATATGTTTCTCCCTTCAGATTCTGTATGTTGCATCCCCGGGCCGTTCATAGATTATTCTCTCTGTCTTACACAGTATTGTATTTAATGACATAAGTCCATGCATTGTTTTTCTGAACTTCACTGCATCTTGTGAATTAATAATTCTGGTTATTTTGAACTTGCTGAATATGACTTTTGACTGTTATGTAATGCAGAATTTGTCCCAGTGACTGCGTTATAGGTCAGCGCTGACAAAATTCTGTCGGTAAAACAAAGTATAGGAATCCATACATGAATTATTCCTGTATGAAAACATATAAACGGAAACCCCTGAAAGATTTATATACAGTTCCTCGTGGTCTAAGAACCACATAATTCCAATGTTACGTGTTTGTTTGTTTGGGATATTCGATATAGATTTTCTCATCTGTATTTTTTTACACCTTGCACCTTGTATTTTTCTGGTTTTGGACTGTCTTGACTCCATTTGGTCTCAGTTTGTGGATGCTCTGGTGCCTGAGAGAAAGGAGAAAATAATTGCAGGTCGTTGTGCCTATGCCAGCAGGGAAGAGTGGAAAGCTGAAGCTAAAGATAGAGTGTTTTAGCTGGGAAGTGATGGTGGCTCAGATTTAACGTTTTAATAAACCAAATATGCCACTAAGAGGCAGTTACAGCTTTATGAATGGAAGGACTGAAGCTGGACCTCCTGGCTGAGTGTTAGCTGCAATTACAGGGACCCAAAGACAAAAATCATGGTTGGAAGTTTGACCATCCTGAGGCCAACTGTAATTCAGAATAGCAACCAAAAGCCTTCACTGCATCCCTGTGGATTTTCTTTTCTTTTTTCTATCTTGACAAAATATTGCCCAAGTAATTATGAAATTATGGAAAGGTTGGCCTCATGTCAAAGAACATTTGAAGCCAGAGACTCTGAATTTCTTGGTTACCAAATCAGATTGTGCTCTCATTTTAGGATTTATTTTAGGAGCAGGTAATGGGTTATTTTAAGGCCACTCATCTTCATCAAAGCTGAGTGAGTGCTATAATGCTCATACTTTTCATTTTTACCGTACCTAAGCAGCATTTACAGGGGTGGTGTTCTGATCTATCCATCCCAGCAGCTGAGGATCTTTAAATCTCTTACACAGTTGCACATTTTGGTCTTTGATAAGTAATCATATGTTGCACATATATTTAATCTTGCCTGAGGTGGATAGTATGGAGGCCCAAAACCAAAAAAAGGCAGTAAGATTGTCAGATGAGTCAAAATTATTAAATCAATACGACTGTTAGGTAACTAATTAAAATGTATGTATGTAAATACAAATACAAAACTATACTTTTCATTTAACCTCCAATCAGTTGGATAAAAAAGAGAAAAGCTTAATTTCACTTGCTTGTTTTACTCGGGCTAGTGAAACGATAGCTAAATAATTTTAGCTAGCAAGCTAATGCTAACAAAGTTAGCTAGCTAATGCTACTTAGAGGTTTTGAGTGTAGTTTGTTTTAAGTTGTCATTTTGAGAAGCAAGACAAAATCATACATCTACAAATTGTCAAGGATACACAGTAAAGTCTGAGGGCTCTATCTTGTACCTGGCGCAAAGCAGCGCATGGCGCTGTGCAAGTGTCATCCTAGTTTCTGACCGACGCAGTTGTCATTTTCACGCCCAGCTTGTGTAAGTAGCAAATATACTTGCACCCATCTGTGCGCCCATGGCTGTGTTGGTCTTAAAATGAGGTGTGGTCAGGCATATCGTTGGTGCATTGCTTCTTGAGGCAGGAGAACATGATTGTGCCATTGACCAAAAAAAAACCTGGTCTAAAGTCAATGGCGCAGTATTTTTCTTGACATTTAAAGGACGCAGTGTTCAGAAAATAAGATGTGCTTACATAATGGCTTCACAATGCGCATACACTCTGCTTGCTACACACTGACGCACGGATTGGGCGGCTTAGAGGGGCTGCTTTCAGTAATTTGAAAGGTTTCCATGCACACTGCAGTAATGTCACTGCAGCAAATATCCCGGGGCTCTTAAGCAGCAAAAGTTAATTATAAACTTGGCAGGGCAGAGGAAATTCTCCAGAGGAAACAGAATTAAACTTTAATTATTAGAATTGAACAGTAATTAACATTAGATCCTGATCGGTCCTGTCGGTGTGTCGGGAGATTTAAATAATCAAAGAATTTAAGCTGCTGTGCATAAATGCGCACTCTCTTCATGGAGAGACACGTCTCTGCTTCTGTGGGATCGCTGCAGGTAATGTAATTAATATTTTCCTCATTAATAATGTGTTACTTCAGCCATCAGCTTCCCATCTGCTGTTAATCAGAAAGATAACTGTTATGACCCAATCGATGGACTGCAATCTGCTGTATAAGGCACACAGGGACGTGGTAAACCTCCTCGGTTAAAGATCAGTGCATTTGTTCATATGCCGTCAAATGGAGTTGGACGGTGGAGGCAGAGAGTCCACCAGCCAAAGACCACGTACCCGTCCTTCAACTAGATGAGTGCTGCTGTATAAATAGCAATGGTGCATTGCTGAGCAGACGCACCTGGCTTTTCAAGGAAATGGGAGATGACACTCTGATTGGTTTAATTTATGTTACACCTCACTACTTTGCACCCAGATTATGCACTGTTTAACTAGCAAAATGGAGATGGACATGCCCTAAATGCACTTGTGGTATAGACTTTAGACCAGGGGTGGGCAATTAATTTTCCCAAGGTGCCACATGAGAAACTGGGACTGTTGTGGAGGGCCGGACCTATAGGCTGAACTCAATTCTGCTCAATATTAATTTTATCTCTATATAAAAAGCAGTAAATTGTATGGTATGCTATGAAAATGTGGAGCATGCATAGTAAAAACATATAGCATACGCAAAGCCAACATTATATCACTATTTAATGAAC
>JBBPCS010000041.1:240928-280221 GCA_037974645.1 Hollardia meadi | reverse complement strand
AAGTATTTCCAAACGGGGCTTTTTAGATTGCTCGGACTGGAAATCTCTCTCTCTGCGGCCGAGTTGGGTTGTGAACCTGAACCTCCTTGTGAACTCTCTGCCATCTTTAGCCTACCACACTCGTTTCAGCTTGACACATCAATGAAAGTGACGTTGAGTGACTTCTGACCGTCATGCAGTGCAGCGGCCCAGGCTCACGCGAGAACGCGCGAGGCAGACATGCAGTACAGCGGCCTAGGGTCATGCGAGGACGCGCGGGGCAGACAGCTTCCGTAGTGCAGATTTTATTTTATTTTTTCCACAATTGAATATTAATTTTCACATTCGAATATCTTTTTTTTTAAACTATTCGAATACATATTCGAATTTAGGATATTTGTTGACAGCCCTAAACCTGACACATGGAACAGCCAAAAAACACCTGCACATTTTCCTGAGTTGTCCTGCAGAGAGCAGGAAAGAGTTGGCGAAGCCACACAAAAAGTCTGCACAGTCTCCAAATGGACTCTAATGGACTATAATGAAAAATACAGTCAAAAATATAAATACAACAAGCCTGGAATTTCATGATTTTAGGGGCAAGGTCACTTGGCCTGCAGCGGGGCAATTTTTTTGAGGTCACACAGGCCACATGTCAGGGTGTCAAGGCCATAAGTGAAAAAAAAACATCAATCAACAACATTTTGATATCAGTTAATTAAACAAATTAATTTCTAAAACCATTAAGCCTTTTAAGTGAACAGTGTAACACTTCTAGAGAAATAAAAACACTGTTTTTATAATATGGATAATTTATTTGTAATTCATATTTAGAATAGGGTTAGGATCACATACCATCAGTAAAATCAGGGAAGCCAGTCAGGGCACTAAAATGTGCTATTATGCTATTATGTTGTGTTAGTCTTAGTAAGTTATTATGCTATAGCAGAAGGACTGCAGCAAAGTGAGATGGCTCACTCTTTACTTCCATCATTAGTGCAGTGAATTAGTGGAATAAATGACGTGTTTAATTCAGAATGTTATTAATTAAAACTTTTATAGCAAGTTTTAATATCTTGTGGGTGCAGTCTGATTATGAGACAAACATATACACTTAGACATATACCTTATCTCAGCTTTTACTCACAAACTACTTTAATCTGCTAATCTGCTCTCTTTGCCTACCTTTACCTGGGTGGTCAGGAGATGTTGTGGGCAGTGGTCTCCTTTGCTACATTTAATCCAATACCTGCGCTTCCTTTTCCGACGTGTGTGTATCTGTTTCTTGTGTTGTCATTTACAAAATTAAAATATGTTGTAACCAAATATCTCTGGAAAGCCACATGTTTGAGACTTGCTTTTTATTTTATTTTATTTAAATTTTTGGATACCGTTGTGTCACTGGGCTCTGACGCCATCGTATCTCTTTCAGAAGCTTAATCCAGTCTTAAACTTCAGTCCTCAGTGGCTATTTATCAATTGTCAATGTTTATATGTTAGCATAATTGTTAGCCGGCCGCTGGCAATCCCATGTCAGCCGACCAATCAGAGGCTGTGTTCCTGTGTGTGACCGAGAGAGCCTCTCAAGGACTCTCAAGGAGAAACACTGAGCCATATTTAGGAATTTTGACTGTGATGCCTATTATTATATACATACAGTATGTAAGTCTACTGGCAACATTAAACAATTCAAATAATTATATATATATTAACTATAATAATTAAGTAAAGGTTAAATACCAGTTAAATGCCAATGTTCTATTAGTCACTTCAGTCATAATATAATTACAAACGTCTAAATGAGTTTTTGACCAGTCATGAACAAATTGTGATATCGATAATGAATATAGATGATAAAATATATCATAAAATAGCTCACTACACAGTGTGCACATACATGCTTTCATACTTCAAACTCATTGGTTTCCATGTTCATACGTTCCCAGTAAGAAGTCCTTCCTGTTTCATAAGGCTGCTATCTGCCTCTCACCTTATATGGAAGTTTCTATAGAGATTCTCTTTACATATACAGTACATACAGTACTGTCGGCCTCCATCCAGCTCTCACCATGCTCACCATCACTTCATAACTGCAGCTCTGTGGGAGTGTATACCGCCCTCTCAAAGTGTTTACTTTATTAGTCTAAGTCTTCTCTCCACAGCACTGTATGTGGACACTGTTTATTGCTCCATGTCTTCCATCATCTGTACAGACTGTTTGGCTTCTCTGAGCTATTTGTGCTTGTGTAACTTGGTGCATCTGGATGCTGTCCAGGCATTGTCCTTCACCCAGTGGCCTGACGCCTATCACAGACGTTCATGTTGTTTCTCTTTCAGGAAGGATTTCGAAGAGCTGTTTGACGTCATCATCACAAACGCCCTGAAGCCTGGTTTCTTCTCCTTGGTGCCCCAGCAGAGGCCCTTTAGGACCCTTGGTGAGGCAATTTGATCATTTAGTCTTCAAAATGTCAACAAATAGTGTAAAACACCCATCACAAGTTGCCAGAGCCTCAGCAGACATCTTTGAATCACTTTTTAGAGCTTTTAGCAGCACAAACTCAATTCCATTCTCCTCCAATATATTTCGGTGGAGGAAGAAATCTAAACAGATATCCTAAAAACTGGGCACATACACAATCACATCTATCTGCATCGTTAGATATTGCTTAAGGCAGTAATTCCCACCCAGGGGTAATTTCACCCCAGGGGGTATGTGGAGAGATTGTAGCATAGCTCAATTTGAAAAAAAAGAAGATTTGATTGAAAAAGAAATACATCCATAAGTTCAGTCCTAACCCTAACAATTAATTTAGGTATTATAGAAATTTAGAGTGTATGAAAACTACATAGCAAGGGAGATGAAATATTTAGCTAAAAATAATGGATAAATAATTGAAAGAATTAGCTAAAAGTGATGGGTAAACTTCTGAAAAAGACCAGTAAAAATAATGGATAAATGGTTGGAACGTCCAGCTTTTGCCAAACTTGTAGTACAAATGCAAACTTGACCAAACCACACTAAACAGTGATAGTTCAATTGTGTGTTAAATTCAAAAGAACTCATTTGGAAGAGAACTGTTAGTGTTGATGAAGGGGTACTTGAGTTCATTGGACTGGGCTATGGGGGTACAGCTTACCATAAAAGGCTGGGAATCACTGATTTAAAGGAACAGTTAGCCAAAACTGAAAATTCAGTCATTATCGACACACCTGCATGGCGATGGAAAGTCAGGTGAAGTTTCCTCACAGCAAAATAGCGTAGCAGCATTCTCCTAAACAAAAGAAGAAGCTGGGGACTTGTAAAAAAGATAACATAAAATGGCTCCACACAGCTCATGTGCTGTAGTGTCTGGAAGCTCCGAGATCCCAAATTCATTTGAAAAGATGTTATTTACACCCTTTTATAAGCTGAAATCTTCACTGTAGCAGCTAAGCTGAAAGCGTTAGCACAAACCCCCACAGTGAAGATTTTTGGCTTAAAAAAGGGTGTAAATAACGTCTTTTCAAATCAGTTTGGGATCTGTGGGCTTCCGGACGAGCTGTATGGGGAATTTTTAAAATGAAGTCCCCGGCTTCTTCAGTTGATTAGGAGAATGCTGCTACGCTGTTTAGTTGCGAAGAAACTTCACCTGACTTTCCATTGCCATGCGGGTGAGTCAGTAATGACTGAATTCTCATTTTCGGGTGATATAATAAGTAATAATAACATGTTTTTGCAGTTTGGTTGAGCTCACCCTTTAGTAAAAGAGTGCTTTTTGGACATTTGCAGTATCGTATATCCCTTGTGTTATTTTAGGAATATATCATAGAGCCAGTCCAGCTGTAACCTCCTAAAAACCCTAAATTTAATGTGAGGATTTCAAACAGCTGTTAGCTGTGTTAGCAAGATTTATATCAGCTGCCAACTTTTCACTGGCTCTGATCCTTGTCGTCAGCAGTCTGGTTCACCTCTCTGGGCTGTCTCCCATCTTTTATTAGCCCAGGCATCTGATCCTGGATGCTGATGTTGAAGGTGTGCACTGGCAGGGGCAGCTGGAACTCTCCCCTCATCTGGATTGTCTTCCTGCTACCACAAGGATGTATTATGTGTGAGGACAGGATGATCCACACGCACAAATATTCCCCTCTCTCTCGCTCTTTCCCTCGCTCCTCCGGACTTTTGCCATGTTGGCAGTACAAGAATCAGCATCTGCTCTTCTTCTGGCCGCCACACATACTGACAACTCCCACTTCTGCACTCTCCACATGCTCTCTTTTATTTATTAGCTAATAAAGTTTAGTTACAAGAATGAACGACTGATGATTGAACACCTGTAGAGATTTTTTTTTAAAATGCAGTATACAGCTAATTAGCACTTCTTCTATCCTATTACTCATTATTTGCAGCCCTTTCTGTGTGGAATTTGCAGGTTTTGTCTTAGGTGGGTTTCTTCCCACAGTCCAAAGACATGCAGGTTAGGTTAAAAACTGACAATTAAATAAAACAAAACAATTTAATGTCATACAGGTGAAGTGGGATGGCTCTCATTGCCAGACCAGGTCTTGGCTCCAGAAGCCCACAAGAATGATTGAAAACAAAGCTTTTAACACAGCACTCTCTGATTATGGTGATCATGTCCTTTTGCCAAGCCCCGCCACCTTATGCCTGTCACTCTGTGTGTCCCGGCTCGGCCCATCTGCAGTTTGCTGTGGTAATTGCTTCTCTGTCTTAGTTGGCCAAAACTACAACTGATGATCTTGAGTCTGTGACTTGACCTCTGGCCAAGACAAATTCTCACTTCTTGACAGTAAACTCTAAAAAGTTAACCTACAGATTCCAGACCAGGTTCACGACTGTAATAAAAAGGAACAGGTTTATTTTGGGTATGTACAGAGGCCAAAAGTCCTGAAGATGTAACATATATGTATATACAATTTTTAATTTAATACAAAAAAATTATAATTTTGTCCGCACAACATACAAAAACATCATCTTTCAGGAATTTATAGGTATGTCCTTTTCTGACGCACAAAAATGTGTGAAACTGGTATTGTGAGTCCCACCTTAAAAACAGTGGGTGAAGATAACTGGTGTGAATCATGTGCAGGTTAGTCATGGGATAAGAAATACAAACGTGAAACAAGGTTAAATTAATCCTGGGCTTTCTTTTTAGGTTTGCTTGGGGCTAAAAATATAGTTGTGTAAAACCTTGAAGACTGCCATTTAAAATGTGCTACAGTCACAGAATAACGTCACAGAAAGGTGTTACATAAATCACTTCATGACCTCAGGCTCCAGGAGATGCATCATCATCATCATCATCATCTTTTATTTCAATGAAAATGCCACAGGGGGTCTTCAAAGCAGCTGCTCATCTGAGCTACACAGTTAGCACTTCTCTGAGCTCCAGACCAAATGCCACTCATTCCTCTTTCTCTCAAGTCCAGTGTCCTCACAGTTGTTACCACAAGTGTGTGTGTGTGGGGGGGGCACACCCACATGTGCAGGTGCTCATCCCTGTTCTTTCACTCTCTCCTGTCACAACATTTATAGCATATTTAACCTCAGTTTGAACCTTCGGTGGCCTATACTCTGTAGAACACCATGTTTGTATCGGTGAGAGGGAGGGTCTTCTTTTAACCTGCTGCTGCTGCTGCTCTTAAATACCAGTCAGTCAATTTAAAGACCACTGCCTGTCCACAGGAGCAGTTTGCTACTTCAGAGTATGTGCTCTATTAATTCCTAGATAAGAGCATACCACATTTAAAAGGCTGTTCATTAGTTTAATTAAATATTTTTTTACAGCGCTGTCAGTATACATGAATCATATCCGATTGCATTTATGTGGGCGACACTGACTATATTTATATTTCTTATTTGATTGTGAATGTCAGTCCATTTAAGAATGTGGATTGTCATTATTTGTCAAACTTTTAATCAACTAGGATTGTCTTTTGAATTAAAAATCTCTTGCTGGAGAGAAAATGGATCACAGAATCAACACAGAGAAAGACAAAGAAATTACAGGGCCACTCATAAAAAGGTTGGGGGACCCACCATAGAAGGAAGAAGAGTAGTCCAAATTGGAGCTGCAGAGACTTTTCATCGCTCGTAATGGGTAGGGAAAAAAAACAAAAAACACTGGATACTACATTTTCCTATAATGCAACTCAATAACATCTGCTGGTTAGACCTTCCGTTCGTAAAAGCCCAATTGTTTTAAACTCCACACCACCAATTTGTAACGCAGGCTTTCTGTTATAAATTTGTTGTCTTCAAACTCAAGTCACTCAAGACACTGATGACATCACTGTGACATCATCAGGTGTCATCAGCCGCAGAAGATATTATACAACTTGGCCAAAATCAATAGACGTCCCTTTGAAACACATCATTTTAAATGTAATCAAACCCACTTGGATAGGAAGCCATATGTGGCAGTGACAAAGACAGAACTACCGTGTTTTTGCAAGTGATACCTAAGTAACCAATATTCTGCTCACACTTTCCAATGTAATTACAGTAATTACAAGTAGAATTGGATTACAGATGCGACTGCCTGTGTCAGCGTGTCTCGTCTTGGCTCAGTCTTCTTTGACATGCCCTTTGAAAGAAGCTGTAGTTAAAGTTGAAAGCAGCACCACAAGCCAGACCATCCCAATCCAGATATGAAAGACTGCCTGCTGGCCTGTCTGCGCCAGCCTCGTCCACATGTTTCATGTTCCTGGTTGTCTTCACTGCACTGATTTGAAGTTAAAGGAAAACATCTAGCAAATCACCACAAAATCTTTGTGCCATCACAGATAAAATGAGTGCAGCCACGAGACACTAATAGTGCCATGAACATTATTACATTACATAATTACATTTGCCTTTACACATTTTTACATTCATCAACTCCTGTACAGTATATTGGAGGATCCCACACATGATCTATTTATGCAGACATAAACATGCCTAATAAAAGCCTGATTGTTGTCAGCAGTAATAAATTACCATTTCTTCTCTCTTGAGATCTTGAGGGTCCACAGCTTAACTCTCTGTTTAGATTTTTGAGAATCTCAGAAGACCATATAGAATCATGGACCTGCACAGCCATAAGTGAACACAATCTCAACTGTATAACTGTGGTTTAAAGCTGTAATAATTCATATTGAGTACCTGTCCAGTCAGTGGAGGAGAAAACTGACTGCATCCTGATGAACATCAAAAAAAATCTTTTTTTTAATGTAAGCACAAGTGAGCATGCAGGGAACAGCAGCTTCTCTGTTTGTGTGCTCCTGATGAATGACAATACTATCAACACACCACTGACAGATGTCCTTCAACAGTAAGCTCGAGACCTCACACTGAATCTGTTACCGACTCTTCATGTACACCAGCTTCAGAGAGTGTGCAGCACACGTGATTTTTTTTCTGCGCTGTTGCAACTTGAAGTCATGCAATGCCAAAATCAATACTTTTTTCTGTTAAACTCTACTTTTGTTAGAATGTTCAATAAATTAAGGTTGCACTGATAAATATTTTATATTAACAGTGGTTCAAATTAGGGATGCACGATGCACATCATCAGTATTGGCTGATAAAGGCTTTAAAATGAAATGTAAACAACGGACCAAAATGAACATATCTGCCGATATGACGGGCAGATATGATCTTAAAATATGCACATGCAAGTAGTTTTCTTTTTTTGCCCAGTGCATATTTAAATTCTGCATCTGCCAGTGGGTCATCACGATAAAGAGTAGGTCTAACAATATGTTAATTTCACGACAGGATAGACTTGATCTTCTTGTAATTGGTTGGAAAAAATATGTATATTGGCTTTGGTTAAAATGTGAAAATATCAGCATATATATGAGTATGTCTAATGTGAAAGGCACCTTTTTAGATCAGTGTTTTTCTGCCCACAGCTTTACCGTTTTGTTCAAACTCCTCACCTGCATCAACCTCACTTCGAGTCAGAGCACGCAGCTGTTATCAGCATAAAGCTAAGAATGCATCCTCACTTAGGTGGTTGAATTAGTAAAGGCATCTTTTTCTTTCCATTTCCAGCCTTCTGTCTAGTCTAAAACTGCATGTTCCTTGCCCCTAAAGGGAACTTTCCTAATACAGCCTCCAGAGTGTATAAACTTTAAAATGCTGGCTTGGTGTTTCAGAGTGCATGGGGGAAAACTGAGCTTTTCCAAAACAATGACGTAAGCCAGCTCAGTGAGACATCGGGGGCTGTGAAGTTGAGGAGGGAACGAGTCACCTCCAACTTTGTCTTGTAGTGTGGTGTAGATGTAAACACAGCAAACATGACAATGCAAGAAAATGTTGCTACTTAAAATGTAGTTATTGAGGTTATTTCTTCCTCGTCCCATTATCTGACGGCAGAAACAGAATAATATGTTGATGAGAACAACTATATTGTGAATTAAAACACAGTTTAGGTGATGACAGAGAGCAGGAAGAGACTGCAGGGAGGTGGGGCTGTTAGTCAGCAGAGTAACCTGCTGTGTCATTAGCTTAGGGACACTGAGAAAACAGCTTACTTTCTCTGTGGTCATCTTACACGCTGCTATAACCAATCACACAGCACAGCTGTTGTCGCTAGCCCACATTTATTAGTTGGACAACACCACAACCATGAAATAATGCTTTGCTCAGCTGGGCTGTCCCTTCCGCTCTTTACCACATGTTGGCTGGGATGCAGTTGTTTTGTCGCCCCCACATGGTTTAATTTGAGCATTTGTAAGCTAAACATTTTTAGCCACTAGTGGTTCATCGGTTTATGTCCAAATTCCTGAAAAACTAATGACATTACCCACCAGCCTCCGCTACTTTGTGTGTAATGCTAATTAGCCAATGTTAGCATGCTAACACACTAACCTAAGGTGGTAACTGTGGTTAACATTATCTGCATAAATCATTACATTTACATTATTTTCACTGAGTATGTTAGCATGCTGACATTAGCATGTAGTTCAAAGCACCGCTCTGTGAGCTGCTAGCATGGTTGCAGACTGTTAGTCTTGTGTATACGTCTTTATTTTGTCATTTTGGGTCTTTTTTATTGTCAACTTGAATAAATCATTTTTGACTCAGGCTGCAACACAAGCTTTATTATACTATATCACTGTTGTGCCAGTGTACGTTACCTGCATTTAATTAATTCATTGTTTGCTTGTTAATTACGTGACACTACAATAAACTGCAGCCTCAGTTTGGACTTCTGGACTCGTTTCACTGAATCACTCTTTCTTACATAAACATAAAACATGTAGCCAACAATTGGGAAATCCTCAGTCATTACCCCTGGGATCAGAAAGGCAGGGTTTTTTGCATGGCTGAACACATGGCTACATGGCTTTTGGTGGGTAAATATGAAGTTTTGGAAATGTTCCTGGCTGACGCATGGTGCCTAGAGGGGCTGGCTGGGTCTGAACGGACCAGTCAGCACAGCTCTGCTTTCACTCACAGCCTGGTTTTCCCTCCACTGCTGAGCGGAGGATATGGCTGCTAGAATACAGTACACATACAGCACACAACAGCTCACAACATCTTTGTATGGACAGTGACAAGTAAACACAGAGAATCAAAGTAGCTTCAGTTTTTCTTGATGTTTTTGACTGTTTGATTTTGTGTTTGTGTCCCCATGACGCAGGCTGCATGTGTCTACAAGTAGTGAAGAATTGGTCAACAGCACTATTTTTTTTGTATTTGACTGATTTTCATACAGTATTTCAGATTTTAAAAAAGCAAAGATTAGAGTAAAGAAAAAAAAGACATTATTTTGTGCTGTGCCCATGTCTTGTTAACAGAAGACAGCCCCTGAGAGTTCCCTTTGGGGAGGCCCTGAACCGCAGGTTGGCAACTTCAGCTTTGGTATGGGATTTGGAAGCAGTCTGTATAATTCACACTGTTCTGTTTTCTTGTGGGCGTGCTGGTGAGTGCTGTGGTGAGGTTGAGCTGACAGGGTTTAGTGATGCTGTGTGGCCATGTAGCAGCTGGCTGTTTGGTCAAACTGTGGTGACTGATTCTCCTCTCCTCCAGTTAGCGATGTGGAGGACAGCGAGGGGCTGCCGTCGCTGGACAAACCCGGCTGGTACTCCCAGGGCAACTGGCTGCACCTCCACGAGCTGCTCAAGACCATGACGGGGAAACCGGAGCCCAAGGTAGGCTAGTCACTCTGTACTTTATATTATTGAAGCCACGGGTCAGACGGCTGGCTGAACACCATCTCAGGCTCGCTTTGAGGTTGACTCCGACTTTGGTTTTTGGCAGAGGCTGAAAGAGACGAGGTCTTAGCGGTGAATCGGCTCAGGGATATTCACAGTGGTGTGAGGGAGAGAAGGAACGTGGCTCTTGGCATGGCTGTTGACAGGCCTGCTGTGTGCCAGCATGCTGGGAGTTCACTGATAAAACAGACCCAACAGTGCAGCCAGCTCCTTTCATACTTCTTACTCTATATACAATGGGGCCCATTCTTAGGGACACAGATCAAAGACATCTTCTTGCCTCTCAGGTTTGGTAGAGGACTTAGCTTGACAAAAGCAAGATTCACTTTTTCTTAAAGTCTTGCATAGGCTATGTTTACATCACAGCAACATTGTGATAAAGTACATCTTGATGGAAAAAAATGAAATTGAAAACTTTTTTTTTTTTGGTAATCATGTCACTAACTTCATTACTGATCTGGAGACCTGGCATCCTCATGCTGAAGTTTAATAAGGACAGCAACACAAACTATCAGACAGGTTTCACACAAATTTCCAATTCCAGAAAAAATCCAGAAAAAGTGGGTGGCACTTTACGGTGGGATGCAACAGGGACTAAGAGATTTGCTCAGTTCTGGTTTCTTCCTCAGTTTCTTCACATATGACAAAAAAGTTTGCTAAATTTACCTTAATTACATTTTTATTTCACATTTTAAAATGTGCCAAAATCTGAAATAGATAAGAAATAGACATCAAAATCATTAAAATTCTAAACACTCTTAAAATGTCATAACTGGAATTTGTGAGATGAATTTGTTGGTTGTTTTCAGGCATACAAAGTGTCCACACCAACTTTGACACTTCCTAAGAGTTCGCTGTAGTATTATATAAAAATAAATAATTATTCAGCTACAGACAGGGTACAAATAGAGGGAGAAAATATATTGAAGTGAATAGACTTTGAACCCTCAGCAGTCTGAATTTGAGCCAGCCACAAAAAAAACCAAAAACCTCACATCAGACAGTCTAGTGAAAGCTTTTGGGCTTACGGCATTTTGTGAGGAGAGGAAACATGCTGTCCCACACTGGAATGTCTCATCTGTAGGAAAAATCTATCAAACAGTGCAGCGGTCTAGAGTAAGCTCAGGAGGAGTGTTGATGTGTGTTGTCTCTGTCAGATGAAACAAATATTAGAATTTGGCGCTACAGCCCTAAATTTAAAAGTAATACAAATTAATTAGTCACCTCATTTTATAGGACAATACCCGTGCTTCTCTACATGAGGTAGAGAAGCACTAACCAACTTTAATTAGAGTCATTTTTATGCCTCCGTGCCGGCGACAGCTGTTGCCAGAGGCATTATGTTTTAGGGTTGTCCGTACGTTCGTACGTATGTCTGTCCCACCATATCTCAGGAACACCTTGACGGAATTTCTTCAAACATTTGGTGGTCCGAAATGAGGGAGAGAGATGAGTAATATAGGTCCCAGGGCAATGTAGGTCAATCATGGTGGGCGTCTTTACCCCTGAGCCAAGTTGCACCCATTACAGCGAAAGTTTGATTTCATTGGGTTTGTTATGATCAATAGATTCACAAGCAAATCTTAAAAATCTAGCATGCAAATTTGTGCCACGTACCAGTCCCCATATTGCTTACTACTGAGGGAACTGAGACGCGCATTCAACATCCGGACGGTGGCGTGTAAATAACGAGGAACTTTGTGATGCGGTCTATTTTTCTTTTTACACTTCTGTACCAACGTGGACTGTTGAAAGAGAACCTGTGTATATACATGCTAATTTTGGTGTAAAAGTGGTACAAGAGAGTCCTAAATCAAGGAAGTTGCCATATTAGCTGTCTTGCACCATCCAGTTTAAATGCATGCTATACAGAATTGGCTGGTTGCTGTTTGTAAATACACTATTCAAAGGTGCAGTATGTGGTTCTGGAGAATGATTGTCGAGTCTCATTCCCAAGTCGTCAAAAATACCAATGCTTTGGGTTGGTGGCACCTCAAATAAATCTTTCTGAAAGATGGTTTCTGTCATTTTAGGTAGTTGTTATCCCGCTGATGTATGTTCAAGTGTTAATTTCTCTGATCAGTTTGGTTTTAATTTGTTATTTAATGCTTTAAAAACAGGATGAAACGTTATGTTTGACAGCTGAGCCCTGCTCGAGATTGGGTGGCCGGGTGTATGGGCGGGAACTTCATGCCATGGCTCCACTGCCTGGTTGCCACTGCACAGACTCTGGCTCCGAATGATGTCACAAGCGCAAGATGTCAGCGCTCGTATCCGGGATATTTTGGCTAGCATGTTTAAAAAAAATAAAAAATCTTGCTTGCTTTCTTTTTGTCACAACAGTCACTCTTAATATTCTTTACATTAACTTATATCTGTTGTCAACAGTTGATCTCTACATTTTCCCCAGAAGTAGAAAATTATGGGAAATACAAATTGAATGATAGCTCCATTTGTTTATCTTCCTAAAGGGACATGGACTGCAGGCAGAATTGGAGGGTATGGCTAAGACTGTTTCTCCACTTCTAAGCTTCCAACACCACATATTTTGCTTGGACACGCAAATCAATTTTTGCTTTGCCACTTCCTGGTGTGACTGGCTTGTGTTTAGAGAAGTTGCCTGTGAATGTTACTTCACTTTGTTCTTGCTGCCAACCATGTAAGGGTTTGTAGAAGGTAATATTTCTAATATTTCAAATCAGTGTAAAGCTTGTGGGTATTGTAGTCACTCAGAAGATGAAATAATAAAAGAAGGAAACATGACAGCTGGCTGTACAGATCAGGCAAAGGCGGTCCACCCAGGAGTACCCGTCATCGTCTCCCCCTCCTCCCAGCCCTCGGCTCAATGCCCCCTCTGTTCCCCAGCCACGTGGAGAAAGCTCTCGCGGAATTCAGTGTCAACCTGCACTTATGGCTGCTTTAAGCACTCCTCTGGGCTGACCCGAGGTACTCTGTGCTTTCACTTCTCTCCACTTTCACCTGACAGGACTTGATGCAGGTGGGCTGAAAAGAGGCATTCAGGGAAGATTACAATTCCCTCCCTGCACAGTGCTGAACCTGATGGGGTCAGACAGAGCTGACAGGACATGATAATAGAGATTCAGGCCTGTAAAGGGGAGTTGTGGTCATTCTAAAGTGTCTGTGCTGTTTTTATTAGTTACAGAGGAGTTTGAATTCAGGGCTCTTACACCTTCAGCTGGTACAAAAGGGCATACATACTGTATCAGTCGTGGTTTAGCCTCTCTGCACTGGTTCTCAGTCAGTTTTAGAACTGATTTTAAAGTCCTCCTCCCGTCAGAACTGTGTTTTTCTTCTTATTCCTTCGGTTGAATGTTTGAGCTTCACTGTGTAGAGTGATGTATATGCAGAGTCTGACATTATAAGGCTGTTTTCACATTCATTGCTGAAAATATAAATTTCATCTGTGCTCTTTGAAAATCTGATTTGAAGAGGCGGGGCCTATGAGCATGATTTGTGACATCACAAATAGTTTGGAAGCCAATCCTGCTCCAATATTCAGCAAAACAAGTGATATGTGGAAACTTGAAGCCTCCAGTGCACAAGCACTGAGAATGGACTTTAGTAGGAGACTCTTCGTGTGAAGTAGTCAAACTTTGTGACAATGACTAATAGATAGATGTCATTTTAAGGATTTTAACAAGACTTTAACTTTATGGAAAAGCCATATTGGAAAAAAATTATTACTCAAAGCACAGTGTTTTATACTATACATCTTTAAACATAACTGGAGTGAATCTTTAAGATTTTGCTGGTCACCTTTAAAGCACTTAGCTTGCAGCTACATCGCTGAATTGAGTCCGGCCTCAAGACTAAAGGTGACCGGGCCCTCAGCTCTGGAGCTCCCTGGGATCCTGGTTCAACTATGTAAAGCACTTTCTAACTTGGTTTTAAAAAGTGCTGTAAATGAAGTCTATTATGAGTGTTATTATTCATTATTATCACCGTTGATGACCATTTGTTTAACAATTAAAACAACTCCCATGATCCCACACTGCTCCAGCATGTCATCAGACTACATCCTTTGTTTCCATTGTGTTATTGAGACACACCTCGTGGCAGAAATGACATACAGTGCATATACGTTACTAAGGATATCTGCCTTGTTCTGCTTGGTCCAAACTGCATTAAAAAACATCTGTAATCATCTAATTCTGTGTGCAGAATTTTTCACTATGGAAAAAATAACATAATATAATCTTTTGGGACTGAATGTGGGTCCAAATAACAAAATGGGGTTTTGTCTTGCTGTCCATTTGGGCCCCTCCTCTCCCTGAGCTCCAGGCCCCACACAGTGTGCAGCACAATGGGTTCATTAAGGCCCCTCTGCATGCCTGCAGCCCTGTTTACCTGGGCCTGGCTTGGGCTTTAACTGCTCCTCTGAGTGATGAGCTGATAAGAGACGAGGGTCCACAGGCCCACACTACATGTCATCTTAAAGCTGCAGTAAGCTGTTTCTGATAGCAAGGAGACAGGAAATGGACCCTAAAACACAATCAGCAATAAGGATTTTGTAAGGATTAGCCAAGTGGTGGAAAGAGAACAAACAGAGGCCAGAGTGGTGTTCACACGCGATGGCATTTTGTTTTCTGGTCGTCTGTTCATCCCATTCTCCTGAACATGATATCTCAGGAATGCCTTGAGGGAATTTCATCAAATCAATTACAATTTGGTGGTCAAAGGTAACTGTGACCTCACAAATCAAAAAGTTTTTTGCCGTAACTCAAGAATTCCTACGCTAAATTTCACACAAATGTCTGGGATGTCATGATGACATTTTATATCCAAAAGGTCAAAGGTTAACTTCACTGTGACACTACAGTGTTTTTTGGCCATTATTCAACACCATAACTCAGGAACAGAAGGAGAGATTGTGACCATATTTCACATTTGGTCAGATACTGAATTGGTGACATTAATCTTGGGTGCCCACTTTGAAATTGTGCTACAGGCCATGATAGTAGTTTAACTGAAACAGACTCCATTCAATGCATAGACCTAAAAGATATCCAGTTCTGTGACTATACAGCCTGTCACTGATTTATTTATTTTTATTTATTTTGTTCCTTTCTTTAAGGTTAAAAAGTCTTTCGGGAGTCAAGTGAATCCAAGATCCTAATCCAAGAAGATGCAGTACTATCCTTAGTTCCAAGAAAAATCTCCAAAGTAGCAAAATGACATTGGGAAGAAGTAGAATTCATCAACTCCATCACTAGAAAATAAAGCCCGACTCCAGCCACGTTATAAGATAAGATAGAACAATATTAATCCCGAAGGAAATTCTTGGGCCAGAGATTGCTCCAAAATACAGCAACAAAGAATAAGGCAAAAACAATAGAAACAAAAACAAGAGAATATAAGTGAAGTGTAAAACCAGTGCCTCATAGATAACAATAGAAGTAATATAAGTTAAGTAAAAGAGAAAAAAAACATATATATATTATAAATGAACTAAAATAGAAAGTAGTATTGGGAATGAAAAAATGTAATATTGCACGATATTAATATAATAACTGTACATGATCAATGAAAGTAATATTGCACATAATGTGGGTATTATTGTTGTCAGTCTGTGATGTAATTATTGTAGTGATTGTAGGTTACAGCACTGATGCCCTCCCCTCCCTCAACACACACACACAGACAGGCAGACCGTGTAAACATGGAGAGTGACTAAAGTGTTGCACTAGCTTGGAGGTGGAAGATGAGTTCATTTCAGGATTTGCTGGTTGCTGTTTGTAAAAGTCTGATTCAAAGTTTCTCTCCAGCTCATTGGGGGAGACGGAGAGAGACAGATGGGAACAGAGCAGTGAAAAACAAAACGTTATTTTCTGATTGTTTCATGACGGTTATGTTCTAAAGCACACTAACAATCCTGTGGGAAGGTGGCAGATTTCATCATCAGAAACCTACATCAGGTCACGTAGGAAAGAGTTTTTAGGAGGGCTCGGGAAAATAGCACTTTGACACTAAAACGTGCATACTTGGACCTATATTTGAACGTTTACATAAGGAACACTAAAAATAATGGACCCGCCCTTTAAAGATCATAAACACAGAAACATCTCATATATTATTTGTAGCTCTCAACTGGAATTGATTTGAATCCATTCATTAAATGTATAACACATGCTGTAACACACGTTTTCTTTGTGTTGGCTCAGCATGGGGATTATAAACTGCACTGTGGCATAGCAAGTCACAATCAGCGTTAAGCATAAACGACGGCTCATTTCCAACCAATGAACAGTCGTCCTGTGTGGATGTGTTCAGAGCGGTGTCTGCCCCCGCTGATCTAACAGTATAACCTGCAGTCTGGTTCATTTCATGGGGGTGTCCCTCATGCAGAGCTCGGTCTGGTTCAGGCTAATATATCTGTATCCCATCCACAATGAATCTCTTCTGGAATATGTTGCCTCTGTGCTGGAATCTTGGCCTCAGTCAATATTTATCATAGTGATTCCATGACTGCGGCTGCGGCACTGCTGAACAGTGAGAGGTGCAGGGCTCTTTGGGGTTACCAAGACCAACTGGGGGCAGTTCTGGGAAAGTCTGGTGGAAATGTGACTCCTGCAGCCCCCCCTACCCACCGGCTCGGCCCGCAAGCAGCCCCCGATCAGACCGTGTGTTTGTTTACATGTGGAAGCACTGTGAGGGGGAGGGACGAGACACAGCTAATAGAATGCCTCACATCCTCTTTATGGCCTCCTGCAGAAGAGAGTATTTAGTTACACACACACACAAACAGGTACGTGTGTAATCCCCATTTGTGATGCACGGAAACAGTTTACATGATGCAGGTTTTCTGTGTTACCAAGTTCATCCTGTGATTTTCACTGGATAGCTCTCCCACACAGCCGTGTTGCACACATATTAGTGAGCCTAAATACAAGGTTCAGGTCTACAGATTTCATTAAGATGGGATGTTGGCTTTGGTTTGGAAAGAAAAGGCAGAAATATTTTAAAAATTCAGCCTTGAGCTACAACCCGGATATGAGAACCAGGCAGCAGCAGGAGAGCTCTAATTTTGATCAAATATGTCTGACACAATGAAGGCCTTGCTTTAGAACAGGGTGTACTTTTAAACATGATACTTTTATTTCACTTGAAACATTTCTTTTGCTTATTTTTTTTAAGCAGGGCTGAAATGGCTGTGTGATGCGAGCCACTCATAGTGATGTAACCTCAGTTTTACAGAGTGCTTCAGCCTCTTGGAGCTCATCATTTGAATTTTCAAGCCCACAACTCAGCCACAAAAATCTCAAATAAATTCCAACCATTTCAGTTTAGTAGTATGAAAATCTATAACCACAGAAATAACTGAAATGACCAACTCGATAAGTTAACTTTTGTTGTGAGGACTTTTAACATTAACCTGCATTATTTGACAAGAAATAGTGCAAACTCTGCAGTCACTTAGAGGGGTTACACTCCCTTACTTTCTCACTGTACAGAAATGAGTAGTAAAATATAAAAAGAGTAAAGTTGTTGTCCTTTCACTTTCCAGCCTCTTCTGAAAGCCTTTCCCCTGTATTCAGAGCGTCAGCAGACTTCTGTCACTTTAATCTCGAGCGTTCTCCACTCCTCACTCCGTTTCCTCTCCCGTTTGAAGGGAACAGAAATGCATGGTTGTTGAATTTGAAAGCTTTGAGTGAAGTGCACCTGCACTTCACTTTTGGAATGTAAAGCCTGCCTCAGCTTGCTTTTCTTTCCAGACGTGGAGGACGAAAGATGTGATGGTCAAAAGAGGTTGTGATGAGTTTTGCAGACTCATCGTGTCTGGTGTAGTTCACCCTTGGGGGCCATAAGACATATGCTATCTGACTTTGACTGCGGCTGAGTGAAGAATTCAGCTTAGGTGCAACTTTAGCATACCACTTAAACTATTGTGTAGCTGTTGAAAGTAAACAAGCTGTCCTCTCTGTCACCTTCTTTTTTCCCCCCTGCAGGTAGTGTATTTTGGAGATAGCATGAGGTCGGACATGTTCCCTGCCAGCAGCTTTGGGAAGTGGGAGACGGTTATGATCGTGGAGGAAATGGAGGGGGAGGGCGTCCCGAAGAGTGATGCGGCGATGTCCAATGAGGCCCAAGTGGAGCCGTTGGAGAAAAAGGGAAAGTTTGAGGTAAGTTCACTGAAGCAGCTGTTTCCGTTTAGCAGCCCCAACCCTTGGCTCAACCCCCACCTTTAACTCCCCAACCCCCACCGCCAACTCTGTGAGCTTCTTCCTCTTCCTCTGGCCTAATGCCAATAAGCTTCTTTTGCTTCCCTGTTTTTGATATGTGTATGTCTCCTTTAAAGCATTATGGACAAGTTGGACACTGTCACGTGATGGAGAAACATACAACAAACATATAAAATCAGGCATGTTCACTCAGGTTCATGTTAAAGGTGAGATGGAAAGCAGTCCAAGCAACATATCAGGGGTTAATTTTTTATCAAGTAGAAATGACACATCAAATGGCAAGTCCACTGATTTTACACATCAGCATGCTTCGACGTGTTTGGCAGTGCTACTGCATATGTAGAAACGGTTGTATAAAGCCTTTAGTGTCTCCAGAGGGAGCTGTGTAAAGTCTGATAAATTGCCTTAAGTGATGTCACTTGAGTCAGCGTCGGCAGGGTCTGAAGACTACGAGTGTTAAAATGAAAAAAGAAGCGTTGGTGTGGAGTTAGAAAGAAGTGAAGTTACCAGACCTCCTCATCTCTGCTGCAGGCTACAGGCTGCATTTGCTGCTACTAGCATAACACACCCCAATCTCTGACTGGCCTGCCTGCAGTCGAGTTGCATTGTGGGTAATGTTGGTGCCAGGTTGTGACAAGGAAGAAGAATTTGTGGAATAAATAAGACGATATCTCTGGTTCTGCTGCATTGATTTTGATACTTTTTGAACTGTCCTTTGTGAGTTTGGAAAAGTTGTAGGAGTGCAATGCTGAATTGGTGGCATACGCTTTCAAGTAATTGCCTGTCACAGAGCAGCTTTTTTAAAAGCAGGATGAAGGAGAAGACATTGAAATAAAGAAACAGCATTGTTCTTGTGTTGTGGTTTTGAGCTATTAGTCCTTGCATTGTGAGTATGATAAGTGCAAATGTAAGATGAGACTATCCTAATATATTGTTACATAACCATATTTGGTTTAGCTTACATACATATTTGTTTGTTAAACAGTGTTTTCAAATATTTTAAAAACCCCCTCTACTCAAAAAATTTGTTTTTCTTATGTTTACATCCCCTAAAATGTCTGACCTGGACTATACTGACTTGTATCTGTCTAAAGTTTGTCACTAGAGAAGTGTTTTCACATTCCTCTACTCACTTCCTCTGCTCTACTTATTGTACGTTTCACAACCCTTAACGCTGTTTCAGCCACTGCCAGATACAAGCTAACCAGTAATGTTAACCAGCATCTTTTGTTTATGTAAATAACATAAACACTAACTACTAACTACACTTAGCATTCTGATACGTCTGCTAGTTACTGATTTTGGTGCTCAACAGACTCCTCATCTGAGTCCGGGTCTGACTGAGGCTCAAACATGTAACGTTACGGCTGAACCTCTCCCATGTTTCCTCTAACACCAGCCATCTTGATGCGCACTGATCTTTCACCGGTCAACCTAGTGCAAACAGCGGTGGCGGGCAGGGCACAAGGCCTGTGATTCATAGAGCCAGAATTTCTCAGTGAGAAAAAGAGAGTAGATGTGCTTCCAGCCACTTTTCAGGGTTTTTAAAACTTTTTAATGTGGGAAAACCATTAAATATTAGTCATAGAAGAGTATTTTTATGTTCTTTAGAACTTGTCTGGAGGGGAACTTTAATGTTACAAGAGAAAAGACTCAGGATGAGGACTGACCCACATGTTTGGCAATTGTAACACTTCTCGGCTAACGTTGGCTGGACTTGCTGAAGTGTTGAAAGGAGGACAGAGCTGCTAATGTTAACCTAAACTGTAATAGCATCCACGACCAACTTCACATAGAGGAAAAATACGTCACATTGGTGTGGTACTAGTTATAAACAGGGCTTCTTTTTTTTTTTTACCGTAACATCGCATACTAATGTAGTCAGTTAACAAAGTGCTCCTTGGCCTTTGATTAGCTAGTACCGTAGCTATTAGAGTAGTTAGCCAGACATGCTAATGATTACATCTTTTATTAGAGCACATAAACTTAATCCATTCCTTACCTTTTTGCACTTTCTGGTTTTGGAAAAGCTAAAAAAAAGACATCAACCTCCAAACTCTGAATATACTGAGTATAATAACACCACGCTTTAACATGTGGAGAAACCCAAAGACTGACCTGCCATGCCTACTTACAGTTGTTAAACTATGGTTGGACAATCACTGTTTGGGGGGAGAGGTCAAGGAATGGTCATTAACCTGGTGAGTGCAGTATTAGCGCTGTCATAAAGTGGAGTTATCCTAAAAGTAAATGCATTACTTTGGTTTTATTTTGTTATCACAAACACCACTTTGCTGTATGTCAGGAATTACTTTAAAGTACAAAGGAACATTTGTAACTCCACTATGACTGCTGGCGTAGCATTAAAAATAATTTTGATGACATTTAATATAGCCATTTTTGGTCCAAAAAAAATGAAAGAAAGTAAAAATATGCTTATATCAGCTCCTGATACCCATCTTGCAGATCAGATCCTCCTTTTTTTGGTTCCTTTAAAAATCTTATATTTAGAAATATTTGGTGCAAATCTCTGTGTCAACTTGATGATTACAGATTTTTGTTATCCTCTCTCTGAACAGTTCCTGTTGACATTAGCTTATATTGCACAATGCACTAAATTATCATTTCGTTTTGCACCTTACCACATCCATCATTGAGACACCATATCCTGTTGACACACAACGATTGCTGCTCAGCAGATCTTTCTGCCTCTAAAATCTAGTGATGTTCTATGAGTGATCATGAGTAACAGAGCAGGGTATTTCTCAGGAATAATGATTCATACAGTATAACCCTGGATGCTGCTTGGGAGTCTTGCTGTACTCCCAAAGCTCAGGGTAGAATTCCTCTCTGCTTTTATCAGGTCTGCACATGTCTGAAAACGAATGTGAACACAGTTTGATAGTTTGGTTTGTATGTGGACTGTCCCAACAGGAGCAGGGCATGAAGGCACCCTCTGCTGTGTCCAAGCAGTGGGGCTCCTACTTTGTGGACCTATATAGAGGTGGAGGGGGTGACGAGGAGAGCCCCAAACTGACCTGGTGCTGCCACTGCATTCACAAATACAGCACCATGGCCATCCCAAGTGTGGAGCACATAGCAGGTACTTGAAATGAGAGAAAATGCTGTTGCAGACAGTGTTACAGTGCAATGTTAAAGCCGTGTTAAAGGGACAGTTCACTCCAAAATACAAAATACATATATTAGCTCTTAGCTGCAGTGCTATTTATCAATCCATGTACACCTTCTGTGAGGGGATACAGAAAGAAAATAGTTCCTTCATGAAACTGCTCACAACAAGGTCTGTGGATCATCTTGAGTAACCAGGTCATGATTTCTGGAAAGAGACATTGCTGTTGAGTTTTGTATGCATTTTTTGGCGCTTTGAGCAATACATCTAGTTCCATTATATTGGAGAGAAGGCAGACATCTCTACAGCTGATATCTCCAAAACTGAGCAACTCACACCAAAACAATCTAGACGGATAAATAGAACTGCAGGTAAGAGGAAAAATATGTATTTTTGATTGGGTGACCTGTCCCTTTAAGCTGGTAGTATGTCTGGCGCAAACAAATAACACAGTCATGTCATATTTACCATTCAGAGTATTTTTTTTATAACAGACAGATACTGTTTTCAGTCACTGAATAGTTCCAGTCTCTGCTGTTCCATTTTATACAACATGCAGTCTCTTTGAGCAGCTGCCAGAGAAAGTCACTTCCTGCATATGTTTCAAATTAAAAGCCTACCAGAAAAGGCAGGGAGCATGCACTCTGAGCTGCTATAAAGTTGTCTTATGAAACATCTGTGCAGGAACGGTGGTGTTTCATTGACATTAACTTAGCATCGACTTAACGAGCTTAAAGAGAGTGACAGCAAGGTTTTTTTTGCTAACAGGAGGAACTAAAACTACAGACGAATAAGAATGACATATCTGTTCTGATGGCAAGAATGTTATGAATGAAGTACATTATCCTGCATTCATCACGATCAGCAGGAAGGGTCGAGATTTAGACCGTAAGCAGAGAAAAATCAGAGAAGATGAAGGCTTCTTGTTAATCTACAAAAACAAGGAGTAAGGCTCTCTCTCTCTCTCTTTCTCTCTCTCTCTCTTTCTCTCTCTCACACACACACACACATAAGCCTGTGGTTTTCTATCCAGTTCAGTAAATCCAAGAGTTTCCAATACAATGACTTTGCTCAGCTCATCAACATGCTGACAAAAACAAAACTCAGGTTCTATTTTCTTCAACCAAGCAATGTGAATATGTTTCCCAGCATTCTCCCTGTAAATGCATCTGTTGATCTTAACATGACGTGCGCATGATCTTCTTGCAGGGGCACAGAATGCATTGACTGTAGGGGTGTATGGGAATATCGTTGATCTGTGGTCCGTGCAGATCACCCCCCATGTGGTCTGCAGATTAATTTCAAAATTGAACCATCATAGTGTGAAACACAGTTTTACGGCCAACAGTCCCATGCTGTGTTTCACTCTGAAGCGCAATGAGCGACTTATTTAAAAGCCGTCTGTTTCTCCTCCATTGAGTGAAATCCCGTTGGCTGTGACTTCGGACATTTTCAGTGGTCTAACTGGGAAACTGGACATGCTTGTCATCATAGAAATAGATCATGAGAGTGTGATATTCATTGTAACTTCAGAAGTATCTACTGTTTTCCCTTTGACTCACAGCTCCACTCTCACCAGAGCAGCTCCAGTCTCTCTTCATGACATGTAACCAATCAGATAGAGCTGATGGGCGGGACATTGAGTGAGGCTAGACAGTGGTGACCATAGATTATTAAAAGAGCTTATATTACAATACTTATTTAATTAAATAAATAAATAAATAAATAAATAATAAATAAATAAAATTATAATACTTATAATACATCTATATCTGTGACTACAGAGCACAATTACTTTTACCCTAACCCTTTTACCTTTTTGCTGAGCCAAGTCCGATCTGTGACTCAAAAACCATGATACGATCCGAACCGCAAGTTTTTTGATCCGTCCCTAATTGACTCACAAAACACGCCACAGTTTGGCTGAAACTCAGGTCAGACAGCTTCAAGGGTTCAGTATGCACCAAATGAACTCGGTCCAAGGCAACAGTGTTTTCGAAGAGCCACATTGGAAGTTGGGCCGTAAAGCCTGCCGTCATTGCCTCCTTCAAGCCTGCCTGCATCCCACTGCCCCCTGAAGTCTCTCCAAAAACTCACATGTCTTTGTAGTCCTGACACAATGAAATGTGGTGGTACTAGCGTGATTGTAAGATTGTCTCTTGTTGAAAAGGTAACAATGGTTTGACGATCTAACAAGCAGTTCATTTTAAGTATAATGAGGCCTTCATTCAAGGGGTATAGTTTCTGGGTCTGCACCTGGGCTTGGGAAATGTAACCAAATGTTTTTGCTGAGCTGCTCCCAGATTTTGACCAACCACCATTGTGAAGGCACCTGAAGTGTTGAGATCTTTTGAGACTCCTGTTTTATCTTCTTGAATCATCACCTCATTAAATAAAAATCACTTTAGTCGTTATTTTTTTGGAAAATTTGGTTTGAAAGACCTTTTGTGACTTTACAGACGTACCGAGAAAAACATATGAGTAATCAGCTACTCGCAGACATTTCAGACAGTTCTTGTAAATTATGTGAAATAGTACAGATAGTTGCCTGGAAGACATAATTATAAGCATGATGATTATATCTAAAAAAAAAAAATGGTCAACAGGAATTTACGCAGTTTGTAGTGAAAGCCATAAAGCTTGTCTCACCACTGGCAAAGTAATCACAGACGGCTCTGCAAGGTTGTTATTTGAAAAATTAGCAGCAAGTATTATCAAGTCAGTGAGTCAAAATTAAGAAGCCAATAATTTTACACCTGCTCACTCTAACGTTAATGTTGTCGTGCCATAGCAGGATTGTCAGGGTGAAGACCCTCTTAACATATTGCAACGCTGTTTTCCCCTATTCATTTTCTAAGGGACATGAGTGCTTCTCAAGGCATTGTAGCCAGCTGCATTTGATATGCTTCCAAACATTCATACCTGCATACATTCTGCATACTTTCTTACCTCCACACACCTGGCCAACCACTGAAGTGGCTCTCAATGTGGGATTGTTGTGTCTGGAAAGTTACAAAAACAAGGTGTGGGGGGAGAGGAAGAAAAGTGGTTAGAACGAGGCACATGGCTGAAAAACAACAATGAGAGCTTAAAATCCTGGTCAAGGCCAGACAGACAGAAGACATGATGCAGTTTAACATAATACAGTATTACCCCGTGTCTCCTCAAGAAGGTGTTTGTAAGCCATGTGCAACTGTCATGTTCCTTTGACCGTTTGTAAGAGCAGCTGTAATTTAAAAACAACTACCAAAACTTTAAAACACATTTTTCCTTCAGAGAGGTCCAGAATATTTAATTTACATATTAAAATCATAATTACTTTTAGGTTCTGTTTTCAGCACTGTCGCCTTTTCATCTCACTTGAGTGTGCAGGCCAGTAATTTATGATTTGTTTTATGCCAGATGTCTCTTCTGAGGCAAAAATATCAAACACAAATGAGTCCAACATTCTCTGGCCTGAGTGATGTTTAGAACAAAGTGTGCTTTTCCACTGAATGTTGGATTATTACTCTAGAAGGTGCAGTTTTTGATTTCACATATTTAGCATGCCTTTTTGGTAGGTAGTCTTACAAAAACACACAAAAATCACAAAAAGGTGGTTTTTACCTCCATTTAAATGTTGAGGGAAAAAATGTGAAGAAAAGCCTTTCCTATAGCCTCCTACTTTGACTGATTTGAAAAATGTAAATGCTTTTGTTCTTCGCTCAGCTAGTACTTTACGTGCTGGAAAGGAAATTATAAAATTCCACTGTGGACATTAATAGAATAAACATACAGGTGGCCAACACATGTACTGGCTAACTTGCACTTGACTTTCCTGTTTGACTTTACTATTTCCAGATCTCCCTCTGGATTACAAGTTCCCTAGGTTTTCTCCTGACAAGCCCTGCACCACCGGCTACTACCCCAGGCCCCCGGATTCTTTGTTAAAGAGGTGTGAGAGTTTGTCATAAAAAAATAAATAAATAAAAATAAAAACGTCCTCCCTCAACCCTCTGCCTCAGGAGAGGAATGTGCCTCCATTTTTGCCTGTAGTTTTCCACCTGATCCTGCCGCCATCTGTGGAGCAAAGGAAGCATACACTCCTCACTCATCCAGAGAAACCATGTGAATGTAAGCCACAGTATCTGTAATAACGCCTAACATTTGAACGTTGTTTCGTGGTTTAGTGTATTGTACACGTGGAAATACAACATAATAAGTGTGCGTGTGTGTATGTCTGCATACAGTAATAATAGGAAATGTAGTGTTTTTATTGTTTCATGTGTGAAGACCCTATTATTTTCTCAGAAAAATCCGATTTCTTTTAACTTTCCCGAAGTAAAGATTTTACTGTCTCTTTATCCTTGAAGTGATTACCTCAAGAATGTTATCCACTGTAAGCAGTACCCAGATGGTCACAGTGTGTTTGTCCCCTAAAACCCTTTGGAGTCATTGTGTCAGTATTTCTGTACAACACTGTTATTGTGAATTCTTTTTTTTAAAGAGGAAATTGACAACTTTTTTGCTTGAACTTATCGTTATGAAGTAAATGGCTATAGGAAAATTTAGATTGATTCCTTATAAGCATTGCTCTCACTATGCTATTTATGCTGCCACCAGACTGAAGTGTTTGCGGAAAAATGAAAGTTTGATTTACGGCACAAAGGAAGTGTCTCAGCCATTAAAGGAACTAAATCAGGAAGAGGCATTGTTCTCCCTGGTCGCAATCCGTAGGTAACAGTGGAACAAATGGAATGGCTGCAAAAGAAGAGGAACCCTGCTGATGGAGAAGGCGAAGGAGAGTGATAGAAACTGAGGTAAAACAAGAGCAAACAGATGGGTTGCTAGCAGTAGCCATGTTGCTAACTCTTTCTTTGCGACCACTGCGTCACCAATGATACCACTTAGAAAAACGCTATGGAGAGGAAAGTTGTCTATTTCCACTTTAAATATGGTTTTACTGTATACATTTTAGGAACCTGAACATGAGTTTTAAGGTCAAATGTTTTCACCGTGTCAGTTTTGTAGAGAGTGTTAATCTTCAGGTCATTGTTGCTAAAGAACTGGCACAATGCTGCCCTTTGTGTTGGCTGTTTCAAAAAACACAACTTTGGGAAACACTTAATAATGGATGATGAAGACTATGCTAGATGTTTTCTGTATTATTTTTGGTGCAACAGTGACATGTGCTTTTTGAGTGATTGTGTAAAAATGTGGACTACTTGTGCTTCATTCATATGCAGATCGAGATATGCTTTAGCCGACTTCTGAATGGTTATTTTGTCGGTGTGCATAGACAAGTTGTGCCATAATATTTAAGGAACGCTCAGTTTGGGAGAAATGTGTGGAAGTTTGATTGTTGGTGTTGAGTCAAAGAAGAGTGATTTCTGGTTTATCTCCATGCATCCGGGAAGTGTGTAGCCTAGTTTAGAACTAAGAACGGACCACAGCAAAACTGTTATCTTCAGTCCAACATGGAAAAATACAACTTGCAACAATTCCAAAAATTAAATGTTTCATCTTAATAGCTAGTAATCTTGTCACAAAAAAAAGACCTCCAAGAGTTCTGTGGGTACTGCAGAGTGAGTTGGACTGTGTGTAAACTGGAGGTCTTCACTGGTCCACTTTGTTCAGCTGGGAGCCCAGTTGTGCCAGGTCCAAACTGTATTCTGTCTAACTGGGACTGGGTGTGATCCCGTCCCATTCCCAGGTGTTGGGTTTGTCACGTCTAATACCTTACTGGATCCAAGAAGACTCGGTATTATCTATCATCTATTTGGGTGAGTTGATGTCGACCACTAATCGGCTCAGGTCTAATTATCCTCCTGTAGTCTGTTTAGATCAAGTCTGAATGTCCTTGGGTCAAGTCGGGTCTCTTATTTTGAAAATTGATGTAAGTTTGGGGAGGTTTTCTATGGTTCAGTTTAGGATTGGGCCTAAAATTTTCATTAAGATTCTCATATAAATGCGTAAAGAGGACAGGAAGAGGACATTTGAGACACTACATGGTAGGGCTGTGATTTTTTTCAAAAAATCAAATTTAAACAAA
Organism: Hollardia meadi; assembly: GCA_037974645.1. Classification (NCBI taxonomy): domain Eukaryota; kingdom Metazoa; phylum Chordata; class Actinopteri; order Tetraodontiformes; family Triacanthodidae; genus Hollardia; species Hollardia meadi. Next base: position 252,677 of record JBBPCS010000041.1, on the reverse strand, counting down.
TGATCGCTAACAAGTAATTAGTCTAAATAATTTGAACAAAGTCAGCAAATAGCTTTATATTAGTCCATGACTTTTTTGTTCCAAAATTCAAAATTTTTCCCATGTTACTTGGTTTGGTGCCATCTGTTCAGCACAGTTAGCTAGTTTTACTCCATTTTGTTTGTAAAATGCATGGTCACTTCGACTGTCAGGCAGTCCTCCCTCACAAACGTCTTACACTGGAGTACATCACAGGCCTCTTCTACCAATGCACTGTGAATTAGTTTCAGAGAGCTCATTAGATATACTATGTAGCTACTGCTGGTCACAAATTGGCTCATTCTAAACTCATAAAACCAAAAGATCTAATTTTTACAAGTTTTACACAAACAAGATACAACATGTAAATAAAACTAGTTTTGATTTCTTTGAAAGTACTTTTGACAGAGCCAGACCAGCTTCTTGGCTAGCTGCTAGCTATGTTGTGTTCTGCTAGCTACAGTAGTTTCTTTTAGTCTTTGTTCTAAGCTGGGTTAAACATCCTGGACCATCGCTATGCTAACCAGACAAAGATGAGACCAATTTCAAATTTCTCATCTGGCTCTGAGTAAGTCATCAAACGAGAAGATTTCCCAAACATTGAAGTGTTGAAGATGACCATCATCTCACAAATGAAAAGAGAATAAATTGACGGTAAGCAGTGTAGAACCTTCAGCATTTATGTGAGATTGGTCATCCAAAGTGAATTATTACTTGTGCTGTGTGTGCAAGTGTTTTATGCATACAGCTGTTGTGATTGTACTCCTCTTTTCTCATCTGACCTGGAGAATTTGACATGCACATTTGCCTTATGTTGGAATCATTTGTGTTCTTAATTTCTTTAAAACACAGGGAAAGTTCAATTCTGTGTTTCAGTGTTCAAGTACTGTCAATTAAATAAAATGTTCTACAATTTTCTTACATTTGGTTTTCACTTTTTGAGTCAAGCTTTTGCAAAAATAGACTTGTACTGCACGCATTCACAGTTGAGTTGTGTTGCACGGGTTTAAACGGGAACACCTGAAGCCAAGACTGAGGCATGAGCTAGTTTACTCTAATTCATGATAACAGTTCATTTGTAAATGGGAAGAGAAGCAACAAACAATTTTTTTCACATTTAAAATGGGTATTTTATTTCATTTCACTTCCCTTGTGTCTCCAAAGCAGCTCTGCAACACAGGACATTAAACTGATCAGTAATCCTTCAGGGAAATACTTATCTGTACTCATGATGAAGGAAAATCCTCATTGGGTAAGTCTATGAAAAACCTGTTCTGTAAATACAGTAATTCTCTTACTCTTGTGATCAAACACATTGATTTGAAGCTCAACTCTGAGGCTGTTCTGTAAATAATTTTATAATAAATATGAAATATAGCAACTTTCGATCAATATACAAATTTCAGGCTTAAATTAACTTCTGGTTAGTCCTGCACACCACCCATTCCGAGTATGGATACAAATACAGATAATTTAGTCAGCAACCGCACTTTTGCTTCTTTTGTTGTTTGAATTTGATGAAAAAATAAAAAATTATACATGAACTGATGTTAAAAGGCCTCTGCATACCCACCCTGGGGGGTTTGTTGACCGTTCTTACTGTTTGAAGACATTTCCGAAACACGACATTTCTACAACCACAGTATAAAAAGTTCTGCATTCTGCATTTTTAAGCTGCACAGCTCAGCCACTCCATTGTTATATTTAGCATTGGCTGCTTGAAGTGTAACAATGCAACTAGCCCATTGATTAATCATTTATGTAATAAAACACACCTATACTTGATTGAAATACTGTTACCGGTTTGTATACTGAGGGAGGACGTCAGACCGAAATATCTGTACATTAATTAATCATATAATTGGAGTGAAGTCCCATTGATGAGGTTTTCTTCTGTGTTACTAATGCTGTGTTACAAGGTCAACAGAATAACTGATTCCAGAGCAGCCATGTTTAGTATCTCAGGGGCTCATTCAAGACAGATTTCTTTTACAGTAGTACATTCAGTTGCTATTTTATTAATTATACCACTTAAAACAACAGCTCTGCAATAAATGATGACAAGATGACAAAATATTGGCAACACATCTCAGTATGTTTCAACGGCACCACAAAATCAATACTGTATTTCCAAAAAGCAATTTCAATAGATTAGACTGCATTAGTTTTAGATGGATGGACCTAATAAACCTGTAACTGAGTTTATACCCAAGGGGAGTGATATGTGTGATACGTAATATTTCCTTGTTTGTCAGGTTCAATTTCCAGGATCTAATTTTGTACTTATTTTTACATGTCGCAATGTGTTCAAGGATGTGGTTGAAGGAAGAGTTGAGATTAAGTAAGTAAAGCTGACAAAAAAGTGCACTTTTCTGTACACAGGACGACATTTCTCAAAGTGGTTCTATGAGAGTTCTATAGGAGTTCATAAATTTAGACTATTTCTGCAAAGTGGTCACCACTCAACGCAGGTAACGGGACAATGATAAATGCTAAAACATACAACATAGTGACATTAGCAGAGAAGAGTCTTGAAGTTATAAACCTACAAAGCAATGTCAATTATAGGGCTACAGTAGGGCTGTCACTATAACAGATTTTCACTACACGATTATCGTGACCAAAAGTATTTATTCTAATATTTTCCTGATATCTATAGAAAATTTGAAATGCTATTAGCCAAATGTATCTTGAACTTTGTTTATTGTGTGTTTTGTCTCTTTTTTGGCAAATGAATTACACTTAAAACATGAGTCTGTAACCATAACTGTACAAAAAGAACAATTACACTATTATCACATGTGCATTATTAACATATCAGTATTTAATTTTTAAATAACACTGTTATCCTCAATATGCGACACCCATAGCCTACAGCAATACAGTATCTATTTAAAATTTGCTAACATCAGCTAATAGCAGCTAACATTAGCTATAAGTGAGTGTGGCCTGCTGAATTGAGAAAGAGGGATGGTGTTCTATTGTTTAGCTATAAATACAGCTTTTCATTTGTAAGAGGAAGCATTTTTTTAAATTTCCTCTTTCCCGATTTAGCCTAAGGATTTTGGAAATGTCTGCCAGTAACCACAACTATCAATGCAATTATTTCAAATATATATATATATATAAAAAAATGGTAGCCTAAGTGGAGCTAACAAAGAACCTTACTCAGCTTCAATTGTTCAACATTGATGCTGATTGATGAAGGACAGTTTTAAGCTTAAAAATTACAAGTCAGGATATAAGTCATGTAGCCTAAGTATCTGTACTTTGGAACATTAATATCCGCTACCTGTTAACCTAGACTAGCAGACTGGTAGGAGGGCGGCCACTTAATTCATTAGGTCTCCTTTAAGCCCCTCTCCCCTGCCGCCCCTCCTCAGTCGCCAGCATGACGCTCCCTCCACATTCACACATTCCTTCCCTCCGCTGTTGAATTCTGTTTCGTCCGTAAAACAAACTTTTCGACAGTATTGATAATCGTTCGGAGATCATAAACTGCGACGGGGAGAAATGACGGTTGTGACGACGGGATTTGTGAGCCCCGGCCGCTTCTGACAGGTAACGTAAACGGCTTTTTGGTTTTTCCCTCCACTGCTCGCGAGTCTTAAAAGTGGTCGACAGGAACAAGGCTACTTTTGTGTGCGCACATTTAAAATCATCAATAACATCGACAGCTGACATTAACCTACTGTAAGAAGTCACTTCAGAGTTTACTGGAGAGGGATTTCTAGAACTGGAACAGGCGAAGGCTTATTACAGGAGACGTTTTGATAAAGATGAAAGACTTAATGGACTACAAGTTAGCATAAAGGTTAAAAAAGTAAATGTAGGGTCCCATTCCCACTTAACAGAAGAGGTATTAGAATCCGTGGAGGAAGGAATGCCTTTTAATGGTATAACCATAATCATTTCTGGTGGTTGACAGTGTAAAACCACTGCTGTTGAACCTTAACAATGTTGGATGATAGATATTAATCGGCCATAACTATTATTTGCTGCTACAAATGACTCAAAGTGCCATGATTTGAGTCTAACTGAGCAGCACAGACACTTAAAGCAGGCTAACATTCGGGACATGGACAGTATTTTGTCCGGGAGTTTGGGGGTTATGACAACAGTGGAAGAGTTTATATTTTACAATGAAAACATGCACATGTCAGGTATTTTCCTGACTAATTCTGATTTGTTTAGATATATTAGGCGAACATAAAATACATTTAATGAACTTGACCTTTAATAATGAATCCTAGTACAACAGCAGTTTTCGATTACTTATTGTTTTATCTTTTCATAGATATATCAAACTGCTCAATGCTTTTGTGGTTAGAAAAATTTGAATGTTTTAAACCTGGTAATAACTCCTCAAAGAATCGGCAAACAAGACTAAGATTCTGACAAAGTCTTGGATACAAACCTTTGACACTTCATACTCGTTGATACTACAGACACTTGACAGTCGGACAATATTGAAGTTTGATACTCAGCCCTATAAGGACTTGGCACTTCACTAGCATATCTGTCATTGTGGAGGCAACTTTGTAACGTGAAGTTTTACACCTTCACTTTGAAAAATATCACTTTAGGGCTGCAATTAAAATGTATTTTCATTATCTACTAATCTATTAATTGTTCCTCTGAGTAACCAATCACTTAGTCAACGAATTGTAAGAAAATATGGCTGGGTAAAAAACAGAGCCTAAGGGCATGTCTTCAAATGTCTTGTTTTGTTGGGCAAATGTCCAAAATCCAAATATATTTTTGATAAACAGTGATATAAAAGACAAAAAAAGCAATAAATCCTCATGTTTGAGAAGCTGGATAAGTAATTGATTGATCAATTAATCTATTATCAACATATTTTGCCGCTCATTTTCAATCATAACTAAACAATATGGTTTCAGAACTGTATAATTAAGATATAATATAAACATTTGATGAATAATAGAAAATGAGTGGGAGGGGGCTTGGAGCCTCAGTATTTAGACTCTATAGCTACAACCCTGGCTGGAAGTACTTTTAAAAATATATTATAGCGATGCTACTGTATATATAAAAAAGTGCTATGAGATCACTTGAGTGGCACAGATCTACCAAAATATTACCCAGATAATATAGTGAAATAGCCCAAAGCAAGTTTTACACCAGTCCATTTCAGGCAGTCTTCAGTAAATGTAGACCCTGGGCTCCTGACAACATTGCAGCTCTTGTGTGATAAATAAGTCCCGAGTTGTCTTCATGATTTTGTCTTGTCCAAAATCCTCATATTCACCACAGAGGAATGTGACTCCTCAAAAGGTCAGATGTCAAAATTTACCTTGGAACAGGCAGCATTTGTACGCACCAACTTGAGCTTTCCTTGTTTATCGAACACAACACAAAATGCGTGTGCACACAGGGCTCACTGCGTTCGACTTCAGTCTAGACGCCATTTAAATCACTACCAAAGGGTTTTCCACCAGGCCTTAGCCAAGAGCTCCACTAAGGTCATGGAATTTACTCCCGTGTTCAGAGCAGAGAGGCTGGGCCAGCTCTTGTCTTTCTGTAAAGCACAGCACTTTGGTTTAGAGGTTGTTTCAGTAGACCAGAGTAATGTTACTGCAGTAATGGGCCATTTGTGACCTCCAGGCCTGCTCGTCTGGCCATGTGTCTGTGCATGGCTAGACTTGTCTGACAAGAGCAACTCAGAAATCAATCTTGTGAAGTGAATATTAGGTAACAGTGTGCAGGGCTGTAGTACAACCTCCGGATATGGTTGTTATATCTAAGTGAAGCTTTTATGGCTGAAAGGTATCGTATTTTTGGTAACTATAAAGAAAATAGAATTCGGAGCAAATTAAGTTTTAATAAGAATGACTCCTGCGTTATCAGACAGTGCTTTGATTAGTTCCTGACTGTGTTGCTCAATAATAGCCTCCATCAGTATGGAAAGCCTGCATCATCAGAACTACAGCTGTATCTAATTATTCAAGGAATGCAGGGCTTTTCTAAGAAAAGGCTGTGCAGAATATTTGCCGGCTCTCTCAAATCCTTCTCTTCCCCCCACTTCTCCCTCTCAGCTGAGTTCCTTCGGCTATGCCACAGTCCTCTCTCTGATGAGACGATGAGAACCCACACCCGCGGGGCCCCCACAGTCTTTTTCATAAGTCTGCTGTGGCCACTGTTCGTCCCGGTGGTGGCAGCAGCGGAAGTGGACCCCAGCGTAGGAATCCCCTTCGTGGGAGGCAACTACGATGGTCATCCCATGCTGTACTTCAGTCGGGGGGATGTGGAGGAGATGCAGTATGCAGCCTCAGGGACTCATCAGGACATGGCGAGGAGGATCCGTGAGGCTGGCGAAACCATGCTGGAGCACCCCGAGGAGTACCTGCCCCCATGGAGCCCTGCAGAGTTCAGCGCCCGCTGGAACGAGGTGTACGGAAACAACCTGGGTGTGCTGTCCATGTTCTGCCTGCTGTACCCACACAGGGCCGGGGCCCTCGACCTGGCCAAGGACTACATGGAGAGGATGGCGGCTCAGCCTAGTTGGTACATTTTCTGTCTTTTTATTATTTCATCTATTCAATTTGACACAGTGAGATTTTAGTGCTTGCTTATTGTGAAAGGATTAGGATTTATTCCCTTTTTGTCTGTTTTTCTTTTTACAGAGACAAATGGAAATCTATATAATTTACAGATGGTATGTGATCATGTCTGCATGAACTGGGTATTAACACTAAAGCCTTCCCATCAGTGTCTTTCTAGTCAGTCCTATCTCACTTTGTATCTGTGAGCAGAGCTCTGGTAAAGATGCATTGTGGTCTGGTAGGTCTGTGATCCAGGAAATATGTTTAGCAGCTGTTTGCTGAGCATGCACCAACCCACCACCGCACCCCCGATGAAAGGAAATGAAATGTTCAGATGTAAGCTGAATAGCTCTCTACGGTGGCCTGGGCTGAGACTGAAGCTCAAGGTTCAGGTGATCCGACACGGATCGACTTCACACTGTTCTAATTGTCAAAATTGTCTGAAAAAGGTCGCTTTTTTTTGGAAGGGAATCATTAGATTTAGTCACAGTAAAATCAGAATACAGAGTTTATGCATGAAGGGCTACAACTAGTGATTTTTTTCAGTTTTTATTTTTTATTTTCTTGATTAATCAATTTACTATATACAGTCAGAAAATGTTCATGGCAGTTTTCCTGAATCTGAATTGATTTGTGGCCCCCGATCACAGGTCACATATGTTGAGAACAGTTAGCCAAAGAGTCATTTTTCCCTCTCAGACTGATTTTCTGTGTCTGTTCAGAGGCCTGAGAGTTGAAATGATCCAGCATTTTTTTTTAAAAGCAAAGGTTAGAGCAAAAAATTACGTTTTCTTCACTCAATGACCTGTTAATCATCGTGACCCCTGACCTTTGTTCCCCTTTGACACTGGTTTACAGTATTGCTATGCTGAAATATTAATAATATATGTAATATATGGTAATATGATTAATCTGAAGGTCCTGGGTTCGAGTCCTGGCCAGGTCAGGGCCTTTCTGTGTGGAGTTTGCATGTTCTCCTTGTGTCTGCATGGGTTACCTTCTAGCTTCCTCCCACAGTCCAAAGACATGCAACTTTGGTTAACTGGTGATTCTAAATTACAAATTAGGTGTGAATGTGGTACTGTATGGTTGTTTGTCTCTATATGTCAGCCTTGTGATGAACTGGCGACCTGTCCAGGGTGTACCCCGCCTCTCGCCCAATGTCAGCTGGGATAGGCTCCAGCCCCTCACGACCCTGCATAGGATAAGCAGTGATAGATAATGGATGGATGATTAACCACACCTAAATTTAGTAAGGGTACACAATGTATGTACAAAATCAGCTAAAACAATGTTGACATCATTGACAATCATTGTTGACACCAGGCCCCTCTCAAGACGAGTCTTCAAAATCACTTAAAAGCAGAACCACCTTACTTGACATGTTGTCATGCTGTAGTAGTCTGTTAATCCATACAAGTTACTGTTGATCATGTTTCCACTAACAAATTTTGGGGGCTACAGGGGGGCTCTGGGAACCCAGGGCAGTTGCCCACTTTGCCCAGTTGGTAACCAAGCTTTGCCAGTATGCCTTGTCTCTTGTATGATCCACTCTTAATCTAGGAGTTTCCACTAAACACTACTTGCAGTTTACAGTCATGGCTGACCAAATCATTGAGTCGTTCTTATTGTCACATGATCATTAGCTGCTTGGTGAGTTTTTGTTTTTTGACATCGTCAGGAACATGTTAGGCTTGGTCTTCAAGTAGCTGAACAACCAACGACAAGATTGAAAAAGGTTACTGTGTTTGGCAAGAATCTGGCAATACGATACACATCACAATGCAGGGGTTCCGATACAATAAATTGCGATATAATGCGTTACCGTAAGCAAGGTGATATATTGTTTCATAGGCCTGTTCTTTGTGCTTACATTGGCGATATGTGCTTACTTATTCCTGTTCCTTATTCCTTATTCCATTGACGTTGTTACTTTGGAGTGGAAAAGTGAAATGGCTGAAGATAGATTACAACAACGGTTCTTAACCTTTTGTAAATTAAGGCCCACTTCTAATTGTTAAGAAATTTCTGAGGACCACATTCCCAAATAACTGACAAAAAAGAAAAAAAAACATTACATAACAAAAAATGGACAAAAAATTACAGGATTTCACCACATTCAGCACACTGTGCTTTCAGCTCCGCATGATTGCCTGCCATCATGAATCCAAATTGAATTTAGTCACGGTGGGTTTACAGTTTGTGCCACTGCATCCAAGGGGATGTTAGCTAGCTGTGGCAGATGTTAGCTAGCTGTGGCAGACATTAGCTAGTACTGGCAGAACATGTTTATCTGATGATTTTCAAATGTAACTGGTCATTAAAATTATGCATTTTAATTTGACATGTTTTATTTATGTGAATTCTTGAAAACATTTAGTTATAAAAATAACTACCTTTGTATTACAATAATAATAATTTAACCATTTGGCAGTCCCATTGCCTCCAAGGCCCACTGGGTGATGCTCTGAACCTCGTTCCGTCCCACTGGTTGAGAGTAAGTGTATTACAACACTGCCATCTAGCTTTCAAGGGTTTAAACACAAACTAAACTACAGCCACGAATCTTTGCAAGTGACCTATAATTAAAAATTGTTACAGTGGTTTTGAGAATCGATACAGTATCACAAAAGAAAATATTGCATCCTATACTCAACCCCTAAGGGTTACCATGAGTCTCACTGTCCCATTTTGAACATTATGGAGCTTTTTTCCTATCTTTATTCAAGAGCGTGGTTTTTCAATTTGAGAGCATCTCTTATTGATTTCACTTTCATTTTTTGTAATGTTTTCTCTCAAAACCCTGCACTCGCACTTAAATAGCCCCTACTTGCACTTAAAGTTGCTCTGTTTCTGCTCAAACTGTATGCTTGCATGCAGATATATTGTTGCTTGCACAGCTTTCCTGTGCTCCAGCTTCAGCCCTTCTCCTCGCACTGTACTCTTGTGAAATGAGATGGCTTAATGTGGGCAGACTGAGGCATTTACCACCTCGCTTTTAGGAAGCATTAGAAATATCTCTCTGTGTGCAGTTGTCAGTGCGCAAGAACTGACGTGGTTGATTGACAACATCCTTGCCAACGTACAATGATGGCAAAAAAATGATGCAAAAAAACTCTGTTCTTATAATAGCACCATTAAACTAGACTCCGGCATGAAGGTCACATCGTTTTGCACTCCAGCACACCGACAGGAGGACGGTGTGCTATACAGCTAGTCCTACTATGTAGCTCTTATAGTACCGTCACTGGTATATTTAATGACTGCCTTTTTATTCCAAAAGTTGTATAAATAAAGCAAGGGAAGCACATACAATACAGCCGTGCATGACAGGAGTGGATTAACCTGGGTTAAAGAATAAACGCCCGTACGGGACGCTGGAAGAAGTAAAGCTAATGTGCCGCAACAACGTATGGCTCATTTCATTGGTCAACACTACAGCTGGTATTCTATTGGTTGGAGAATTTGACAGGGTTGTAACACACAAAATCCAAGAGCAGAGGAGAAATCTGAGAGCAAATGTTTCAGGAGCGCACAGAGCGCGAGGAGAAAGGCTGAAGCTAGAGCGCAGGGAATCTGTGCAAGCAACAATATATCTGCATGCAAGCATACAGTTTGAGCAGAAGCAGAGCAAGTTTAAGTGCAAGTAGGGGTGATTTAAGTGCGAGTGCAGGGTTTTGAGAGAAAACACTTGAAAAACCACACTCTTGAATAAAGATAAGAAAAAAGCTCCATAGAACATGGCAATTTTCTCTCTCTCTCTCTCTCTCTCTCTCTCTCTCTCTCCCTCTATCTCTCTCTCTGCATCGTGGGAAACAAGAAAAGAGCAGATGATGAAGATTCCCAACTGTTCTTAAAAATGTCAGCATGCATTGTTATTTGCAAATTTGTGTTTACAAGTGACTTGTGTTGCGTGTCGTACGGTTCTGGCCTCTGCATCGTCCATTAATTCCTGTCATGGACACTTTGTCAGGCATTATCTCTCACTTATTGTCGATGTTATCAAAGTTAGACTGTTTTGAACTGTTATCATTTCTGAATCAAACAGAATCCACTGTATTCTCCTGTCTCAAATAGTGCTTCATGTCTGCACAAATGCAGTTGGAGACTCACACTGCAGAAGAACAGAAGAGTTTGTTCATCTTGAAGTGAATCACAGTTACAGAATTAGCTCTGGTTTTTGACTGAACTCTGGGACAATTCCCTCTCTCTTACAGGTACTCCCCCCTCCTCCTTCATCCTCCATGTGGAGGGAGAAGGGGGGGGGGGGTCTAGCAGCTTAATCCCTCTCATTTTGCTGCATGGCTGCTGTGTTGCCTCCAGCCATTGAACAGGAAGAAGGGGATTTTTCAGCAGCTCATTTCTAGGGGCTTTAGAGGCCGTGGTATTAGTGCAATTTGCAGGACATTTTTCACAATATCACTGTGTGTGCCACAGTGCAGAAACGTGAAGCCACTGAGCATGTATTTTCACGTCTTAAGAACACACTGTGAATTTGCTCCTCGCCCCAACTTTTTATTATGGTCACTGAACCTCTGAGGTTTAGAGCAGAGTGGCTCCAAGAATCAGTCAGCTGCAGTATTCAGGACCTTCAATTATGTCCCAGACAACCCCAAGAACCACGTTCCGATGGAGAACTTGTGCTTTGTGGCATACTGCCGCCTGCTTCATCTTTCTTTTTTACACAGTCTTTGCAAACATACAGAAGTGAGATTAAGTGTGCTTTGGCATACTTCAATATACAACCCGGCAGTGACTTGGTATTCTTTTTATTATTGTCTTCCTTTTTGTCATATGGGCAAACTGCAACATAAAGACGCTTTTTAACCCATCTGATGTTCATCTGCATGAACAGACAGGAAGTGACTGTCAAATAAAGCTTTCCAATCGTTGAAAACCATCAAGTGGATGAACCTAATATCAGTGATATGCTTTTATTGCTATGTCATGCTTTATTTTATTTTCATTTAGTTTATTCAACTTGGAATCTGGGGGGTTGGCAAAGACACGTTTCCTCTATTTCTTCTTATTGTTTTAATTCTAAACTCGGATAATGCAAACAAAAAAGGAATAATGCAAATTACGTTACACCTCCTGACCACACAAGGGCGATAAGAGGGCGCTTTAGACAAATAAACTCCATGGCAGATATGAGCAATTGATGT